>JAHRHJ020003177.1:0-600000 GCA_019776745.2 Taxus chinensis
TGCACGGACTTCCTCATTACAGCCGAAAACTCTTTTTTAAATAACCATCACCATAGGCTATGCACGGCCTTCCATTTTGAACACACCTACAGGGAAAGGATACCACTTCAACCATTTATACAATCTTCTTCATATAAATCCTTTCCAAACAATCGATCTACAGTAAGTAATCAGCAGAGCAACCAAATCAAATCTCCTTTCTTTTTCCCACAAAACAGAACCCAAATCCTTTCCACGCAACTCGCTACAACACAGAAAGCACTCCCACCTAAGAGCATTTTGTTTAAATGAACTTTAAAATCAAGCCACATATTGTAAAGATCAGGGCTTAAAACGTGCCTGTAGTCTCTCTTCCTCTCAAAATTCGAACGCAAACGTTGTTTGCGCGGCTTTTGCTTCCACCCATCGGACAACACAGTATCCACGCACTCCCTCCTTATTCAGGCTTATCAACACCTCAAATCTTCCAGGAATGTTCAAATGCAATAGCTGTCACTTAACCCGACCAAATAACCCAAATTCGAGCAAACTTTCAAAGGCATCGAACCAACAAAAATGAACCATTTTTTTGCTCATTCCTGTTTCACGGCAAGCTGGTACGCGAGGCCCAAACCTTAATGCAATACGGGCTCGCCATTTTTCCTTATTTCCCACGCCCCCGCCCCCCGCACTTTGGGTTGGGAGTTTTTTAATTCCCAAAATTTCCATTTCAACTGAATTTAGATCCCTACTTTCCAAATGGGATCCTCTATTCCTACCCTACCTGCCCCGCCAACACTGCTCCGTCCACGAAGACATTCATTTATACCAATGAATTGCCTCCTTTCCTCTTTCCCATCTTATCCCTTTTCTCTTCTCTTCAGGGCTGCGTACCCCTTACATTTAGGATTCGTTTAGGTTCATAATTCATTCGCCCTAGTTCTAGTTAAACCTTAAGGTTTAGATGTAGATTATTTTTCCCATCTCTTTTTTTTTGTATTTAAATCACTTCTGATCTAGTGTACGGATTTATAGCTTAGGCTTAGGTATTCGGTTTTAATTCACACTAACCACTAACCTAACACTCCTGCAGCCCCTTACTACATCCCGTTAACCCATGCATTATGTTTCCCCGTCCTTCAAATTACTGCCACCCACCCGTTCCCAGGCGTTTGCTCTCCCGCCCCACTAGGTCCCGAATTCGACAATCAACAGGGTCACGAATGGAACCCCTTCCGTTGCATTTCGTGCTAGCTATTCACACCTTTAATCAGGCACTGCACGCTCATAATAATCCTAGTCCAGTTCAAGTGTGAATTAACATAGAAAACACAAGAGGACCTCAGCATACTTGAATCAATGGAGTTGATTCAGGGTATGCTGTCAATCAGCACAAGAGTAAGCAATTATACGACAATCTGTCATCACATCAGCAAACACACAAGTACAATATTTGTTGTCCCATGCAATAAATCATAGTATGCAAGAATCCAAATTAGCAACACATTCTCTTAAGATCAAGACGTATCTTAACATGTTTGCTTTCATTCCAAGAGCTATAACAGTATGTAAAACATTTACCAAGTTAACATACAAAATCAGAGTGTTACATGCAAATACTACCTAGATCAATGGCGAAGAACTTTGTTAGTGTAGGATTTATTTTCCTCACTTTATTTGTATTATCCTACTCTGGATATTCCACGTCACGTGGAATTTCCCTACACTTATGGGATATGATTTCTTAGGTGTACAGTTGACTACACTATTCTAAGTGTTGGTTACCACTTGACTACATCATTCTAGATGTTGGTTACCACTATTCTAGGTGGAGATTACCATGATTCTAGGAGGAGGTTACACATTCACCTCCTGTATGTACGTCTCTTGCAATATTCTATTTGATTGTATTGAGTTGGAGATTTTTTTGTGTTATTACAATTATCTCTCATGTATTTTCATAATTTACAGTCTTGTGTACTTGCTTTGATTTGTCTTGGAACAATTCACGTCTCGCATTGTTCACCTATAAATTCTTCAAACCAGTAGATCTGTGACACTTCTTTTATATGGTATTAGAGCCGAGATGGTATTGAGCTTGTCTGGTTATTATTTTACAAATTTATTTTCATTTGAGATCATTATTTGCAAGTATTTGGGTGTTATTTGGTGCTAGTTTTTCCTAGTTTGTGGGAATACAACCTATTTGTAGGATTTTGAGGTTTATAATCTCGCATAGTGCATATACAAGCTATAGAGATTAATTTTTTGCATGCCTTAAATCATTGGTGCGGGATCCATGGAAGATTTATTCAAATCTAGGCATTTTTAGACCTATGAAGGGAATTTTCACATGTGGTAGTGCTTTGCATACATTTTTAGACTTGCAAAGAGCATTTTTCCTGATCAATAAAGCATCATTATCATACTTGCAATAGAGTTTCCAATTTTCCAATAATCCATACACGCATTGCAGATCCATATTCAGTCATTTTTTTCTGAGTCCTGTGGTAGTGTTGTTTGCTACACTCAGATTTGCAACAATTTAAGGGACGTAACATGTGTACAATTTTTTCCCATGTCGACCAAATGGCCTTGCCAAAACAACCTTTGGCTATGTAGGGTGGCTAATGCTAGGCCCCCTGTAACCCCCTGACATTTTTTGGCTTTCGGTTGCGCCAGAAACATACAAATCGAAGAGATTAATCTTAGATTCATCAAAACCCTCCTTTTTCTAAAACTATATTTTAATGAAAAAATTTCATTTCAAGTTTAGTGTGAATTCATTTAAAATGTGGCTTATTTACAAGAAATAATTATTGTAATTTTTTTTATTGGAAGTTCAAAATCGAGTGCCATTTTTTTGCAAAAGTAAAATATAATTTATTTCCCAAAGCATTGGACCTATTTATTTTGTAAAACATACTAAGTTCATAAAGTGCCAAAACTTTGGGGGGGATTCTTGATATAGTTTTCGGTGGGGGGTGTACAGTGTGTTTCTTCTCTTATTCAGAACTTCTTTCTTTCCACACATTTCATTATTTTCTCGAACAACTACCTCAAATTTCCTTTCTTCTCTAATGGATATAAGTAAAATTGACCCATTTACACCTTTTAACTACCAATATTGGAAATCAAAAATGACCATTGTACTTAGGTGTAAAGGGTTTTATTGTATCACAATGGGGTTAGAAACTGAGCCTAGTAAAGATGTAGAAAAATTTAAGTGGTTTAATAAGTGTGATGCAAATTTTGGTATCTTGTGTCTTTCAGTGTCTCCTGAACTCATCTTTCACATAGAGTAAAAAACATCTCCTAACCAGGTGTGGAATAACTGATAAATATTATTTGGAAAAGTTGACACTATGAGTGGGCATGAGCTAGAAATAAAACTTATTAACTTAAGTCCTAGCAAATTTGACACCATGGAATATTTCATTACCAAGCTCAAGTCCTTATGCTTGCAATTAAAAGAATATGGAACAAAAAAATAAGGATGAACAATTAGATCTTTCAGTGCTTTCCAAACTAGGTCCTAAATACTCTATCTTTGTCTCTACCTTCTATGCTACCAAGAGGGCTCTTGGAGCCACATGATCTATGCCATCTTTAGATGAATTTATTTCTGATTTGACTAAGGAAGCAAGATAAGTTAATACAAATGGGTACCTTGAAGTCCTCCAAACCTCAATCTCTCATTGCCAAGAATGGAAAATAGAAAGAATATTTAGATAAAGAGTATAAACAAAGTAATAAGGATCAAGAAAGAAAGAAAGATCAATACTCTTCCACCTCTATATCAAACTTCAGAACTTCCTATTCTAGTGATAAGTACAAGAAGGAAAGGATAAAATGTGGGTATTGCAAAGGGGTACATGATGAAATAAAATGTTTGAAGAAACAGATTGACCACCTCACAAGTCTTCTTGAGAAGAACAATATAGGTGACCCTAAGTATTCTAAACAATATTCATCAACCAATGAATCCTCCAATGCAAATGGAAAAGGGAAAGAGAAAGAATAAGGAAAGGATAAAAAGGGAGAGAACTTGTTGTAGTTGTGCCACCACCTACTACATGGGTTATTGATTCTATTACTTCACATCAGATGGCTTCTTCACACGTGGAGTTCACTTTATTAGAGCCATGTGACATGTATACTATACGATTGGGTGACAACAATTATACATGGGTTTTTGGGAGAGGACTTGTTGAAATGAATGGAGGAATATTCGATAACGTTTTTAGTATTCCCTCACTATCAACTAATCTCTTATCAGTCTACCAGATTACTCACCTTAGTTAGGGCATATGGGCTGATTTCACTCCAAATTCATTCTATGTTAGAGAGATACACAATGACACTATCATTGTAGTGGGAGTAGTTGGTCATCAGAATCAAATATATTCCTTATCTCACTTTGTCCCTCCTTTAAATTCTTCACTTGATTCACCTATACTTGATGACACTTATGATCTTGAGCACATTTTTTATGAGAAATTTTCTTGTGGCATAAATGATTACAATAGTGATGGGGACCTACCTCCACTATCTCCTTGTCATCTTCCACGTTTTGAGGATTTATTTATTGATACACCTAATTCTGGTCCACCTCAGAATTTTCATGGAGTAGGCATCTTGATTAAGGACTCATCAAACATCAGGAAATATTCTACTTAGTTACATGACCCTCCAAATTCTTTCTTCACTTCTAGATCAAATACATCATTCTTTCATGGAGCAATTAGCACTTATTCTATGTATGAGGAGCATAATTCCTTGGATAGGAACCAAAAATTTCTTGGATATCCATCAAATAATTTGCAGCTACCTTCACTTTTCCATGGTGATCCACTCTTCACTGCATCTACTTCTAAGCCATAGTCACTCTAGGGGGTTACTTTGTAGGATACTGGTAGTTGTAGCTTCGAGTGGGGATTTCTAGTCCTACCTTCTCTTCTTTGTCTCTCTTTTGAGGGGTAGTTTTTCCATTGGGGTCTCTCCTTTTACTCTATATTTGTGAGAGATGCATTGTACGTGGGTACTTCATCAAGCCTTATTTCCAGGACCCACTTTCCTTTTCACTACCCACCTAAGATTTTCTTATGGGGGGTGTTAGTGTAGGATTTTTTTTCCCCGCTTTATTTGTATTATATTACTAAGGATATTCCACCTCACTTGGATTTTCCCTACACTTATGGGATATGATTGCTTAGGTGTACACTTGACTATACTATTCTAGGTGTTGGTTACCACTTAACTACACTATTTTAGGTGTTGGTTACCACTTAATTACACTATTCTAGGTGTTGGTTACCACTATTATAGGTGGAGATTTCCATGATTCTAGGTAGAGGTTACACATTCACCTCCCATATGTACATCTATTGCATTATTCTATTTGATCGTATTGAGTTGGAGATATTTTTTTGTTATTGCAATTATCTCTCTTGTATTTTTGTAATTTGTAGTCTTCTATGTTTTCTTTGTTTTGTCTTAGAAAAATTCACATCTCACATCATTAACCTATGCATTATTCGAACCAATAGATCCATGGTGCTTCTCTGATAAACTACCACTAAGTGATATTGGTAGTTAAACTAACTCCACAAGACTAACAAGTTAATTCCACACAACTAGTACACTTAAGCAAGATAACTCAACAAGTGTAGAGATGACCTACATGTAAGAATTATCCTAATAAATAAATAAAAGGATAAATAATAACCTACACTGACATTTTCAGAGTGTAGGGAGTATTGAGTGCCTTTTTGCTAGATTTTGTAATCGGAGTCCATAAGAGTGTTACATACTAAATGAGGTGAATTTCACTTATTTATACATTATTCTGAAGGTGATTTAATTTATGAAGACTGATTGAGGAGGATCATATGACCCAAAGAATAATGTACAATTGAAAGTTTGGGACCAAAGTGAACTAGGTCAAAACCTTACACTAGGGTCAGGACCGTATGGATGTTCTTACCCTTACTGTAGATTTTTTTACCTAGTAGGGATAATATGAAGTGTGATGTTTGAAAGATGACATGTGAAGTTTCTTATTGGATTTCATGTATTCAATTATCAAAAACTATCGACATATGAGTGTGTATGATTTAGAAATATAGACAAGAGACCTAAATATGTACCAGATGAAAGTGGGTAAAATGCACTTGTTTGAGAAATAGAGCAATGCCAAGACTAGTAGTGTAAAAGAGTAGAATTAAAAAAATTTAAGGTCTACATTTCCCCCTTTAAGTATGAAATGAAATTACAAACTTAAAGGAAAACATACCTGAGTATATAGAAACACTTTGTCTTCACTTGATGTTTGTTTGAAAAGATCATGTTGTATTGGTGTTAGCATGATCCTTGATGAAACCCATAACTTAGAGTGTAATCAATGTCCATGATAAAAATTTAACTTTAACTCAAATGAAAATATGTGATGTAAATGAAATCTGAAATTGAAAATAATGAAATAAATATATGAAAAGTGTGGAAGAAATAAACCTTTTTTTGTTTTAAAAGGAGGGAAGAGTTTCTTGTCCTTTTCTTATTCTTGGAGATTTGGATTGCTGAAATTTTCTGAAGGATTGGGGATGACCAGCCCTCAATTGTGCCAAGGAGATGACAAAATATCAGGTGTACGAAACCCAACACGTAAATTTTGAAGACATAGAATAATTGAGGAGCTGAAGCACTCGGTAAAAGAAGAAGACCATGTATCAATGTCACTCAAAATCTCCGATATATTCCTCTTTAGGTGTAAGAAGAGAGGAAAGACTACCTATGAAGAAATTAGCCTCTTTGGTGCCTTTTATGACCCCACAGAACACATTTTGTAGATGGATCTAGGCCAAATTTTGTAAACTAGGACACAGTATAAAAGAGAATGAATTTCCCCATACTCTCCCCATGTGTCACACAACTGAGTAGAAAAGTGAATAGAACTAAAATGTGTTGAAATGTTTTCAGAGAAAGGAGAACCATGCTCATAATATCCATAAAAATAAAATTAAAACTAAGTGTTATGGAGAAGAAGGAATGGAAAATGATTTAAATTGAGTCATTTGAGTCTAATACTATGCCAAAAACTTGTTCCTGTAGGAGAAAATATGAAACTATTGAGAATATAGAAACTAGATTTCGGTCACCCTAAGTCATACCCATATATACACCCCCTAGACCACCTCTCCATAAGCACACTTGACCACTTTACACATCACAATATTTATTGAATCTTATCTACACCCATACTCACTATTTTACCCCACCAACCACTCGTAACCATAATTGAAAAAACAAAATAAATATAACAACCCCAACCCCCTAAAAAACTTCCCATGAGCTCAAAACAACCTCAAAAATTTCTATAACTCACATGTACCCCAAAAGGAATGTGGTTGGATCTGTACCCAACCTCAAATCCCCCAAAAAGGTGGGAATCGATGCCAATTGTTACATACCATATTCCATTATGTTAAATAACACTGATCCTATAAAAAATTACGTAGGCCATTGCCCAAGTATCTTAAAAAATTGGAGGTGACAGGACCGTTGGATTAAAAACTCGGAGAATTAAGCTAAAGCTCATGGTTAGCATGTTGAAGCCAAGTACCCTATTCTACTAGCCTCCCTTTTGAGAAACCATCTCCACCATTTAATCACCTGAAGGTTTGTTTTTCATTTAAGTTTACAAGTCATCATTTTCAGGTTCAATAGTAGTATTGTTTAACCTCACTCAAGCATCTAAACCACGAAAAATCCCATGTAATCATTCTATTTGAAAAATCCATGTTGTTAAAAATTTGTGTTTATATACATAGTAATTGGAATTGATCATATAGATCAACGTCGATCGACCTGATCGATACCAATTACTATTAAAAAATACCTACTTTTGTATTTTAATTTGTGTTAATATATTCTTGTAATATTTTTAAATCATGGCTATGTTCTCTTGTTTGTAATCTTAGATATCTATTAGATGACCATTCTATGAGTAGCTTATAAAGCCATATCAACATTTACAACTTCCCCATAGTCCGTCAACCTTTTGTGTGGGAAAAATATGATATCAATCATGAGTTGAGTATATGCGTGATCATCCTTATGCCTAATCTGAATAACATTCCCAAGAAATTGGATCTTCTCCTTGAATAAAGTGATGAGGCCAATCTTTATTGGGATAATATTTTTAATCCACCTCCAGCCATCATCGAGGGCATCAAGTAAGTCCCATAATATACGTATTACATATTATTACTTAGATATCTATATCATCAAATATTGTCATTTGTAATTCCATTATTTATCATTATTAGATTGATTGCTTAAGAGCAAGTTGACATCCGTGAAAAGAAGTATTTTACTTCTCGGGATTTGTACTATTGGAGGTCAAAATTGCACCATGCTCTGAATCATCGAGATTCAAAATTTTGAGGTAACATGGAACTGTCTTCAAGTGTGGGACTTGTGGCTTGAGGCCAAATTCTGAAGAAGGATGAATTTATTTTCCCAAAGGTTTGGGAAAACCCACACAACACAACCAACTTCTAATGTTAAAACTAGTTCTATAGCCAATCCTACAATAAAAATTCCAAGGAACCAGGAAGAAAAAGAGAGATGCAAGAAATAAAACCTAAGATAATAGGGGTAGTGATAACACCAAAGGAATGTGGAACTCATCCGATTCTGAATAATATAGATGCAATATCTCAGGACTAGAATCATGAAAATGCATGCAGTCCATATCAAAAGAAATAAGTGAACATGAAATACAAGATGGAAAAATATTGAAATTAAAAACAAGCTATTCAAAGGAAAGAGCTAAACCATACTTACATTAATTAATATTATATAGTTTACATACAGATCCGAGGTAATAAAATATCCATTCATGAGTTATAGAGGTCGAATGCATGAAATTTTGAGTTTCACATACAAGAGCCCGAAAAATTGCTAAGGAAAATGGGGGAATAACCATTATAAATTGAGAAACCACTTATATTTATTCAATTTTTGAGAAGGATAAAAAGAGGGAAGAGAGAGAAGAAAGGACTATCGAGATCGAATATCTCCCCTACAAACATGTTGAATAAGCATGGGAGCTATGAATTTTTGCAAAGATTACTTTTAATACAGACATAAACACCTTTAGATGAAAGTAAACAACTATAGAACGACCCCTTGAGACTATCACATGCCATCAATCTATATAAAAGGACATCATGATTCATTAAATTATGGTGGTTAGAGTGGTTGGACTTCTGGTTTGGAGTTTGATGTGGATTTGAGAAATTCCATAGATTTTATTTCGTCCCACATGTTTCACCGTGACATTTCAAATTTCTACTTTCTATGGACACTCACAAACCTCTCCCTCACTTTCCTTAATGATAAAAAATAATTCACACCACCTATGAGAATATAAATCTTCGACATGTGGCTTTTGACCTGATAACTAATTTTATTTATTCTATAATTTTGTAAGGAAACCACATAACACTATAAATAATCAAACCTGTGAAACCCTAAGTTAGTGTTTCATGGATTTTGAAATCAATCACTTTCTCCAACTTTGTTCCACTATCGCAGGAAGTACCAAAATTGTTATACATGTGGCATGGCTTCTTCTAAATTTAATCCATCCTTTGGTTCATGACCTAAATTTTTTTAAGTCTCATATTTCTCAATCCTTTATTCCATGGGTTAGGAGAAACCCATGAAAAACTAATTTCTTGCACTCCAAGGTATACTAAATCAGTGTCCTGTGGATTTTCTTGAGTGAAGATATCGCTAAGTCCTTTCAAAAGGTTGTTCAAAATTATAAGGGGTGTAATTTTGGACAATAGTTTAGTGACCTCTAGGGGACATATTCCTAGTATATGATAGAAACCAGTTACCGTGAAGTATTCATTGAGAATGGATTCAAGAAAAACCTTGAGAGAATTGATCTCACCTTGAAAAAGTGTCTCTTGAATCCGCAAAACTTGACACTAAACTGAAGTTGATTTTTGGAGCTGAAAGGTAAAACCAAGAAACTGCTCCAAAAATTTGTTTTTTGTCAAAGAATCTACTCTGAGATGATCCACGTAAGACCGCAAGTGGCTCTAAAACATATGTACAAAATATAAGATCATACATTCTTTAATTGAAACATATAGAGACTTCATAAGAAATTATTACAAACAAAGGGGATCACCAAAAGAATTGATAAATAAGAAATCAATCGGTGATCAACACACAACAAAAGGAGGGGACCTCCGATAAAAAAACACAAGTATATACAAGATACAATGGGAAAAATTGAGGTAAATCCCATTGACTAGGATTTGTAATACCTCTCCATCAAGATTGAAAAATAAAAGGAGTTAGCTTCTTTGCAAGAAATGATAATGTATGGCCCACTCCAAAGTGCATAAAACTTGGAATGTTCACCTTGGTTTAGCTCTATTTGCATCCCACTTGAGGACTAAATCACCTATCCTTAAAATCCCGCTACTTATATTTATTGTCAAACCACTGCTTGGTTGATATTTTATGTTCTTCCAATCTAACCATGGTGGATTGCCTCAATTCTTCTATTTCAACCAATTCATCCATTCTTATTTTCTTTAATATACTCCCTCAAATTCCAATCCTGTTAAGCTAGACTCTAATGAAGGTAATTCAAGTGACAATGGGAGCCTAGCTTCTCTACCATATACAAGGAAAAACATGGAATTTCCAATTGATTTATTTGGAGTGATTTTATTAGCCCAAAGATCATTCTTTACTTTAGTATGTCATTGCCTTTATTGACCCATTTCATGATCATGATTAGGTTCTTGTTAGTTTGATTTCACCAAACCATTACCTTTCTAGATAGTAATTGGAGGAATTTTTCAAGTATAATCCATTTCTAAGATCCTAAATTAGATACCTTGGGATCCTAAAAATTCCTTAGCGTTATTCGAAAATATAGTTTGGAGAATCCCAAACCTTGTTGCAATGTCCTAGAAATAAAGGATGAATGATTCAGTATCTTCCTTGAGTGGTATGGCCTCCTCCACCTATTGAAGTAATCTATTGTTGTCAAGACCCATCTATGACCCACACTTGATGGAGGATTGATCATACCTATGAAATAAATTCCCCATTAAGAGAATGATTCATCCACTTGAATGGGATGAAAGGGAAGGGCCACCATATTTTTCTTACTAGTGAAGAAGGCACATTCTTTAAATTTTTAACCATTGATATGCATCCATGAATAAGGTAGGCCAGAAGTATCCTAATCTAAGGATTTTCATTATTGTAGCCTTGGCTGAGAAATTCCTTCCAGAGAAACCATTATGGAATTCCACCAAGTATTTATCTACTTGTTCTCCTTCAATGCATCTTAGTAGAGACACCATCCACATTATTTTTGAAAATAAATACCATTGACCAACACATAAGGAACTGATTGTAACCTTAAGTGTCATTATCTTTTGCCTTATTCTAAAACCAGGAGGATAACCACTAGTTGCTAGAAATGTCAGCCATGTTTTTATCCAATCCGCTATGGCTAAGTTGAGTTCATTTATCTTGTGGGTTCGGTGTTGCCTTCAATGTCATGCATATTTCCGTTGTATGGGTTTACAAAAATCCATAGTATTTTCCTGTTAAGGATCTTACTGGAGTCCTATAGATCATTTGCAACTTGTTCTTTCTCCTCATCCATGAAGAAGGAATCTTCTTGATTATCTTGAGAATCTAAGGCAAGCTGCTCACATAATGCTCCACCTCTCACCAATTTTGTTTCCTTAATATTTACATCAAACTCCATTATTTTGGTTACCCATTCAGCTCTCTTTTTACTAATTTCCACCCCCATGATGAAATATCTCACACTGGGGTGTGATAATGGGACTTTTATGTGGTTTGAGGCTAACATGGGACTTGAATTTTTTAAGATCCCAAAAGATGGTGAAGACTTGATTTGTCCAAATGACTACACTTGAGCTTAAAATCCTTCAATGTTTGGCTGAAACAGGCCACAATATGCTCCAAATCCTTCATTATTATTTTTGAGTGAGAACCACGGCTACGACTAAGATCAGCATCCATAAGCATAAAAGGATAAGTCCTTTACAAATTATAGATTAGTGAGTGTTGGCATGCTTGGGATATCGTGGCTTTGATTTTAGCAAATATTTCTCTTCCTTTTACAGTCCATTTGAAAGAAGTTTCCTTCCTCAACATGAAGGTGATGGGATTGACTAATCCTGAAAAGTTAGGAATGAAATTCCTAACGAAATTGATCAAACCTAGAAAGGATTGAAGGGAATTCTTGTGAGTTGGAAAATAAAGAGAGATAATGGACAGAGACTCTTTCCATAGATTCAATTTTAATTCCATCCTTTGAGGATAATGTGACCCAAAAATTTACCCTAACAACCGTAAAAGTACACTTCACGGGGTTTAATGATACTCCACTTCTCTACATATTTTGAAACTTTCTCCAAATGCTCTGATGTGATGTTATCCCTACTTTGAGAAGACCTTGATATCATCTAAATATACAAGGACAAGCTGGTTGATGAGTCCATGGAAAGCAATATCCATTTCCATCTGAAAGTGGAAACCATGTTTGAGAAACCAATAGGACATTTTTTGATATGCATATGTTCCCCACTTGGTTGTGAACATGGTTTTGTATTGATAATCCTCTTATCAATCTTGATCTGGTTGAATTTTGACTATCTATCCAAGCATGTAGAATCTCTCAGACACTCAGCTACCATTTTGAAGGATTTGTCCCATAGAGGGAAGAGGATGATGATATTTTAATGAGGCCTTGTTTCAAATCCCTGAAATCCATACACAGAGCCTTATTTCTCTATTCTTCTTCCACATAGGACTAAATTTATGCACCCAAGATGAGTACTTAATAAGGAATAATTTTTATATTTAATGAGTTTGGATAACTCCTTCCTCATGAGGGGCATGATTTTGGGGTTCACTGGACTATGTTTCTGTCTAAATTGCTTATCTCCAAGATGAAGAATAATGGAAATGTTGAGAGATACTTAGGGGTCAAAAACCTTGAGATCCTCATGAGTTTCCATGAGAATATATCATTTGAATTTCCTGACATAAAGAAATAAAACCTTTCTCTTCAAATTCATCCCATACCTTCCCAAGAAATTATTCACTTTCCTTATGCAATGGTGTCTGACTTGCAATCTTGTTCACCCATAGGCATGCTTTTTTTTTTACCCTTTAATCTCATCATCAGAATTGAAAATGAATTTAAGGGTAACCAATCCTTTCAGGTCGCTTATTTGTTCATGGATTTTAATGATTTGATCACCATAACTATCTTATATACCAAATTGCAAGCTAGAAGAGAACTCAGGTTTTGTTTTTAATAAATTAAAAAAAATTCTCATCATTCTCAAAAACTTTCTAACTGATTTTATTATCTCGGAATAAATGGTATTAAAACCATTTTGACATGTTGTTATACCTTGGAAAAGGTCTTCTGTAGGGGAGAAAATTGTGATCTAACAACTGCCATTTGATCTGCTTCATTATTTTATTTCCATCAACACTACTTAAAGGTTGATAACTTCAAAAATTTCTAGAACGATCCCAAGCATTGGTCCCCTATATTATTTTAAAAGATTATTTTTAGTAGAACAATTCCCTCTAACTTGGTGAATGACCAATTCAGTATTCCAAAAATATTTCATAGGGTCTTGATGTTTTCCTCTTTTCCATGATGAGTAGACCATGAACCTAAATTAATCATATTCTGTGGCATGTTGTTTGAGGATGCAAACTACAATGCCTATGTGCAAATAAGGAAGTTTATTATTCTATTGGGGGAGAACAATAACTAGACATACGCTCCAATTCTATTTCTTCTTCTAGAACCATCAAAATATATTTTTCATAAACTAATAACATCATTGTCTTCTTCCTTGTGTGGCACAAATATGGTGGAGTATGAAATCTACTTCATGGATGTAATAAGCTATCCTTTACCAGTTTCTCCATAGTTATGTCATAAGGGATCAAACTCAATATTTCTCTTTTGGCCAATTCATCAAAGTCAAGAGATCATGGGAATTGAACTAGGATGGATGCATGGGTTCAGTGTATTCAAGATTGACTTCATGCATTTCATCCTTCAGTCATATAAATGTCAATTAGGAACAAGACACATTTGAAGGCGCAGAAGGATAGGAAAGGAAACGTGTGCCAAGACAAGTTGAGTTGGGACTTAGCCATTATTATGGTTATGGGCTATTTTTGGAGATAATGTGTGGAGCACACATCGAGATGGAGACGTGCACGACACGCAAATGCTATTTTGGGAATGAGTGTTTAATAAGTTCCATGCATGAGTTTGAGATAATAATAGGATTACTACTTCCAGTTAACTGTAGGATGTCTATTATTAGCGCACTTGCATGTGTGCATGTTAATGTAAAGGCACATGGCTATTTTTAGCATGCGACCTATTTTGGGAAGTGCGTAAGCGGTGAAGGGAAAGTCCCCACCCCTATAAATAAGTAGTGAACTATGTAGTTTAGAGACACACAATTATTGTAGAGTTATGCTGTTGGATATGATGCACACATAACTTATGGTAATATTATGTAATGTAAGAAGCTTCTATGTTTTACAATGTTAATGTAATGGAGTATATTGGATGGATAATGGTGTTAAACATGACTGTAACTAGTTCTTGTATGGTTAACATTATTATAGTTATTGTCTAATTCATGATTCTTTACGATCTAGATCTGGTTATGCATGAGAAATATTTATGCTTATTTATGGATCTTTATATGCTTTATCTTCATCACACTAACATCCTGCACAAGCAACTCTAAAGAGGGACCTGGTACCTTTGCGTGCTTTGGGTGAGTGCTCAGCTTAGGCTGGGTGATGTGCCAGTGCACATGGGTTTTCATGGTGGATTCTAGGATGCATCATTGGTTCCGTTCCTGAGGACCTCTTTTTCAGCTGTTTTTAGGATGGTTTGTGATGAAGACATACTGGTTGACCCTAGCAAGTATTGAGGAGTGGATAAAATATTTGGAAGAAGAGTACGCATGGAGGTTCAACACTGGATCTGAGTTTGACGCACATGGGTGGGTGAAGAAAAATCTATATGAATGTTTGTATGAGAGATTCTTTACTATCTTCCTGGTAGAACTATATGAGTGGTTGGTTGCTTATGCATCTAAAAGGAATTGGAGGTATCACACACTTTTCTAGATGCAGGAAGAATTTCAGGCCCTTTATGATGTTGATTTGATTTGGACGCGTGTTGTGGATACTTGGTTCCATGGTGTTTTGAACAACTATATTTTGGAGTACTCAATTTCCACTTATTTTTTCTCGAAGGTAGCTGAGTTACAGTTTTTTATGTTATCCTAGGGGAACTTATTTGCAAGGCATTCCACTTGTGATCAAGATCTTGATGGTAACCATGAACTTGGAATAAAAAATGATGGCTAGCTTAACCCCACCATGCGTGGGGGCATGATAGAAGGTTTGGTGAAGGATGACTAGACCTAGTGGCAGAAAGGAAGAGAGAAGAAAGGTGGCTTAAGTACAATGAGGTTGAGAGGGAGATAGAGAAGTAACTGTGATATTGCAGATGGATGGCGTTGAGGAGAGAGATGGCTCATGAAGGATTTAGAGCTCACACAGAAGGTGGAGCCAGAGCATCTGGAACTCCCCCATTTGGAAATCATGACAGGGAACCCTCCTTAGCCTCATAAAGATGGGTCTAGTGCACTAGTAGAGATGACATGGGCTGGAAGTGGCACACATCTAAATCTACCTGGAAACCTAGCCCTTGCACTTGGTTTTCCAGTATTAGTACCTAGTAGTCAACTCTAGTTTGGGACCAGTAGGAAAACCAGGAGTAAGTCAAATAGAAAGTACATCTATGGCAGGGAAAACATTTTCTTTTTTGTTTAGGGGTACCTTCTCAAGTGCATCATTATCACAAAACTAAAGTGTGTAAAATTTTAGATTCACGTCTGGAAGTAGTACCACTTCGCAGACTATAGGAGTTCAGTTTAGTACTACTGTTGGGACACAGGGAAGTACATATTTTGGTCCACTTCTAGCTACAAGTGGATGATCAGGGGGTATAGGTGATTCTAATTTTGGTGGATCAGGTGGTTGTGGAGGAAGAGGTAGCACGGGAGGTTCTGGATCAGGAGGGAAAGGTCTGTACCAACCCTAGAATATTTACATGGAGACATCTCTTCATCTTCTAGAGTATAGGGGCATAGAGGATATTTTAAACACGTGCACATGTGTGAGATAATGTGGCATGCAAAAGGGATTACATATGTTGAGTGCAAGGCCAGTCATTTTTCCACTACATTACATGGATGTGCACACAGTTGGTATAGGAAGTTTGACCCCGATCAGACTTGCGTAGATTATGCAGCATTATGGGATGCTCTTCCTTAAGGAGTTTTTGATATCCCTGAGTTTGATTAAAAGAGTAATAAGTGTGCTCAAGGATATTAAGCAAGGCACTACTGAGAGTGTCTAGGAGTATGATGCCCATTTCAAAACACTGTAGTCTAAGCTTTCTTATGATATTCATGCAAGCCAACATGCACAATGGTTCATTAACTGATCACACCTTTTAGAAGGGCACTCTCATCATAAGACATATACAGAAGTGAAAGCACTTGAATTCATAGTTTCAAATTGAGGTAGTTGGAAGTATAGATCACTGGAGTAAGCCCATTATGGAAGTGAGATTAGCTATGGTAAAAAACTTGGAGAAACTATTTGATGAATTTAACACATGAGAAACACACCTAGGATTTGGTAGTAAAATTTTGAAGTGGAAGGGCACACTAAGGATGTTGTCCCTCAGTTCCTAGTGCTTACATGATTTCTAGAAGTGTGTATATGCTAGCATCTTGAACAGATAGGATGGAATAATTCAGTTTCCCATGTACTAAACAGGTATTGATGATGCCATAAATTGGCCATAAATTACCAAGAGAAAGTTGGCCTTTGAAAGTGAATTTAAATGTAATCTAGGAACTTATAGTTTTCTTAAGATAGAATATCCAGGATATATATCTTGTTCATTCTTTACAAATATTTTGTTATCTACCTTTTTTTTTGACTAATGCTATTGATTATTTGGGAAAAGATGCAAAGTCTTGTGTATGCAGGCATAATAAGCAGGAAAGATAATGCTAGTATTGTGGAAAAAATTGGAAACATCATGAATATGCATCTATAAAATTGGAAAATATGAATTTCATATTCAGATTAACTTGAAAAAATTATGCAAGTTCAAAAAATTGAAGAATCATCTCAATCCGAGATTGCATGCAAAAGTTATAAATTGTTTTAGTTAGCTCTGGAACCATTGGAGTTAGTAAAAACTTGCAAAGTTAGGGAACCTGCAAATATGATTAGCTTCAAAACCATTGGATTTAGCTCTTGAGGAATAAATTTTAGCTCATTCTAGAACCATTGGAATTAGCTGAGCAGGGAACATTGGTTACAGGAACAAAGTAACATCATTTAGCTCACAAACCATTGGAGTTAGCTCTGGAACCTGCATCAATAAGTAATGTTAGCTTGAACCTCAAAGTTAGCTTCTGAACCTACAACGTTAGCTCCAGAACCATTGGATTTAAGCTCCAAAACATTGTAACAATTGAAGTCCTGTTAGAACCATTGTAAGTACTTTACAATTTTTGGAAAAATAGATGTGCAATTATGGATGCCTTGGATGTTAGTTCCGGAACCTGCATCAATAGAGTCAATGTTAGCTTGGAACCTACATCAAGGAGAATGACCAGTTTTTGAGGAATTATGAAAAATCAAAGAATCCAATGACAAATATAAGAGAGGCTTTTGTTTATAGAAATATGATTAAAAAAATATCATTCATATTTTCTACAGGTTTTACCAATGAATAAATATCTAACTTTTAGTGAGTTGTAGTGCGAGGAAAGGTATATCAAACGAGCACTAAAAGTTCCATAAACAGAAACAAAAAGTTCAAATGGAAAATCTGAGAGAGGTTTTTGTTCATAGTAATGTGTTTAACAAAAATAGCTCATTTATATTTAGCTACAGGTTTTACCAATGAAGATGAAAATCCTAACATAGTGAGCATGCTAGTGTAGTCCGAGGAAAAGTGTATCAGAGGTTTTTGAGCACTTGTGCTTGGTTTTCCATAAACTTTTAGAAAGTCCAACAAGCTAGTTTAGTAGTAGACTAGTAAAGTCAAATGGAAAAGTACATATGATGGTGAGAGGTTTTTGTTCATAGAAATGTGTATAAAAAAAACCTCATTCAAATTTGCTACAGGTTTTACCAATGAAGAGAAATCTAACTTTTAGTGAACTGCAGTCTGATGAAAAAGCGTATCAGACAAACATCAAAAGTTCCACAATAAAAAACAACAAAGTCAAATGGAAAATCCTAGAAAGGTATTTGGTCAAAATCATCTTTTGAGGAAAACCTCCTTCCATTCTAATGTAGGAGAATAAAATCATTGTGATTCTTGTTACCAAAAAGCAAGGAGAAGATTTGGGAGTAAATCTTCCTAAAATAAGTAAGATAAGATTTGACTCCAATAATATATCTCTCTCCATATTTTGTGGAGATGGAGATCTTAGTTGTTAGGATTGGAATAAAGATAAGATTAGATTGTATTTCCTGAAATAAGGAGTTCAGTTGGATGCATGAATTATAAATGCAACCTTCCACACTGAGATATGTAATTTTTTCTCCCAAGAAATAAAGATTTGTTAGCTTTCTTCCTCTAATATTTTAAGTACCAAGTTTGAAAAAAGAGTATAAAAGTATGAATTAAGTTCCTCTTCCAAGGAATGAGTATGATGCCACTCATTTCAAGGAAGATGGATCAATGTGTCTAATGTTTCTTATTTATTCATGCAAATTCATTTTGTTGTAAATTTTAATGGTTCATTGTATCCTTAATTCAGTACCTTTTGTGAACCTGCAGGTGTCACATAAGACATTAGACACATTTTCACAAAGCAATTTCAATTTATGCAAGGTAGTTTCATTTCTAAGTATAGATTTCATTTATGCAAGTTTGATTTATATTCTATGCAAGTAGTTGATTTATTTTATGCAAGTGTTAGCACATTTTATTTCTGCAAGTGTGCCTTTAACTGTTTCTAAGGTAAGTGATTTATTTTATGCAAGTTTGGATTGTGTTTAAAGGAGACTTTCCAATATCTTCTTCTCTTAATGCATACATGATCGGACACCAACCTGGATTGACATTATTAACAACACGACCCTGTCAAGTATAACGATAAGAAAGAATGTATCTTTGCTATTGTAAAATTTGTTGGTCCATGACTCATGATACAGAAGACTGCAGGTTGATTGGTCAGATCCATGATGCTATAGATATTGGTGTGCGACAGATAGGAGTATCAGATAACTCTAAAAGTAAAGGTGAGCACCATGATCATGATCACACTCAAGCGTGCTATGATCAAAATGAGGGGCATTTTGAAGGAGGTCATGGCAGAGGTTGAGGGTACCATGGTGGATTCGGAGGTCAAGGCCATGGTGGTGGAAGAGGTGAGTTCCCTTGTGGAATGTGTTATACATGTGGATCTCCTAACCAATATAGGTGAATGTCCTCAGAATATTACTTGTTCTTTTTGTGGGAAGAATCATAGCCATGAGGAATTCCCAGACTTATATGAGCATCTTAGCAAGCAACAAAAATAGGAGAACAAGGGTACATGGATGGTTAAAATACAATGCGTTGTGGAAAATTAGTGGATGCCAAAGTTGGCACCGAACCTGAGGTATTACCTGTGAAGATTACTACACATGCTGAATTTGTGCACGCTAGAGAAGTGATACAATAGAAGCCTACCATCACTAAGGAGGAAGTTTTGCATGCAAGGTACCCAGATCCTGCGCATCAGAAGGAGGTTTATCAGGAAACCATGGAGGTACTCAGAAATCTTCAGGGTGAAATATAATGTTTAAAGGAGCAATCACGGAAGATGGAATAGAAGAAGGCAATAGAGATGGTCCAGTCAGATATTGATGACTTGAAGGAGGTATGTAAAATGTTGCGCCAGGAGAATATCATTCCATTACTATGGAATTGGCTAAAGGGAAACACTCTGCGCAATGTATTGAGAATGGATGGTACAAATCTTGCATTCTAGTCTTCCACCTCATAGCTTAGATTATGACAAGGAAATCACTCTGAATGTTGTTGTAGATGGATGGCTCTTGAGTAATATATTGATTGATACAGGTGTGGAAGTGAATGTGCTTACTTTAGATGCATGGGTACAGATGGGGAGACCTCCATTGCAGCCATCCTCTAATGTGTTGTTTATGGCTAATCGAACTAAGGCCACTCCCATCGGAGTTTTAAAAGATGCATCCATTACTATACAAGGGGCCAAGTTCACTGGGGACTTTGAGGTTTTAGCACTTGCAGAAGCAGACAACTTCCTGGCTCTACTTGGGTGCCCTTGGTGCTATGCAAATAATGTTGATCTATGGTTCAACAAGGGATATATAAGTTTTGAGAACAAGGAAGAAAGAGTTATTATATCCCTTTAACAGATGGGAAGTCTGCACCTTATGTTGAACCTTTGAGTGAGGATGATCTAAATAGAATTTATGTATGTGTCATTTGGGACCCAGATGTGCTTGAGCCATCTAAGGAAGGAATCCTTCAGTGGGAGGATGCACAATCTATTAGTGATACTACTAGTATTGCTTGTGACAATTGGGCACATGACACTTATGAGATGGTTGGGCATGAAGTAAGAAGCACATTTACATGGAGAAGCAAATCTCGTTGTATTCGGAGGATAGGTAACAACTTTGTACCTCAGTACACTGGAGAAGGAGACCCTAAGGTATTCCTACGTGCCATGGAGGAACAATGGATAGATCAAGTTAAAAGAAGAAATATGTTAGCATATACCCTGTGTGGGACAACAACGCGCTGGTGGGTAGTTCACATAGGGATAATCTTATAGAATGGAATGAAGTCAAGACTGCTCTAACTACTCGGTTCCTCAGGAGCAATGCACCTACTCAAATTTGCATATATCATGGTAATCAACCTGTTCAGCACCACGTTTCAGCAGTGTGAGAGACTCTAGAAAAAGGGGCAGGAAGCTTTACCACCTTCACTGTAGGTGCACAAACTTTATTCCACTTTACAAGGCTACGCGTGAGCTTGGTATGTATATGCAGAACTACATAGAGAGACTAGAAATTGGTAGGATTTGATTACAGGAATGGTCCAGACATTTGACTACTTCTCTACTAAACCTCTGGTGGAAGAGGCATTAAGGGTTATAAAGTGTTTAACTATGGGAGACAATGCAAAGGCTGAAGAACTCATTCAGGAGTTATTCAGTGAGGTAGACTCAGGAGCATGTTTTGATGAAATAGAAGAGACAGATGCCACATTACTTCAGCATGCTTGCTTTGACAGAGAAAAAGGAAAGATGGTCTACATAGTGGATGATGAAGAAGTAGAAAATCTGGATATAGATCACTCAATAGGTACGCGTAAGGTGTTGGACAGTGCGGATAAAAACACGTGTGCTTATCATGAACCTATGAAGACAAAGAAAGTGAACATTGGCACAGATGTTGAACCTAAGGAGGCAATAATTGGGGATTATTGGTCTGATTCTGAAGTAGCAAAGATAATTGAGTTACTACGTGATTTTCAGGACTTATTTCCTAGGGGCTACCATGAATTAAAAGGAGTGCATGAGTCATTAGGAGAGATGAAAATTAAACTAAAGGAAGGTGTGTGCCCAGTCAGGAAGAGACCTTACAGGATGAACCCTAACTTGCGCGTCAAAGTTAAGGAGGAAATTGACAAAATGTTGAAATCTGGCATCATCAAGCCTCTAGAAGAATCAGAGTGGGTTAACCCCATGGTAATCAGTATAAAGAAAGATGGTCGGATCAGGATTTGTGTGGATTACAGGGAACTGAATGTTGCATGTGTGACTGATCCTTTTCCAACACCTTTCACAAAGGAAATATTAGAAGGTGTTGCAGGGCACAAAGTTTATTCTTTTACAGATGGATTCTCTAGGTATCATCAGGTTAGAATTACACAGGAGGATCAAGAGAAAATGAACTTTCACCACTGAATGGGGAAGTTTTGCATATACTGTGATGCCCTTTGGTTTGAAAAATGTGCCTATTGTATTTTCATGCATAGTTGTTCAAGCATTCCAAGATTTTATTCACAACTTCTTACAGGTTTACTTGGATGATTGGATGGTGTATGGACTTGTTAAGGATCATTGTGACAATTTGCGCTTAATGTTTGAAATATGTAGACAGTTAAGCATCTCTTTAAACATCAAGAAGTGTGTGTTTGCTACACCTTTTGGCACTTTGTTAGGGCACATCATCTGCAAGGAAGGTTTGTTAGTGGATCCAGCTAAGGTTGCAGTTATTGTAGGCCTGGAAGAGCCTACCAGTCAGAGTGAGGTGCACGGATTCTTGGGTCACACAGGGTATTATAGAAAATTTATCAAAGGATATGTGAAGATTTCCACGCACCCCTGGAAGAGTTACTAAAAGGAAAAGGGATGTTCTATTGGGGAGAACCGCAACAAGCACGCATTTGAGGCATTAAAGGAGAGACTTACTACAACGCCTATTCTATGTTTTCCTTCATGGAACCAACCATTTCATGTACATGTGGATGCCTCTGGCACGACCATTGGCATGGTGTTAGCTCAACCTGGAGAAGGTATTATAGACCATCCTATCTGTTTTGCTAGTAGAAAGTTGACTCCTGCAGAACAAAATTATACAACAGAGCGCGAGGCCTTGTCGATGATCTACATGCTGCATAAATTTAGACAAGTATTTGCTAGCAACTCCTTTTGTATTTTATACTGATCACATGGCATTAAAATACTTGGTAAACAAGCCCATTTTACAGGGGCACATATGTCGATGGGTGCTCTTATTCCAAGAATTTGATTTCACAGTTGTGGTAAAACTAGGTAAAAGTAATTCTGGCCCCGACCACTTATCAAGAATTCAGTCAGGGGAGGACATGCAGACAATTGAAGATACAATGCCAGATGCACAGTTGTACAGGTTGCATCACGTGCCTTCAGAATTGGAGGATATTGTTGTCTTTTTACGCATGGGTATGGTGCCAGAAGGAATGAAAGCCTTAGAGAAGAAACAACTTGCAATTCATGTGACACCCTTTATGTTGATCAGTGGTGACTTATACAAACTAGGCCGAGATGAAGTATTGCGCCGGTGTGTACTAGAACATGAGTGCACAGATATCATGGAAGAGGCTCATGGTGGTATTACAGGTGGGCACTATGCAGGTGATGCCACTGTGTGCAAGATTCTACTCACTGGATTATGGTGGGAGACCCTGTACAAAGATTGTAAAGCATATTGTAAGGCGTGTGATCACTGTCAGCACCTTGGTAAACCTAGGCAAAGAGATGAAATGCCTTTAAGACCTATTCCTAGTGTAGAGCCATTTGAGAAATGGGCTATAGATTTTGTGGGTCCTATTTCACCAGCCACGCGTAGAACTGGATCATGCTATATCATCACTTGCACAGATTATCTTACAAGGTGGGAAGAAGCAACACCTACAAAGGATTGTACAGTAGCTACATCAAGCCAGGTTCTTATGGGAAAATGTTCTTACTAGGTATGGATGCCCGTTGAGCTTGACAAGTGATAGGGGTACACACTTTTTGAATGAGACAATCAGGATACTATTGGATGAGTTTATGGTTGTGCACCACAAGACTACACCTTATCACCCTCAGGAAAATGGTACTGTTGAGGCCTTCAACAAGATATTGAGCCAGACCTTGACAAAAATTTGTGACGTTGGAAGGAAAGATTGGGATGATAAAGTTTCTGTTGTACTTTGGGCATATAGAACAACCTACAAAAGGTTGAATAAGGCCACACCCTTTCAGTTGGTGTTTGGTGCAGAAGCAGTTCTTCCTATGGAATTCATGTTACCTTCTTTGCGTATTGCGTGTGCTGGAGGTCTAGC
Source organism: Taxus chinensis (assembly GCA_019776745.2). NCBI lineage: Eukaryota > Viridiplantae > Streptophyta > Pinopsida > Cupressales > Taxaceae > Taxus > Taxus chinensis. The sequence goes on from JAHRHJ020003177.1 coordinate 24,071, forward strand.
TGATGAGCAAGCATTAGAAGAAAGAATTGACAAGTTGATACAGTTGGATGAGAGGCGCGCCATAGCACGATGGAGTCATAAGAAGGAAAAATCAAGGCAGAAGGCATGGCATGACAGGCACATCAGGGACAAGAAGCTTGAGATTGGACAGATGGTGCTTCTTTATGATTCTAAGTTTTTGCGCCATCTAGGCAAGCTTAAAGTGCATTGGTTGGGATTTTATGTTATCACTCATATACTTGAATCAAGCACTTTCCAGTTAGAGAAGCTTGATGGATTATGGTTACCCAGTTACTTCAATGGGAGTAGGCTGAAGCCCTACTATAAATAAGTCTTCTTGGTGTTTGTAATAAGGTAGTATTGTCATTTAGTATAGGTTTCCCTTTCTGTATTTCCTTTACTGTATTTCCTTCTTCGTCACTATGCTTTGTTAATTTAGTTTGGTGTTTTGTGTAATAAGTGTGTTTGTGCGCTAGAAGCTAATTACAATCTGAAGTATTTTTATGGGCAGAGGACTGCACATACCATTGGTGTGGGGTGGTTGTTATTCACAATTGGGTATACATGAGAACAAACTGTTACAGGTGTTATTCAAGTATGGAAAGGAGCTGTTAGAAAGGAAATTGCTTCTAAAGAAGACCATAGATGGAAATAAATGAAGGAACAATATAATGTGAGGTAAGCAAGTGACCATGGAAACTACTAGGGGAAGGTGCAGTGGTGAGGTACTCGGTGCATGGAAGTGCATGGAAGAGAAGTCTGTAGCCAGAAGGTAGGAAGGCATGCTAGAAGGTTATAGCTGGGGCATGAAGATGTACCGCGTGGAAATTGTGAAAATGGTCAATTAATGAGAGGATTGTTGGTAGGTGAAGGAGAAATAAATGCACTAACTTTTTGAAAATCTATATAAGGATGTGATGCGGGTTCATTTTTACCATTGTAATCACAAGTATTTGAATGAGCTAAGTGTAACTGAGCCAAGTGAATCGTATTGAGGTGCAGAGAATTATGAAACTAGACTTGGAGAGAAGATTTGTGTGAAGAAGAGGCTTGTGTCCCCATTGGTGAAGGGTTTGAGTGAAGAAGAAGCATTGAGAAGGAGCTAGGGCATGCAGTTTCAAGCTAGGGCATGTGGATTTGAGCTAGGGTTTCATCTTACTCGACACAGAAGATAAAAGGTAGAATTTTGACAATGACACCTAAGAAAGCACCTGCAACAGGCACAAAAGGAAAGAAAAAGGTAGAAGTGGAGGTTGAAATTGCTCCCGAGAGAAATTTTTTAGAGATGCAATACCTAGAAGGAGTGATAGTCGGTCGAGATTGGGATTTGCATATTCGACGATGCAAGATAAGTGATTACAACCATCGCACCACCGACAATAGAGGAGAACTGGATGCGTTGTTAAACAAAAAGACCAACAAGCGCATGGTAGACGATATGCCAGTGTATGATGATGCTGGAGAGAAGCTACTGAAGAAGGTAGGAGTCTATCAGTTGTATGAACTCCCTTATTTTGGAAAACCAGAGGCTTTATACCAATGGTTGATGAGAAGAGTCCATGAGGACTTTTTCTATTTTGTTGGATGGAGAGTAAGGATCACAACAACTCTGATTGCCACATTGACAGGACTGAAGGGCACAGGGACAGATATCCTAAGTGATCTAACTGATAAGGCAGCTATTGTGGCCACCAGCAAGGAGTTAGGATACTCCAAAGGTCCACGCGGAATGGACATAGACAAATTGAAGAAGTTTCTTGTAGTACAGGTAGTCGTGCATCTACTCACAAAGTTAAATGATCAAGAGAGATGGTCGCAGGTAAATACAATGTGGCTACACATTGCAAAGAAGATGACAGAGGGAGAAATATACAACTTGGCTGGCTATATTGTAGAAACTATCATTGAGGAAGTGTACACAGGTGAGAAGATAAGTTTTGGTGCTATCCTACTCTCTCTGGTGTTTGTAGAAATTGGAGTGCCTGATGGGCCAAAGAACAAAGTTTGGGAATACCCCCAGAGAAGAAGTCCCTCGCAGAGAGGTTTGAGAAATATTTGTGTGAAGGGTCAATGAGTGGGCCATTTAAACAAAGGTCGGAGATGTGGTATGACCGACTTTGCGTGGCGTTTGAAGAGGAGTGGTGCATTCTGAAGGAGTTGCCCTCGGTGGTAGGAAAGGCAGTGCAGTTCGCGGTGTATCAACATTTCTGCATCACGTGGTTTGCTATGAAGGATGGGACATGGAGTCCATGGTGCAAACTACCTTATGCCTTCACAATGTGCTACTTTCAGGATTCAGTCCACAGATTCATTGATGTGTTCTGGCTGAACTTGGATGCAGAAAAGGTAGATTGTGACTACCACACTCTCAGGAAAACATATGTATATCCAGGCCGAACTGCCTATATTGAGAGGCTCATTTCTGATGTCATAAACATCAAGCCAGTGAGTTTGGCTATTGGGGACAGTGGAGCTGCACTCATATATCTTCAGCTCAAGCCTAGGCTGGAGAATAACAAGTATGTGGAGAATGAATTTATGCTCCCAAGGCCGCCTAAGGGTAAACATACAATGGAGAATGTACCAGCTCCAAATCCTGCAGTGACAATAGAGGTAAATGAGGAGGAAGAAGAACATGAAGATAGTGGAGGCTTGGATCATAGAGGCCAGAGGCAGCCCACAGAAAAAGTGGAGAGTGAGCACGTTGATACTCCACCACAGGTGCAAGAAGTAGAAGAGGACTTGGACGTGGAAGACGTACCTGAATTGTGCCAATTTAGAAAAGTATTCAGAAGAACCAGGACTTAGGGCACAGGCACACCACAACCTATAAGAAGATCACCTAGACTCTCCCCTTAAAAAGAGCTGCCTACAAAGAAGAGAAAGAGAAAGACGATGCTTGATGAGGAGGCGGAGGAGTCAGAAAAGAGTGCGCCTGGAACCCCAGTGCAACCAGAAGATATGGAGGATCCCAGAGATGAGGAGATGAGAGATGAAGAAGAAGGTGTGAAAGATGTAGAAGAAATTGTGCACGAGCAAACTAGCGCACCAGTTACAACTCAAACAGGAGAGGGGCCGACTCCAAACCTTGGTGCTCATGTTCCGAAGGGGCCAAGGATGAGGAGAAGTGAAGAGTATGTGGTGCCAAGTATGGGCTATGCTGAGGACACAAGTAAAATCATCTGCACCTGGTTTTAGAGCATAGTGGACCTCAAGGAATTATATGGGTGGGAGCTGATGGACCCAGATATGGCCACTACGCGTGCAAGGAAACAACTATCCTGGTCGATGCAGACTCACATGGATGAACCATATTTTGATGTATGTGAGGAGTCTTGTGTATCCAGGAGAGTGAAGAAGGCACCCCAAAGCAGGCACATGACCATAAAGCCTACTGTCATGTCTGATGAGTAGGTCAACAATGCCTTAGTCAAGGTATCTCTGAGGTGGCACAGAGGAATATTGATAAGGTTGCCACCATTAGAGAACTGATGGAAGATAACAAGGATAAAACTACGGAGATAGAGTGCTTAAAGGTATAGAAGGAAAGAGAACGAACAAAGAATGAGGCCTTTGTTAGCATGGTAGAGGAGATTGGTGACTACATTCTGAAGGCAAGGCCTCATCTGGAACCAAAGGTACCTTGGAAGTTTCCTTCTGCAATGCATTATGTACGAACATTGGTTGATTTGGTGCTAGAAGACGGGCCACTTAGAATGCCCGCACCAAAAGATGTTGAACAAGAAGCAGAAAGAGCAAGGGCCTTCAACTTATGAGGCACTGCTCCAGACTTTAAAGGATGAGCTGAAGAAAGCAGACCAAGCTCTGAATATTTGTGCAGCACCAGAAGCGGTAATCAGAACCAGAACTATAATTGAAGATAATGAAGTTCTGAAGGCCATGAAGGATGAATCAATAGGGCACACAGAAATATTGGCACTAGTAAAACAAAAGTGTGAAGCCCTTACAGCAGCCCAAGATCCACATAAGGAAAGAATAGATGAGATTGGGAAGCTGATAGCACAGAAAATGGATCTTCTAGAGGGAATGATGTCTGTTATGACTAATGTAGTCCAAGTATTACAGAATGAAGAGGAGAAGATTACTCAAGAAAAGTTGGATGCAATAGCCACAAACATTCCAGAGAAGACAAGGACCACATTGGATGGCTGGCAAACATTAGAGGTGGAGATCAAAAGTGAATATACAGAGTTGATCGTCCCAATTGAAGAGGAGGCTATTGTTGAGTAGAGGTCTATTCTTTTGTACCATGATTCTTTGAATTCTTTCAAATTAGTATTCTTTATTATTTGGGAGCATCAAGAAAGAAACCCCATTGTCTAGATGGAAATGTACTTTAGTGTGGGGTAATGTTGAGCAGACATATTGTTCTAAGGAGTAGGCACACAGAAGATTCACACATGGGAACAAGGCACATTTGAAGGCGTGGAAGGATAGGAAAATAAACGCGTGCCAAGACAAGTTGAGTCGGGACTTAGCCATTTTTATGGTTATGGGCTATTTTTGGAAATAGCGTGTGGAGCACACATCAGGATGGAGACTTGTGTGACACGCAAATGCTATTTTGGGAACGAGCGTTTGATAAGCGCCATGCAGGAGTTTGAGATAATAATAGGATTACTACTTCCAGTTAACTGTAGGATGTCTATTATTAGCGCACTTGCATGTGTGCATGTTAATGTAAAGGTGCATGGCTATTTTCAGCATGCGACCTATTTTGGGAAGTGCGTAAGTGGTGAAGGGAAAGTCCCCACCCCTATAAATAAGTAGTGAACTGTGTAGTTTAGAGACACACAATTATTGTAGAGTTATGCTTGTTGGATCTGATGCGCGCATAGCTTATGGTAATATTTTGTAATGTAAGAAGCTTCTATGTTTTACAATGTTAATGTAATGGAGTATATTGGATGGATAATGGTGTTAAACATGACTATAACTGGTTCTTGTATGGTTAACATTAACATAGTTATTGTTTAATTCATGATTATCTAAGATCTAGATCTGGTTATGCATGAGGAATATTTATGCTTATTTATGGATCTGTATATGCTCTATCTTCATCACACTAACATCCTGCACAAGCAACTCTAAAGAGGGACCTGGTGCCTTTGTGCGCTTCGGGTGAGCGCTCAGCTTAGGCTGGGTGATGTGCCAGCGCGCCTGGGTTTTCATAGTGGATTCTAGGATGAATAAATGGTGGGCCCTACTATTTGCATTAGCTGGGGGTAGAAGTTCAGCCAGGTTAACCATTGCAATAGATTTATACGAAGGGGTGCCTTGGCCTCCGACTCATTATACATTCAATATTATGATATTGCTTATATATGCCACATTATTTATACATTTTCTGCATGTGGGATTTTTGATATTACAAGGAAAGTATTGTAAGGTTGAATTGTTAATGCATGTTTACTTGAATTTCATACTATATTATCTTAGGGAGGATATTTTCTAGCTCAGTGGGGTAGGTCTAACTCCCCACCGAGTTGATTATTTAAATCCACAATGTTTGGGCTACTAGTGATTCCATGTAACTTAGGTGAGCCACTAAACTACCACCCAATCTCCTTCAAGGTGGATCACAGAATACTCGGCTGGTCCACATAGTTTGACATACATCCTTGGGCCTGACTACATATTACTCAGCGGTTGATCCGTAAACTTCTACTTTGGAACTCTACGAATCACACAACTTTATTGTTGTTCTACTTTTAACTTTGAAGAAAATGACATATTTGCTTGAAAAATTAGAGCTTCTTATGACTGATTATCTAGTCCTATAGAAAGGAAATGTACAGTAGAAGGAAAGAATTCAAACTTCATCCAACAATTTTATCTTTAACCTCCATGTATGGAGGAAAACCATGTTCAGGAAGGGAAACTACTATTTTCTTCCCACTTATTATTGGTCTAATATAGACAATTACAAATTACAATAAGTATCTAAAAGAAGCAACAATGTAATTTTTCTTCTCTCCAAGGTAGCTCTTGGAAATTCTTATTTTTATTCTGAAATCCTTGCTTCTACAATTATACCAGCCAAAGGATCTTGCTCAATTTTCTCAGCTCTGAGCTTGTTGATCTTGATGGTAAAAATCCCATTTGTCTAATTCCTTTAAACTAGACATTAAGGATATCAATGCATTCACATGTTTTATAGAGGTACACTGGAGATGTAGGGCATGGAAGGGAAGATAAAGTAGACTGTGCATCAGAAATAAGCATCCATGGCGGGTTGCATCTTCTTTGTGGCAATTCAGGAAAAATGGGCATTGACTAAATCTAAACAGACCGGCTTGTTCAAGACCACCTGCTTGGATCAAGACCATCACCCTGCAGGGCGGGTATTCTAAAACTACCGCTCTGCAAGAGTAGCGGTTCCATCTTGAACCTATGTTGCTACCTCATTTTTCTTATTTCTCCTTGTTGGTGCTGATGGAAAAAATGAACCTTTTGGTGTTTCTTTCTGGAATCCCTATGGATCCCAGTGGTTCCAAAAATGACTCAACCCATTTGGCATAGTCTCAACTATGGACACAACCAAATCAACGTGAATATCCATGTATCCAGCCCAACTCATGGGAAATACAACAAACACACTAACCACCCATGTGGCCTCCCATAGCTTGGCCTAATTACTGAATGGAAGCAGGCCGACCAATGCATGGGGTGCATCGCATTTCAAGGCTTTACCTTTGGTGATAGGCATGGCTGAAGCCACGGGAAAAGAGGGTGGTCACTCCAAATTTTCACCACCTTTCAACCTTTACACCCAGTTAATGTGGGATTATTCCCAGCTTTGGAATAATCAATTTCTAATGCAACAAGAGCCAAGTGAGATCAAACCCACGATCTCTCAGGTTATTAAACCTGATCAACTAGCCATAAGAGACAAGGTGGATCCGTCAAGTTATAAATGGAAGAGTTTTTTTGACCTTCATAATGAATGGAACAAGACCTCTTATTGAAAATGATCTATTGATGTGGGAGAAGGAACTAATTGGATATTGTAATGGTCAAAGGTGTTAAGTAATTGATTAGTGATGGTTTTGCTTTTTTAAGATGTTTTTATTACATTGATAAGCTTCCTTTGATATAATTAATTATGAGTTGAGATTCACCATGAAGATATAAATATTTATAACCCCTAATGCAAAGTTGAATTTATAGACCAGATGTATGATTAAAGCTTTTCATATTTGGTCATATCATTAGTCATAATCAAAGTAATGATTTTGAAGGATACTGGCATAAGTGTCCCCTTAGGGGGTGTTAAGATGATACTAGCTCATCCCCCAGAGCTTGTATTTGGATCCATTAAAATACAAGGTAATTTTGGTGAGGATATCTTCATGAAATAGGAGGTTTATAGACCTCATCAGGGAAACATGTGTTGAAATGTTGGCTATTGGTTAAGGGTGCTTCTACGAGATGGCCTACTTCTAATGAATTTTCCTTTAATTGATTTTTGGTGGATGAATTATCCAAGGACAAAATTGGTCAGAGAGTATGATTCATTAGGGGATTCGTTGATTGTGGTATGGTTGATGAACACCATATGAACGTTAAGGGAGGTGATCTAATGTGACTACATAATTAAGATTATGGTTGAGGAGATATTGATGAATGCTTGGAGGTTCATATGCGAACACTAGGGTGTGAAATAGTTTTTTGAGGTGGGTATAGTAGATCTCATTAATCAATGAGAGTATTAAATGATGTAGTAATACAATAAGTACCCAATTCTATAGTCATCTATAGTGAGTAAACATGGCTCATAGGGTGTGGTTAGTGCATGAGTTACAAAGGTTGAATGTATGTAAATAGAATGTTTGATCATCCTGAAGAGGTATAAGAAAAGGAGGTGATAGGAGAAAATGTTTGAGGGCCTTAAAGGCTTATTGACAAGGTGCATCCCATTTAAATTTAACATCCTTTTTAAGGAGATGATGAAAGAGGTTGGAAAATATTAGATAGTTTTATGTTAAAATAGAGAATGGATTATAGTTTTCCATTGAATAAGCATGGGCACATAGATTTTTTAAGTTTGATGGAGGCAGGTATTTCTTCTAGGACAAGTAAGTGTTATTTGCAGGTTTTGGACTTTTCGAGGAGGTCATCTACATCAGTCTACAAGATGGTCGTTATGGATTAGGTCAGGGAAGATATAAGTCATTATTTATTGGTAGGTTTTCCCTGCAGATTTAAATTGAAAGGAATGACCCTGTAATAAAACAATTCCCCATGAAGCAAATAAAGGATGTTTTATGTTGATCTTCATGGGGGATGAGGATTTCCTTAAAAGTGATAACATCTTGTGGCCTACTATGAGAATCTACTATTTTCGACCCTCTATATTAGGAAGGGGAACGTCATCTTAGGGAAAGGCATGATTAAGATCTCAAATGTTTGTATAAATACAAATTTTCACAGAGGATTTGGTAATGAGAAAATTGTTAGATATCTATTGTGGTTAATCGATAGGTTGGATGAACTTAATTGACTGGATAAAAGGAATTTCAAACTACTTATTTGGTCAAGAGGGCTACATGAGGATGCATTTTTTAAATAATCCATTTTTTGCTTCATAGGATTAAAGTGTCAGGGATAAGTAGATAATATTATGTACAGCTATATTATGATCGATAGGTTAGACATGAAACATTGTATGACCAAGAAAAGGCTTGGATTTTTTTGGATAAAAAAGAGGCGATGTAGTCTTATTGCTCCTGAGGAGTTAAATATTGTCAAATCCTTTCGAATGATGCATTGCAATTTTAGGGATTCTGATGTTGCAACATCATTGGTGGAAAATCATTCATAAGATTGTAATAAGGTGTTAGGGGGAAAATATACTTGTTTGTAGGTGATTTTTTATCGTACCTAGCCATAAAAGGAGCTCCTACTATAGAATGCCCTGTAAAGGAAAACTATTATTCAAACAATGCTCTATACCACTCCCTAGAAGTTTTAGTGATTACCCTAAAAAATGAATTATACTACTTTAGACCACTCCCTAGAAGAAGGACCACCCAATCAAAATAAATTTCTATTGTATACCACTCCCAAGAAGGATGACTACCCTAGAAAAATTTCTGCCTTGATCAACTTTCACATTTTGAATCAATATTTCTATCCTTAGAAAGCTTCCCACATTGATCATATTTCTTGCACAAAAATACCACAAGCACCATATCCTGTGCATCAAAAATATAAAACCTTAGGTTGTTTAGGGGAGGCTTAATCCCTGGAGCCAAGGAACCTTCCCTTCTGAAAAGTACTTAATAAAGGTAGTCCTTGTCCCCCTCCTCCATCTAAAACAAAATCAGACCACCATGAACCAAGGATTGTTAACTACCCTTTTAAAAATTGTTAATACGGAAAGTGCATCAAAAACCATATCCAACATCATCATATTTTATCTAGCCAGTAATAGGACAAATAACTCACATTTATTATTTCCATAACTATGCAAAAATGAAACAAGGACATTATCTAAAAATAAAAACATCCAACATCCAAAATCACAATATATATGCATCATCATAACTTAAACCCATCCCATATCAGCTACATACATCCAACACAACATAAAAATACAATTTTCATCACAAAATCTAATCCAAACCGTCACATTTTACATCACCATAAAACATAAACCATAAATATTATCATCTAACACATATCTAACACATCATACTCACATTTTCATCATCTAAAAACACATCATCAACATATCAATAAAAAACCATCATATGTACATCCAAATCAATATACATATCAAAATGAATAGGCACTCTCATCATACAAAAACTACATGGTAAAATATATATCCAGAAATCCCTAAACTACCAGTTCCACCCTTGGGCTCATGCTCTAGTCCCTTAATACTCCTTGTACTAGTAGTGAGTGCCTCACCGCTATGACGGCTTCCGTACTGCTAACTTACCACATACTCATCATATTACAACACCTTGGGGAGTCTATCTATCACCACCCCCTAATAATATCTAAGCTCATTCATCAGCACCTGGTGATGATCCAAAATCATTATTCCGGGTGACCCCATCACTCCTCCTCCCCCCAACCATACTCATGATTCCCCTACTCCTTAAATCCTCCTGGCCATGATAATTAGTGTGCTCCCTGTCACCCCATACCTCTTCATAATATATTATGCTTCCAATGGTACCAATCCTGGTCCTATCAAACATGTCTAATATTTACCTCCAGAGCTCCCACCTAATCATCTCGCTGGACTAGTTATGTCAACCTAACCACCTATTCCCGTCCATAACATACTTAGCCTCCAATCCACCCCCACCACCTATCTCCTCCCTCATCTCCACATTCTCCTCTCCATCCTCTCTATTTTTCCCTCACAAATCTATCCTCATCGAGCTCCCATCATATTCCTCCCACAACGCACACTACATACTTTAATATCACGCTATACATCATCAACATCTGGTGGTACACCACCACTTTTTATTCCATCACGTAAATATCTCTCTCTTATGCCACTAGAAAATCAGTGTCTCCATCACCTACTCCTGGATATAATAGGATCCCCTAACACATTTTGTACCATCCTGAAACATGTCACCTCACCCACCCAAACTAAACCACCCTGATCATCTCCATCTAGACACCCATACATCTACCTCTCTATTATTCCATCATACATAAATCATCTTCCTCTCCCATGGACATATAGGGAAACTGTAACATATGGCCTCCATATCACAACATATACCATCAGGCTACCATCAAATAACCCCAAACAAAATACTAAAGGATTCTATTACACCACATTCCCACACAAAATCACTCCTTCCATGTCATAAACCCAACAAAATATATGATTCTCATACCACCTAACCCATAAAAAACCTTGTGGTTGAATCATTGTAATGTGGTTTCATAGACCCAACACTATAAAACAAATTTCATATAAAACTTATATCTCCTCCCTATGCTGAATACTCCCATAAATCCCTATAGATATATGTGCTAGTAGATTTGGACCCTAAGCAAATGACAGTTTGATGGTCTACCATATTTCTGCTACAACCCCTTCTAACAACTATGGAAACTAACCTACTCCTGAATCTAGTAAATTCATATACAACTAATCCCTACCAGTGATCATAGCAATCATAAGTACTCCTAGATAACTGTATCCCATCCCAATAGAGGACTAATAATAAAACCCCCTGCAACATAAGATACATCCAAAACATCATCTCCATATAGCCTCACCATAGCTACGTACCCCACCTAACCCTATGCCAATGAGTGCATACATTTAACTAGTATATCCCTCAAATAGCTATTAATTTTCTCATAAATATATGATATTTATCCTCTAGGGTGATAGTAATCTCCCCTAGTTATGAACCTTAACAGGATGTGATGAATGTCTCTTGCATCTTCACCAATCTGAACTAATGTCACCGTAGGAATTCCCATCTAACTAATTTCCTGAGTAATGCGATGATGTGCACAGGATTATAGTGCATATTCTTTTCCAATTTTGAGGTGTACCCCAATCAACTCATATCCTAGTGCAATCACTCCACCATGTAATGGTAGAGCATTTTTGGTAGCAACCTACATCACAAGGTGTCTCTTCACCTACATTCACAAAATGTCATTGAAAAAAACATGATGTCCACATGTAATAAAAACTCATTTCCAAATCATCAAAACATGAAAAAAAACTAATCGGCATGATCTATAAGTAATCACCTTCTTCGAATTATTTATGAATTGATTAGTTGGTAGATTTTCCCAGTAAAATTGATACTAATATTAGTTAACTAGCATCGATCCTATAGTCTAGATGATAGAAACATAATCTGAACTTAATCAAAAATCAAAAAAATACACCCCAACTCTATTTCTAGTATCCATTGGTCTTGAAGTATCTCAATCCTAAAGGAGAGTAAGGGACCACTCCCACTGAGCCTCTTTGAGGATTCACAAATACGTGCATGATCGTATATTTATGATAATTTTAAGATCATAGCACTCTAATTAGAATGATTATTCACACAAGTAATCTTATGTTTCCTATATATATAGCAACTTTTATTATCGACATTTCAATTGACATGTGCATTCCAAAAATTAGTTAAGTGATTTCCTCTTGAAAGAATCTCTATCAATCCTACAACATTAGTATCAATTCCACTTAGAAATATTGCATAAATTATGTATAATTCAATCCCCTTCAATCCCTAAGACCCCCATGTATATACTCTCAATAATATACACATCCCATTCACGTTTGAGTTAGTACCATTTTTAATCCCCAAAATGAGAACTACCATAACAACTGTAAAGCATACAATTGATGTAGCCTAGAATATACCCACAATAGCCGAATGCATGCTGACACATCACTCAAAATGAACTAAGCACTCACCTGAAGTGCGCAAGGGTACCAAGTCTCTCTTTACAGTAGCTTATTCAAGATGTTAGCATGAGATTTACAAGTATAATTCCAGATCCATAACAAATAATCAATTAAACCACAGTGCATAAACCAGATCTATAAATCTAAACCATATGAAGGATATTGACTAAATACTATACTATAATGAGACTTACCATGTAAGAACCATATTTAGTCACATATCCAACACCAATATCTAGCTAGTAAGTATTCATTATATTAAGTGTTGTAAAATATAGAAGCTTCTCACATACATCATAATAAGTTCACCATGAGTCATATGCGCACAGACAAACTAGCATAGCATAAGTCTACAATAGATGTCGAACTATCTAAACCATGCAAATAAATACATATTTATAGGGGTGGGGACTTTCCCTCCACTGCCCATAGATCTTCAAAAATAGGATACATGCTAATAATATCCATGCACCGTTACATGAGAATACAAAAGCATACAAGTTCCAATAATAGATCATATAATAAGACAACTATAGAACAATCCTATTATTAGCCACAAAACTCTACATAGCACTCGATCTTCTCCTAGTCCCAAACTAGCCTTTCGTGCTATGCAAGTATTCATATCATTGTGTGCTCCACACTCTATGTCCAAAAATAGCGCCATGCTGAAAATGGATAAGTCCTAGTCCTGGGAATGCCCTGCTTTGCTACATTCTCTTGCGCTCCTACACACTCTATGTTTACTCGCCCAAACCTTATACACCCTCCATACTTGGGCTATACTTTCGCAACCCGACATTACCCCAGACTAATTGGATTTCCACCCTCGGTAATGTAAGCTATCTTATATCTCCAAGAATAATGAATAAAGAATGAAATAATAAAGGAAGTACTTGTACAAAGAATGATAGACTACTCGGCACCTTGCTCTTCTACATACAAGATTAACTTTGGATATTAATTCTTAATCTTTGCCTCTAAGTCATTCTAGTCAGTTACCGTTTGGCCAATTTTATCAGGAATGCTAGTAACTATGGATTCCAGCTCATCACGAGTCATGATTTTCTTCTCATTCTCTAATATTCTAACAATATTAGCCATGATAGAGACCATCCCCTCCATGAAATTCATTTTTTGTGTAATGACTTTCCCAATCTCTTTTAGTTTCTCCTTATATGGATCTTGGGCTGCTGCAAGCGCATCACACTTTTTCTCAATAAACCCAATCCTATCCATGCGCCCAAACGTCTCATTATTCATTTATTTAAGGACCTAATTCTCTTCTTCAATGGTCCTTGTCTTTATAATTACATCCAGTGCCTCACACATAGTTAATACCCGATCTGATTTCTTCAAATCATCCTTCAATGCTTGTAATAAGGATTCATAACTTGTAATATTCTGTGTAATAGCGGCTTTGGCTCTCTCAGCTTCTTCTGCAATATTGTAACACTCTTAGTTGTTGTTATTTTTCCTCCTTGATATTCAAGTAATGTTATGTGAATTTCCTTATGAGGATATGTCCTTTTGATTTCGGGAAATCTTGCTTGATATGGATATGTCTTTTCTGCTCTTGAAATCTTTGATTGAACTAGAATATGCCTGGATTCATTTTCTTTCATTTCTCATGGATGAGAGCAATCTGATCTCAAGAGGATTGTAAGCTTATCTATCTCAAAGACTCATCCTTGGATCAATTACAGTGATCCAAGGAATGTTTTAAATATATTCAGGATGAAAAACCATAAATTGGCATTCTATGAATTATTAGTTCTGGGCTGAACTTAGAATATATATGTTCTTTAATTCTCCTTCATTTGAGAATATTTCCATGCTGTGGAAAGTTTTATTGGATTCTAGAATTGACCCCGGCAGGTCATTACAGTCTCAATTTGGTTTTCAGCCATTTATGGCATTAGAGAGAACCTGGACCTTAAGCCAGGTAAGATATGTGAGTCTTCCTATCTAAGCTTTTATACTTAAAACGTGAATTCTGAATCCAACCTGAAACGTCTTAGTATCACTGATTTGTCGAAATGTGATGTTAATCTAACCTAATTCCAAAACTATGTATATTTGGGATATTACCTAAGGATTTGTCTAACCTATTGCTAAGGTAAATGACTAGGGTTATATCCTAAGGTGGTAGATTTAAATTACCTAAGATCTAACCTAAGTCATTAACCTATCCTAAAACTAATGGCACGAAGGGGAACCTAAAGGGTCACATACACATTGGCGATGGGTTCCAAGGAATTTATGAAGAGGATAAGATTGATTTAATTCTATGGACTACCAACTTTGACAGTGGCTAGTTTGGTTGGTGGAGGCCTAGGTGGCAACATCGCTAGAGATGGAAATGCATGTTATTTTAGTTTGGGAACTCGCAAGACTTGGCAGGCAGTGGGAAGGAAGATTGGGTGGGAGATTTGGTATTAATGCAATTAATGTGCATGGGTTCATGAGCTCAGATCACTTAGGGAGGCATGCAAATGGATTTTTGTGTGGTTGTTTAATTTTTCACACACTCTGTTTTTCTCTCTACATGCACACTGGTCTTTCGAACCAGTAGTTTATACTTCATTGCATGCCTATTTTGAGGTTTTTAGATCTATTTCTATTTTGTGGAGTATATATGAGGCATGGTGGAGGTAGTATTTTGTTTTTGAACCTTTCGTGGAGAAGAAGAGAAAGAACGGCTCAGCCAGAGGTCTTCTTTGATTTTGCAGTGACACTATCAGGCATGATAGGCCCTAACTATTAAAATATTTACTTTTCTCTAAGTGTTTCATTAAAACAACTCTGTTCTGATGAGCTCTGTGTATTTATGCTTGTCTGGTAAAAAGAAGATTTCATGGGTTGTGTGTACATTTAAATTTCTAGGTTGAATCGGAGTTTGCTTGATTCTTTTGAAATTTGTTTGCATTACTTTCCTTTCGCAGTGGTATGTGAATATTTGAGTACCTCTGGTAATTGTAAAAGGCTCACAGTGGATGAAATTGTAAGTGATTTTGACTTCTTTGGAAGTCTTTATGGTTACAATCGACCCACCTGTTCTCATTATGCTAGAAGTTAAAAACTTGTTTTAGTTGGACAGAACAATGTTGTTTTTGTGTTTACCAGCCTATGATATTCATGTTTTAACTCATAGTTGTTTGGCCTGTAAATAACTCCTGGAAAGTTTTTTTGGTAACATCATGTGAAGCCTTGACTGTTATAAAGTTTTCACATTTTGAATACGTTATATATATGCCATTCTGCACTTCTCTGAGAAAAGTGATTGACTTTTTTTTAAGTTTGTGGGCACTGTGGATAAGATAGTATATAGTTAGTTGTTTATTCTTGCGTAAAACCTTGAATGATAACAACACCGGCATACACAAGAGGAACAATATAAGAATGAGCTTGTGTTCTACCTGTAAAGTTTTGGTTGTTTTGGAATAAGCATTAAAAGGAATTTGTGTTTATTATATGGAGTAAACAAGTCTGTAACTTGTAGTCTTTTTCTTTACATGGTTTGTGAAATCTTGTTTTTATGACCGTATTAACGGTGGTAGAAACTCTTTTGAACCCGACTTTAAAGTCGACAGGTTTTAATGACGACCAGTTCTTTACATTTTGTTTGAAGTTGGAAATATGGTTGAACTATTTTTGATACAAATGGAAAACCTATTTTTATTCTGAGTTCCATACTATGGTTTGAATATTACGGCTTTTGGGTACTTTTGGAAAATATGATTCAAATTCGATAGATATATTCTATACATTCTATTTGGCCTTAGTGTTTCATGTTACAATGGAAACCAAACGACGTATCAGTTTAACTAATTCATTCTTTGAATACTTTTTCATTAAGGGAAACGTGAAGTTACCCTAACTTGATTTTAAACTTGAATGGTTAAAGTATATGAGAAATGTAGTCTATTTCATTTTGATCAGAATTATATTCTGAGTCTTGATCGGTTCACAATGTTTATGTTAAATATAGATCTTGACTTTTATTGAATGTACCATGTGTAGACCATGCAGGGATGTTATTGTAAACAAATGAGATGGCTCTACCTTGCCGAAATATTGAGTGAAAATAAGTGTTAGAACTACTCAGATTCTCATTCCTGGTTGGTCTAATAAATGTTTATTATATCTTAGGAAATTGATTTCGTTCTAAACTTGTTTTCAATAGGGTTTAGATTGTTACATTTATCTTAGAAATAAAAGGTGAAGAAGCAAAAAGGGTTAAAAGGGAAGTCGGTTATTTTAATACTCTTTTCCTTAATGGGTTATTGTGCTCCTTCCTTAGAACTTGCAATACACTCAAACTAAGTGGTTATGAGAAGGCAGAACTATTTAGCAGTTGAAAGAAATAAATGGGATTGGGGGGGGGGAGAATCCTAAATCTTATAAGACTCCTTCGTCATCTAGCTGGGATAAAATATTTGTTGTAAACCTCATGTTTTTTATTCTTATTGTAACAATAAAATTATTTTTTATTGTCTTGTATACTTTTCATTGATTGAAAATTAGGAAGACTAAGGTAGAAGATGGGATGACAAAAGAAATTGAAGGTGGTAGATAATCCATCACTTCTGTTTGAATTTCTTGTATGACCCTGTTTTAGATGAATACCTTAAATGGTTTAATTTTTAAATAGAAGACACTTTAAGAACCTGTTTAAATCATGGTATAAACTGTTTTAACCTTTTGGATGGATATGTACTGGTAAAAGGAATAGTTCTTCCTTTCTTGCATAAGGTGAGGTAAATCATCCGAAAAATATTGTGATGAAACTACCCTCGTAATATTTAGGTTATGATGTGAGTGAAGTTACAATTGATAGGAAGAAAATCAATGAATTATATATCATTAGATTGATCATGAATGTAATTGCTGGAATCAATCATAATTTAATATCTTAGGGCAAGTATCATAGAATATATCCTGTCCACTTTGTTAAAACAATGTGCTATGACTCTTATTATATTGATATTGCTTAAAGTTTTGAGAGTATGAAGTAATTGTTGTCATTACAATAGGGTTATTTTAATGAAACAATTATTGGAATGCACTTGTTTTAAAAATTAGAGCTTATCATGCTCAGTTCAATGAACTGACCCGTGCTAGCAATTTTTGCAGATGGACTTTGTAAGTGGTAATAGAGGGAAAAAACTTAAATGATGCATTGACTGCTCTAAGTTGATTTTGGTGAAGAATTCTGAGTTGATTTCTGATTTGTATTGTAAAAAGAAAAGTTTATATTTAAAAAAAAAAAGGATGATGTCTTAAGCATGCCTAAAAAGCATAGGTTGTAAATGTATAAATTGGATACGAATTGAAGTGTGAGAGATTACTTGTATAGATTGTGTAATTTATCTTGTTAAGTATAATCTTCATGTTATCTATATGATTGGATGTGTAATTCAAAGAGTGGTTTTAATAAAAAGGGAACTTAGATAAATTCCCTACGAAGAATTGAAATAGGTGGCTGATTACAACATTCTTATCTAAGTTTTCCATTATACCTTGTAAGGTAAACTAAAATTACAATAAAGGTTATTGTAACTTAGATGACATGGTAGGGTGAGGAAAGCCCTAAATATGCAATTATGAGAGGAAGACACTTCCTCTCTAGTATGACATTAAATTAAAAAAAAGATGTGGTTATGAATCATTTTGATTTAATTTCAATAAGACCGATATGTTTCAGCCTAAAGGACTGATACACTTCTTTAAATGGTTGAGTTATTTAATTAAAGGGAATGTAAGTTGTTGTTGTCCTGCTCTAGGGTAACGAGATGATAGGTCATAACTATCAATCCAGAAAGCAACCCTAAAGTAAATTAGCTCTTGAATTAATTGAGACTCAACTTTAAATAGGGAACTTAAAGGAATGTTGAACTTGGGGTTTGGTGGGCTGTCGGTTTAAGTAGTCTTTTAGATCATATTTAAACCTTCGTTAGTAAGATCTTGAAGGTATGTACATATCTACGAGGCTATGCCGTAGGATGTTGACACATGCCATCTACAATGTTGTACCTTCAAGAAGATTAGGATCTTCTCGAGGATCCATCAGTGCAAATGACATGTGGCAACACCCTTCCGCCTTGATCGTTGAGATCTACATGCCTTTGAACTTGTTCAAGATTCCTCTCCAGGTCTGGTTAGTACCTTGATCAGGATATGAGGTAGCCCTTAAGGACTCAGGGTACCTTGGCACACGGGGTTAACCTAGGTTGACCCAGTATGCCAATTTACCCTAAGTATTCGAGAGCCTCGTCATATCGTGACCTAAGTTGTTAACCTGAGCTTGAGTTAAACCTTGGGCAAGGGGACTGACAGAAGTCAGTGTAAGACATTCGAGATAACAACGGAGTGGGGTGAAGGACGTATTCTGGAATTGACGAGTATGTCGTCAAGGAATAAGTAATACGAACAGTATGTTATAAATCTTTGGCCAAAGTATCGCAAGCTATTGATTGCATTGTCCTATGTCACCAGTCTAAGGTTTGTCATGCCGATGAATATGGTAATAGTTAATCAGTTAGGTTCCTTATAAATATCACTCAAAACCCAGCAAAGGGTAAGAAAACTGAGAATGAGGAGTATTCAGGAGAATACTCCAAACTCAATGTTACACATGAATGGATCGGTAGTTTACCGAGTCATGAAATGAATAGATCGGCTGTACACTGAGTCATTACAGCTGCATATGGTTATCTGTTATAAGAATGAATGTTATGAAATGTGTGTTCTAAATTGATTATTTAGAACAAAGAACATCACTCATGCAAAAAAAAATTTCCCTTGTTTCTAAATTCTAAACTTGGGAATGTTACATCCAGTGCCTCGCACATAGTCAATACCCGATCTGCTTTCTTCAAACCATCCTTCAATGCTTGTAATAAGGATTCATAACTTGTAATGTTCTATGCAATAGCGGCTTTGGCTCTCTCAGCTTCTTCTACAATATCCTTTGGTATGTTCATGCGCATGGGACCCTCCTCTAAAATCAATTAAACTATTGTGCGTAGATAATGAAGAGCTCACTGAAACTATTTTGGCACCTTATCCTACAAATTAGGCCTTTTCTCCATAATCTCATCAGCAATTTGTTTGACCATCTTATGAAATTTATTTGTTTTTGCCTCAACTTTTTCCTTTTCTTCTGTGAGGTGCCTTATCTTTGTAGCTACATCCTTTTTATCATCCAAAATCACTCAAATAGTTTCCGCTTTATCAATATTATGGCGCATATCTTCTGTAGACACCTTAACCAACACATTGATTACCTGCTTATCTAAAAATTGTGTGGGCTTGATGATAATATGGTGGGTGTGTGGCACCCTCTTCATCCTACATGATATACATGACTCCTCACAAATGCCAAATCTAGGTTTGTCCATGTGATTTTGCATGTTCCAAGATAACTATTTACGAGTGTGCATAGTTACCATTTATAGATTCATTAAGTCCCAGCCATATAACTACTCCCTAGGCAAAGTATTTTGGAACCAGGCATGAATGATATTGGTCTCATCATCAGTGTATCCCAGATTGTATGTTCTCACCACATCATCTTCTTTATGCTCACTGGTGTGCTCTCCTATGTTCTCTTGTGTAGTGATGTCTACATCTTACTGTATCTCAACACCCATGCTCTATTGTACTTCCTCTCCTTAGTTTATTTTTCTATTTACGCAGGATGCATTATAATTTCTGTATCTCCACCAACGTTGCTTTGATCCTCAACTGGTTCCTGGCAACTCACATTGGGGCCAAATTCCTCATATATTATTTTCTCACCTATCTTCTCATCCTCTTGTACTTCCAAGCTTAGAGTGGCCACATCATTCTGCACGCTTTGTCACGAGGACTTCTCCTCCCCGATATCATTGAATGGTGTATATTTTAAGTGCTTATTTCTTTGTTCTTCATCATTCTTCACCAATGTTACACACGGTGATCTCCTGACTGGATGTGGTGTCCCAGCGCTAGTATCACTAAATGTACGCCTCCTGTGCAAAATTCTTTTGGTAAGGTCCTACCCTGTGCTGTCATCTTGTTCTTCTTCCTGCCACTCCAAAATATTCTCTAAGTTTGTAGGTACTAGTTCTTCTTGAGTGGGGGGCACAGGTTCAACTGGCCTTGTAGTGTCCATTTTTTGTTTCTTCTTTAGAAGACCCAACAGAGCTATGTCCTTTCCTTTAATCACCTTCCTCTCTTTAAAATGTGGCCTTAGGTATACATATATGCATGCCAGTTCAATATTTCCTATGACCATGGTCTCCAGGGTTATGTCAATATTATATGTCTCAAACATTTCTAAATACGCTTCCCTGTTTAGCCATACATAAGTCTTGTGTAGGATGTGAATATCCGTGTCTACCTTATCAGCGTCAAACTAAAGTTTACGCGCATTATGTACCCTGTTCATAGAATCCTTAAAGTAACTTAGAGTAAAAGTGAAAGGCAACTTACACCAAGGGATTTTCTCACATGTCTTCAAATAGAAATGTTGGTAAAAGTAAAACTCTGTTTGGCCATCCAACACGGTAGGAATATCGCGTGAGATGCACCATTCCCCTTCAAATGCCTGGTGCAACTGCCTGAACCACTTCTCATGTCGCTTCTTGTAGGTATTTGATATGGAGCCATGTAATGTATACTTCACAAATTTTTGTGCCGGTGACTTGTTTTCCAAGGGAAATTCCCATACCTGCTCCTTTGGCCCATCGGGCATGCCAATTTCACTTAATACAAGTAAAATAAGAATAGCACCCCAAGTAATTTTGTCACCTTTGTCCACCTGGAAGCATGCCTTAGTCACTAAGCTCTCTGAAATGTATCTGGCGATGTTGTAGTAGGTTTTTCTCACCATCTTGTACGCTATGTGTAGCCAACATTGGTTTACCTTTGTCCAATGTTTGGAGGCACCTAAATTACAACCCACAAGCCATGTTACAACCCTTATCACCATATCTTCAATATTTGTAACTTTAAACTCCCGGCTTCCCTTCTTGTATTTAGAAGTTGTGGACATCACATCAATTCCTTCCTCCTTAGATAAATCTCCAAAAATCTCTTCGACCTGAGTTGCACGGAACCTAGTCACCTTACCAATTAGCTTAGCGGTAATCCACATCCTCCTACGAATGAAGTAAAAGAAATCTTCATGTATCATACAACATGAGCCACTGGTATAATTACTTGGGCTTCCAAAATAGGGCAACTCAAAAATATGCATGACACCTACACTTTCTAGTAACCTCTTTATAGAGTTATTCATAACCCTAAATCCATCTGCCATCCTTCGATTGGTATTTATAATGGTCTAAGTGGCAATATCCTTCATGTAATTATCCATCATGTGGTTAGTATCAAAAATATTACACCTTGTTATCTTCATTGTCCATGGTTTCCCTTCGATCACTCCCTTAGGATATAACATTTCAACCAACTATCCTTTACTACTTCATCGGCCTCTCCTTCAAATGATGGAGCTTGTTGTGGTGCCATATCTCCTCTCTCACCTGACTGGGACATTCTGTAACTTCCAAAATATCATATTTTACTTTGAAGTGTACCTTGAGTGTAAACCAGACCCTTTGATCTGCCAAACCCTAGCTGTAACTCTACCCTTTTTTCAAACCCTAATCAGCATGAACCCTCCTCAGAGCACACACACCAATGCCTGAATCTCAATTTTACGCCGAATGCTAATAAAAATGTGCTTTGATTCTACTTGGCTTGTCGATCTGTAGATTAATCTTCATTCTTAGTTATTCTTCGCACTTCACACTTGTTAGCTTAACAATGAAAGGTAAAAATGATGTTATAAACACCAACCTTATAGCGAATTTCAAAATTTCTTCATATTAATTGCTCCCAACTACCACCGTACGTGACATTAATTTTGCATCCTTGCTTTTTTTTCTTTCGTGCCTCATATTTCCGCACCTCAGTCATAATCTTCTAGTGCATGCCCACTACTTATTTACCACAGATCTCCTCTACCCACGCTTCCCTACGCCAAAGTACCTATCCAATGTGAATTTTTCCAAGTAGTCTCCAATGTTCAGCCTACCTCCATTATACCAAGCGTCCATCCTCCCCCGCGTGGTCTTGAATTTGAGCAATTTCCTTGAAATTTTATTTTCTAAACCTTTCCCTTCTCTTATCACCTGTGAGTTTATTTTTATCATGAACCATAATTTAAAATAAGGCACCATTCAATCCTTCTTCATCCACCCCACACTAAGGGTATGCATGGTCCTCTACGCATGAAAACACTTAGATAGTAATCATCTTCTGGTGCGCAAGCGTGCTTATTACACAAAACATTGAACTAAATTGACAAAGCATAACAACGATAAAAGGAAACACATATAAAGGGAATGCATTAAGGAAATATAATCTAAGTGGAAACACTACCTTATTACAAACACCAAGAAGACTTATTTATAGTAGGTCTTCAGCCTACTTCCATTGAAGTAACCGAGCAACCATGTTCCATCCAACACATGTAACTAGAAAGAACCTGAATCAAGTATATAAGTTATAACATACGGTCCCAACCAATGCACCTTAAGCTTTCCTAGGGTGGCACAAAAACTTTGAATCATATAGAAGTACCATCTTCCTGACCTCAAACTTCTTATCTATGATGTGCCTATCATGCCATGCCTTCTGCATGGCCTTTTCTTTCTTCTAACTCCATCATGTGCTATAACACCTTTCATCCAGCTACATCAGTTTGTCAATATGTTCTTCAAGTTCCTGTTCATCTGCTAAACCTCCTTGCACATGCAATATGTAGGGATGGTAACATGAATTCCACTAGTAGAACAACCTCCATGCCAAACACCAACTGAAAGGGTCTGGCTTTATTCAACCTCTTGTAGTTTATCCTGTATGCCCAAAGTACAACAAAGACTTTATCATCCCAGTTTTTTCTTCCAACATCACAAATCTTAGTCAAGGTATGGCTCAATATCTTGTTGAAATCCTCAACAGTTCCATTTTCCTGAGGATGATAGGGTGTTGTTTTATGGTGTGCAACCATAAATTCGTCCAATAGTATCCTAATGGTCTCATTGAGAAAATGAGTACCCCCGTCACTTGTTAAACTTAAAGGGCATCCATACCTGCTGATAATATTTTCCCATAGAAACCTTGTTGTCGTAGCTATTGTGTAATCCTTTGTAGGCACCACTTCTTCCCACCTTGTAAGATAATTTGTACAAGTTATAATATAGTGTGATCCAGTCCTATGCATGGGTGGGGAAATAGGACCCAAAAAGTCAATTTCCCACTTCTCAAAAGGTTCTGCGCTAGCAATAGGCCTCAACGGAATCTCATCTCTATGCCCACACTTTTGAAGGCACTGAAAATGGTCACATGCCTTACAATATTATTTTACAATCCTTGTATAATGTTTCCCACCATAGACCAACTAATAGAATCTTGCGTGCTAGTGGACATCTCCCACATAGTGTCCACCTGTAATGTCATCATGAGCCTCCTCCATAATTTCTTCATGCTCATGCTCAAGTACACACCAGTGCAAAACTTCATCTTGACCTAATTTGTATAAGTCTCCACTGATCAACATGTAAGGTGCGATGTGGATAACAAGTTGTTTCTTCTCCAAAGCCTTCATACCTTCAGGCATCACACATGTTCACAAAAAGATAGCAATATCCTCTAAGTCTGAGGTGCATCTGGTTTAACCTAAATAACTGTGCATCCAACATTGTATCCTCAATGCTCTTTGCATGTCCTCTCCTGATTGAATCCTAGATAAATGGTCTGGACCAGAATTACTCTTTCTTGGCTTAACCACCACAGTAAAGTTAAACTCCTAGAATAACAGAACCCAATGACATATGTGCCCCTATAAAATGGGATTGTTCACCAAGTACTTCAGTGCCATGTGGTCTGTATAAAAGATGAATGGGGTAGCCACAAATATTGTCAAAACTTATGGAGCGTGTATATCATAGACAAGGCCTTGCGATCTATAGTGGTGTAATTTTTTTCTGCTAGAGTTAACTTCTTACTCACAAAACAAAAAGGACGATCAACAATGCCTTCTCTAGGCTGGGCTAATATCGTGCCAATGGCCATGCTAGAGGTGTCTACATGAACGTGAAAAGGCTTGGTCCATGAAGGAAATCATAGAATAGGCGTTGTAGTAAGCCTTTCCTTCAGTGTCTCAAATGCGCGTTGCTGTGCCTCACCCCAATAAAACTTACCTCTTCCTTTTAATAACTCCTCTAAGGGCGCAATGATCTTAGCATAACCCTTGATAAAATTTCTGTAGTATCCTGTGTGCCCCAAGAATCTACGCACCTCACTTTGGCTAGTTGGTTCCTCTAAGCCCAAAATAATAGCAACCTTAGCAGGATCCACTAGAAAACCTTCCTTACAGATGATATGTCCTAGAAAAATTCCAAAGGGTGTGGAAAAAACACACTTCTTGATGTTTAATGAGATGCTCAACTACCGACATCTCTCAAACATGAGCCTTAAGTTATCATAGTGATCCTTCACAAGCCCATAGACTATCCAATCATCTAGATACACCTGTAAGAACTTATGAATAAAATCCTGGAATGCCTGTACAATAATGCGTGAAAATACTGTAGGTGCATTCTTTAATCCAAAGGGCATAACTGTGTATGCAAAACTTCCCCACTCAGTGGTGAAAGTTGTCTTCTCTTGATCCTCTTTAGCTATCCTCACCTGATGATATCCAGAGAATCCATCAGTGAAGGAGTAGATCTCGCGCCCTACAATGCCTTCCAATATTTCCTCAGTAAATAGTGTGGGAAAGGGATCAATTACACATGCAACATTTAACTCCCTGTAATCCACACAAATTATGATTCTTCCATCCTTCTTGATATTGATCACCATAGGGCTCACCCATTTTGACTCCTCGATGGGCTCAATGATTCCAGAATTCAACATTTTTTCAATTTCTTCTTTCACCTTGACACACAGGTTTGGATTCATCCTGTAAGGCCTCTTCCGAACTGGGCACACACCTTCCTTCAGCTTGATTCTAATTTCACCCAAAGATTCATGTACTCCTTTCAATTCATGATAGCCTCTAGGGAATAGATCCTGGAAGTCATGCAACAGCTCAATTATCTTAGCAACTTCAGAGTCAGACCAATAATCTCCAATGATGGCCTCCTTTGGTTTAGCATCCATTCCAATGTTTACTTTCTTGGTCTTCATAGGTTCATGGTAGGTGCACGCCTTCTCATCTTCACTTTCCAAGACCTCGCTTGCACCATCTGTATGCTTAATATCTAGGTTCTCCACTTCTTCTTCATCAACTATGTCGACCATATTTCCCTTTTCTCTTTCTAGGTAGGTATGCTTAAGTTGTTCAACATCTGTCTCTTCTTCTTCAAAGTGCACCTCTAGGTCTGACCCACCTAACAAATCCTGAAGGAGATCCTCATCCTTTGCACTATCTCCCATAGTTAAACACTTCATAACATGTAATGCCTCATTCACCAGAGGTTTAGTGGAAAAATAGTCAAAGGTCTGAATCATACTTGCAGTAAGTTCTTGTCAATTTCCAGTCTCTCTATTCAACTCTGCATAGACATACCATGTGCATGCACAACCTTGTAAGGTGAAATAGAGCTTGTGCACCCACAGTGAAGGTGGTAAATCTTCCTGCCCCTCTGTCCAGAGTCTCTCACACTACTGAACGTGGTGTTGAACAAGATCATTACCATGAAATGCACATATTTGAGTAGGCACATTGCTCCTTAGAAATCTAGTAGATAAAGCAATCCTCACTTCTCTCCACTCCAAAATATTATCCCTGTGAACCATCCACCAACATGTTGCCATCCCACGCAAAGTATAAACTAGCATATTCCTTCTTTCCACCTGACATTCCCACTGAACTTCCATAGCAAGCAGGAATACCTCAGGATTCTCTTCACCAGTGTACCTTGGTACCTGACTGCTGCCCAAATGCCTGATACTACATGGCTTACTTACGCACATGCAGATGCACTTCTCACTTCACACCTAACCATTTCATAAGTGCCATGTGCCCAGTTGTCACATGCAACACTTGTAGTATCACTCATGGATTGTGCATCATCCCATTGGATAACTCCTTCCTTTGATGGCTCAAGAACTTATGGATCTTGAATGGTGCACACATAAATTCTGTTCAAATCTTCTTCACTTAAGGGTTCTACATAAGGTGCAGATTTCCCATCTGTTAAGGGGATAATGACACGTCTCCTCTTTGTTCTCAAAACATATATATCCTTTGTTGAAGAAAAGATCAAAGTTGTTTTCATAACACCAAGGGCACCCAAGTAAATCTGGAAAATTGTCAGCTTCTGCAAGTGCTAAGACCTCAAAGTCCCTAGTAAACTTGGCTCCCTATATAGTAATTGATGCATCCTTTAAAACTCCAATAGGTGTGGCTTTAGTCCTATTTTCCATAAACAAAACATTTGAAGATGGCTGCAATGGTGGTCTACCCATCTGAACCCACGCATCCAAAGTGAGTACATTTACTTCCATGCCTATATCAATTAGAATATTACTCAAAATCCAACCATCCACAACAACATTCAGAGTGATCTCCTTGTCATAATCCAAGCTATGAGGGGGAAGGTTAGCATGCAAAATATGCCTTTCATGCTCAATCCTAGTGCGCAGAGTGTTTCCCTTTAACTAGTTTCCTAGAAAAGGAATGATGTTTTCTTAGGGCATCATCTTGCAAACCTCCTTTAGATCATCAACATTTGTGTGATGGAGCTCAACTTCCTTCTTCTATTCTAACTTTTGTGACTACTCTTTCAAACAATGTATCTCACCCTGTAAATTTTGAATCACCTCCATGGTTTCTTGATAAACCTCCTTCTGATGCATAGGGTCTGGATACTTTGCATGTAGAACCTCCTCCTTAGTAATGATAGGCTTCTATTTCAAAACTTCCCTTGTGCGTGCGTAGCTTCAGCATGTGTAGTAATATTCACAGGTACCAACTCAGGATGGTGCTAACTTTGGCATCCATTGATCTTCCATGACATGCTGCACTCTAACCATTCTCGTCACCCTTGTTCTCCTATTTGTGTTTCTTACTCAAATGTTCATACAAGTCTAGGAACTCTTCATAGTTGTGATTCTTTACGCAAAAATAACAAGTACTGTTCTAAGGGCACTCGCACCTATAATGATCAGGGATCCGCATGTATAACAAGTTCCATGAGGGAAATCACTTCTTCCACCACCACGACCTCGGCCTCTGAATCCTCCTTAGTAACCTTGACCTCTACCACAACCTCCATCAGAGTGCCCTTCATTATGATCATGGTCATGATGCTCACTTTTCTCCTTAGAGTTATTTGCAACACCAGTCTGTCGTACGCCAATATCAATGGCATCATGAATCTGATCAATCAACCTACAATCTTCAGTATCATGAGTAGTAGACCTACAGATCTTGCAGTAATAGGACACGTTCTTTCTTATCGTGCATTGCAACAATGGGCATTGACTTGAACTGTGGTCCAAGTGACAGATCTCACAGTCCAACAACAAGGAGCACACTGATTTATGAGGAAAACTATCCTTAGTGTGCCCTTCTACTTCACAATTTGTGCACCAAATCCCACTTCGTGTCTCATGTGCCGAATTAGCTGATAATTTCTCTAACTATTTAGCCATTGTTGTAATCTAAGCTTCCAAGAATGGGCTCACTCCTGTGTCTACACTCCCTACTGCCTCAATGCACAGAGCTGCTTCAAGTGCCTCACACTGGATCTGTGAAAGTCTTATGTGAGAGAACTCTTCTAAAAGGTGTGATCAGTCCTCCAATAAACCACTGAGCATGCTGGCTTGCATGTATGTCATAAGATAACTTGGAAAAAAGGGTCTTGAACTGAGCATCATACTCCCAAACACTCTCAGTAGTTCCTTACTTAATGTCTTTCAACGCGTTGATGCTCTTCTGCTCAAACTCAGGGATATAAAATTCTTTCAAGAAAGCATCCCACAGTGGTATAATCTACACAAGTCTGGTCAGGGTCAAAATTTCTGTACCAACTATGTGTATGCCCCTACAATGTAGTTGTAAACTGACTTACCTTGCACTTTGGAGCAGTAATCCCCTTCATGTGCCATAGTATCTCACACATATGCATGTGCTCGGCTGCATCTTCAATGCCTCTATATTCTAGGATACGAAGAGACATCTCCATATAATTTTTTCAGGGTTGGTGTGGACCGTGCCCACTAGATCTAGTACATGTATTTTCTCCGCCTCCAGAGCCGCTAGATCCACCAGTGCTTGAGCCACCTAACCCTCCTGATCCTCCTCCTGAAGTAGGAAATGAACCAGAGGATGCACTACCTTGTGTTCCAATGGTCATGCTAAACTGGACTCCCATAGTCTATGAAGTTGTGCTACTTCCAGATGTTATACCAATGTTCTGCGCACCCACATTCTGTGCTGATGACGCGCCAGAAAAGATACCTCTAGCTGGACCTCCAAATAACATAGACGATGATTATGCTGCCATAGATGAATAAGCTACCTGATTAACTCCTGAACTTGACTGCAAATTGATGTTATCTACTGCAACTCTACTGCCCACACTAGCTTGCTTATTGTTAACTGTCATAGAATCTATAAAACCAAGAGCAAAGGCTAGGTCTCTAGGTAGGTTCAGATGTGCACCTATGGTCCATAATATTTCTTTTGAATGCACCTTCATCTGAAGCTAAGGAGGGTTCTCTACCATGATTTCCTAAATGGTGGAGTTCTAGATGCTTTGGCTCCACGTCCTCTGCGTCAGCTCCAAATCCTTCACGAGCCATCTGCCTCCGCAACACCATTATTTTTGTGATCTCTCATTGCTTCATCAAATCCCCTCACATGCACTTCATTAAACTTAAGCCACCTTTATTCTCTCTGTCTCTCTGCCGCTAAGTCTGCCATCTTTACCAAATCTTCTTGTTGTCGCGTGTGGTTGGGTTTAGCTAGCCATATGTTTCTCTTCCAAATCTAGGGTCACGATCAAGATCTTAATTGCTAAAGGAATACCATACAATTACGATCCTCTGGGCTCACGCAAGAATTGAAACTCAACAACTTCTGGGAAAGAGTAAGTGGAAATTGCATACTCAAGAATATAACTGTTCAAAACACCATGAAACCAAACATCCACATAGCTGCATCCAAATCAGATATGCATCATACAAGGCCTGTAATTCTTCCTACATTAAAACAAGAGTGTGAAATCACCAATTCCTCTTAGACACATAAGCAACTAGCCACTTGATATGATAGTACATATAAACTCATGGATAGTACATCTTAGAAACCTCCAATTCCTCTTAGAAACCTCAAGAAATTGATCATGGATAGTACACCTAAAATAAAATATGATTTCATATCCAAATTCCTTTCAAAAAGTTATGCAAGTTCAGAAAAAGAATCATCTCAATCCGAGATCGTGTGAAAATGTTATAGCTGTTTTTAGTTAGCTCTGGAACAATTGGAGTTAGCTCTGGAACTTGTAGTTTTAGTTCTGGAACTTGCAGTTTCAGTTTCATAAAATGAAGAATTGTGAATGATTAGAGAATCCAATGGAAAATTTTAGAGATCTTTTTTTCATATAAATGTGTTTAACAAATACCTCATTCAGATTTGCTAGAGGTTTTACCAATAAAGAGAAATCTAACTTTTATTGAGCTATAGTCCAAGGAAAAAGTGAATCAGTTTTTATTAAGGGTAAATAGTTTTGAAGGGACTATACCCTGTATACAAAAGGGCTCAAAAGCCAGATAACAAAAGAGGTAGAAACAACCCAAAAAAGAGCAAAACAACCAACACCAGAGGGCTCAACAGCCAGATAATACAACATAGTAATAGAAAAGGATCAAGACGTACAGTGATCCGAAAAACAACAGAAGAGACCAAAAAACTAACAAGAGATATCCATCACTGAATATCTCAACCAAAAAACAACACCAAAACCGTCAGTCAACAGCAACTTCGCAGCCAGTAAACAGCAGCACAGCTCTGCATCACTTGATAGCCCGGTCAATCTTGGCTTTGATCGTTTGAAGCGAGACAAAGAATGCAATGGCGGTGGCCTGAGAAGGGTCTTTCAAATCCACCTGAGCAATTGCAATATCTCTTTTCTCCTTGGGGCCCCAAATGTCCTCAGTAATCCCGCTGAGACTGCATACACTATGAACATGTTGTTCGATGAAATTGTAAATACTTTTAAGGGCAGATAGGATACAGTCATTACGGCCTTTTGCATTTCCAAGTCTGCCATCCAAAGATTGAAGCTTCTTGAAAACTTCAGCAGTGACATCCTCCTCATCATCATTTTGTAGTTTCCCTTTTCCCTTAGCTTTTTCCATATTTCTGATAACACTCTTAAGCTCTTGAATTTCCTTTTCCATCCTGCCCACTCTGACCAACAAATCCTCCTCCTTAGGCTCCTCCACCGGATGGCTGATGTGCAAGAGACTCTCGGCAAGCTCGAGGTCTTTGTGACTTCTAAGAACCCTCTGAGAAGCAGGGACCTTAGTTTTCATACCCTTCCTTTTCTTGCTAGATGAAGCAGTGTCAAGCTTCCTTTCGAGCAGGGGGGGAATGGAGGTAGTGGGGGCAGGGGGAGGAATGAAGGGAGAGGGAGGAGTAGAATCCAAGTGGGGACAGGTTGAGCAGTGGCGGTGAATAAGCAGTATTAACCCTTGATGGAGTGGAACTGCCCTAGTATGATTTTGCACTTCCAGAACGGATTTCTCCAGCGAGTTTATCAAGTAATGAGGGAAGTTGATGATTATGTTTCTACGAAAGTGATTAAGAAAGATCAAATGTTTTTGAGGAATAGTGACAAATCTCCCCTCAAGAGTTACATACCTAACAACCATCCTGGCGAGCTCAGCAAAAGGCTCGGGAACCGAAGCCAACTTGATGCCGGCTGTCACAAATTCAAGATGTTCCCCTTCATCCAGGAATTTCTTTGCCTCCACCTCTCTGTCCACCCTCTTGTTAAAGAATTTGGTGCCATCAAGACTGAGCCCAGTGACTTGAGCGATAAGCTCCTCCGTTATCTCAACCTCAATGTTGTTGTACTTAACTACACGATTCTTCCATCCCTGTGCAAATTTAATAGAGATATCCTGATCAAAACCTTGGATTCTTTCAATAAAATTTGCAAGACCCCCAATTTGAAGATAGTTCCAAAGCCCTGTATCATCTTTCCATGCTGGATTATGGGTGGGCTCTGTCTTGCAAGGTGGACCCCCCATTTTTCCAGTGACTCTTCCCGCAACGGTAAAAGTTTTAGCACTATGCGTATCAGTCTTAGCTTTGTTTTTTAATCTCTCCCAATCGTGTGAAAAGATGTAATTATTAGACCTTACTTTGTAATTAGTGACCCGCTCCTTAGCGTCCTCCCTATGACAAGTAATGATGGTTGTCCAGGTCACACAAATCTTAGATGATGTCATCATTCTGTACTTAAAAAACCACTCCTTAGCATCAACATTACAGCCATTAGTGATTACTTTCCAAGCCATGTAAATCATTGATGATGTCTTTATTAACTTGAGTGGGAAGAATGTCCCCCCTTAGCCAAGTTTGAAAAGTATTGTTAACCCCAAAGTTTTCCAAACCATCTGCGACCCTATTGCCTTCTCGATAGGTGTGATTGATTTCAACATTTTCAAAACTCTTGCAGATATCAGTAGCTTCAACAATAAAATATCTGATTGACCAGCTGGGGGGTTGCTTTTTATTTAAGAGATTGATAATGTTCAGTGAATCACCCTCAATTATAATATTTGGAATATTACAATCCCTGGCTAGCCTTATTCCCCACAGAGCAGCAAGAGCTTCAGAGTAATGATTAGTTTGCCTACCCATTTTTCCAGAAAAAGTAGCAACAAAACAACCTCTGTGATCTCTGATGACTCCTCCACCTCCAGAATCTCCTGGATTTCCTTTTGAGGCCCCATCAAAATTCAACTTATGCCAAGCATTGGGAGGCTTAATCCATCGGACAGTGGATCTATCAATACCATTGTTATTCTTTTTGAAGACAGTGTCAATATTCCAAGCAGCCAGAATGTACTCTTCTTCCTTAGGGAAAAGTCTATTTTTAGGAGGTTTAAATCTTGCAATGTTATCCTGCACAACAATGATAATTTCTTTGTAGACTTTGTTACATAACTTTCTAGTATTTCTGAAAATGACATCATTACGAGCCTTCCAAACTCGCCACATGGTGTGAGGTAAAACTAGTTGCCATAATCTCCTCACCACACAATGTTTGTAAGGAGAGTCCCATTGTTCCCAGGCCTGAAGACAAGTAAGGGGAAAGATCCATTTCTGATTAAAGTTTTCAAAAACAAGATGCCAAATTTTGGAAGTGTACTTACAATGAAGAAATAAATGATTGATGTCTTCTGCTTCTTCCTGACACATGCAACATCTATTCGGCATGATGAATCCCTTCCTAATGAGGTTGTCATTAGTTAGTATCTTGCCTTTAATGATGAGCCACCAGAAAAAGTTCACTCTAGGGGTTAGCTCTGGCATCCACAACTTATGCCACTTAGTTTCACTTTCAATAGAGGCAAAGAAAGAATTCTAGCCCAATTTAACCGAGTATTCTCCATCAAAAGAATCTTTCCAAATGAGCTCATCCTTATGATTTTGATGACTGATATGAATTAGAGAGTTGATTCTGCAAAGATGAAACATCAGTCTGCACATTATCCTCCTCAACTTTGAGTTGTTTCCATTTTCTTTTGTTTTCATCCACCTCAATATAGCCCTATATTTTGTGCCCATACTTTGTAATTAAGCTGTCTTTAATGTGGCCATAAGAAGAAATCCAATTAATATCAGTCCATTTATCAGTCCAGAAATTAATGTCTTGACCATCCCCAAGCTTCCAGCTACATCCCTGAGAGAGAATATGTTTGCTGTGAAGAAGATTGTTCTAGACAATAGAACCATTCGGAAGAAACTGATCAGAAATAAAGGAGATCTTGCTTTGATTGGAAAGGTATTTGATCTTAACCAACTCTGTCCAAGGCTTGTGTTCTTTTATAAGTCTCCAACCTAACTTTGCAATAAGAGCAGCACTCATATGTTTGATATCTTTGATACCTAACCCCCCAAGCCTCTTTGGTTTACAAACCTGCTCCCAAGCCACTAAATGGTACCTGAACCTGTCCTCAGTACCATGCCATAAAAAGTGCTTTTGAATTTTTTCAATACTATTCGTCACTGCTGCTGGTATGCTGAACATTGACATGATATAAATAGGTAGGTTCTGAAGAGTGCTTTTTATCAATAAGCACTTGCCTGCACTTGAAAGTAAAGCTCCTTTCCAACCAGCCAGTTTTTTTTGAAATCTCTTAATAAGATCATTCCAGACCTCATTAGAAATCTTGCAAGTACTCAAAGGGAGACCTAAATAAGTAGCGGGTAATGAATTAATAGTGCATCCAAGAATATTAGCAATCTTTCTTTGCCTTTCTATAGGAGTATTGAAGAAATAGATAGAGCTTTTGTCAAAATTAACTTTTTGCCCCGAGGCTTCCTCATAAAATCTAAGGATAGTTTTGATAGCCTTTGCCTCAATTATTGAGGCCATCAGAAGAAGCAGAGTGTCATCAGCAAACTACTGGTGAGAGGAAACCTGATTACCAGAAGTAGGTTGAAAGCCCTTTATCATGCCAATACTAATAGCTTTTGAGATAGATCTGCTTAAACTGTCAGCCATTATAATGAACAATAAAGGGGAGATTGGGTCCCCTTGCCGAATTCCTCTATTGCTGGCAAAAAAACCAACCGGTTCCCCATTAACAACCACTGAGAATCTAGAAGTAGAAATACAAGAATGAATAATTTTCCTGAATTTATTTTGAAAACCAAACTTGGATAAGACCTCATCCATGAATTTCCAGGAGACTCTGTCAAAAGCCTTATGCATGTCTAGCTTGATAGCCATCCCTGCTTTTTTACTTTTATCCATAGAATGAATTGTTTCATGGACCATAATAACTCCATCCTGAATAATTCTTCCCTGAATGAATCCACTCTGCTGTTGAGAAATAATCTCCATAAGAATAGGTTGCATCCTGGTAGTTAGAATCTTTGTGAAGATCCGATATATTACATTAACCAAACTGATTGGCCTGAAATCTTTGAAGTCCTTTGCATCCATCTTCTTAGGAGCAAGCACAATATGTGTATTATTTAACTCTTTGATAAGATTTCCAGTTCTATAAAACTCATTAACAACTTTCAATAGATCTTCGGAACATATTTCCCAGCATCTTTGGAAGAAGTTGGCTGAAAAACCATTGGGGCCCGGAGCCTTATCCCCTTCTAAAGCGAAAACAAGCCTTTTTCAATTCCTCAATGGTGACTGTTTTGGAAAGACTCTTAAACCTCTCAGCAGGTAGTAAATTATTAGGAATGGAGTCTAAGAGAAAGGAGGCCGCTTGCTCGTTGTAGGAATTATTCTCAGTGAGCAGATTCTTGTAAAATTTGAGGGCTTCTTCTTTGATGTCTTCAGAATCCTTAGTAATGCTCCCATTGTCCTTAGATACTTCAGTAATTCTGTTACAAGCTCTATGCTTGAGGGCTGTCAAATGAAAAAAATTTGTATTCCTGTCTCCTGCTTTTAGCCAGAGAGCTCTAGACTTCATTCTCCAAAAGGATTCTTCACAGCTGTTTATATTATGCAGATTTGAGAGAATCTTTTTTTCCTGTTGATGATCCTCTAGGGTCATACCTTTCAAGGAAAATTTAAGTTCAAACTCTTCCAGTTGCTGCTTAAGCTCTTTCTTCTTTTCAAAAATATTCCCAAAAACCTCTTTATTTCAGATTCTAACCTTTTGCTTTACATTTTTCAACTTTTGAAGAAGTCTGAATTGGGCCATCCCTATTCCTTCCCAATACCACCACTCTTTAATTCTGTCCAGAATATCCTCATGCTCAAGCCACATTTTCTCAAATTTGAAATTGCAGTGAAAAGGTTTTGACCAATTGAAGAAATTTAGGGCAATAGGATTGTGATCAGAGCCCGTTCTGGGGAGAGAAGAGAGATGAAAATTCTGATCTAAGATCCAATTAGCAGAAATGAGAGCTCTATCCAGTCTAACCTGGATCAAGTTCTCCCCAAATCTTCTGTTAGACCAGGTAAATTGATTACCATGAAGTTCTATGTCCATAAGATTAAGAGTCGAGATGAAGTCAGCAAATTCTTCCATACTGATAGAAAATTCAGAGTTCCCTCCAAAATTTTCCCCCGGATTTAAAGGAGTATTGAAGTCTCCCATTATCAACCAGTTCATGTCCTCAACATTATTCCGAAACAAGGTTAACTCCTTCCATAAATTTCTTTTACCAGCAACAGTATTGGGTGCATAAATATTGGAAAGAATCCAGCTAGAATTATTCTCAAGGCTTTTAAAAATTATAGCTAAATGATTCTGGGAGGAAGAAAACACATTACCATGAACAATTTTGGTATCCCAGAAGATCGCTAAGCCTCCAGAAGCTCCTTGAGAATCAACAGCAGCAAAGGCAACATTCTCCCAGAAATATCTTTTGCAATCTTCAACAACTTTACTTTTCATTTTAGTTTCCTGAATAAGAAGGATGCTGGGCCTGTTTGATCTTTTAATTTCCTTAAGCATTTTTTCTTAGGCCCCCCATTGAGCCCTCTGACATTCCAAGAAATGACCTTCATTAAAAAAAATTTGGAGATGCAGTTGCCGGATGGTTCAAAATCCTTTGTGTACCATCTGCAATTTCTTTCTCAGTCTCTTTTTCTCTTACTTCTCTCTTGGATAGTCTGCCTTTTCTATAGGTGACTCCAATATTTGCAGTTCTTATAGCAGTATCCCTTGTGATTCTTGAGGTGGAAGCTTCCCAGCTTCCAATCTGCTTCTTTTTATCACTACAGAGTGATTCCGGAATTTCTTCAAGACTTTTTAGTCCTCGTTTCTTACTTCTCACTGTGATGAATCCATCTTTATCACAATCTGATAGACTTTTCTTGCTAGTAGGGGTAATTTCCCCTTCCTCTTTTCCTTTATCAACATCAATCTGTTTAACCATTTTAGGAGTGAGCTCCTCCATATCAGCAAACTCTTTATCTTGGTTTAGATCTCTTGCTATGGATTCCAGAACCTCTTTGACTTTTCCTTGCCTCATTTTGAGTAGCTCCAGAGAGCTATTCTTATTTAACAGTTCTTGATGAGTAAAAGGAGTAGTTTTTTCAATCTCTTCTTCCTTAGAAGTGATAAGATGAATGAAAACTTTTTCATTTTCTTCATCTACCTCCATGTTCAGCTTTACCAGATTTGGTGTCTTAATGTTCATTGCTGGATCCACTTCCATATCCCTCTTGCTTTCTTCACCCTTTGTCGATTCAAGATCTTTTTCCTTTTGGGCTTCATCATGCTTTTCTGACTGGTGAATTTTAGGCCTCCACAGTTTCCTATAAACTGGTGTCCTCTTTGTCTTAAAGCCTTTTTTCCAGTCTTTTAGCCTGGGATTCATCTGCATGTGGCTATCTCCAAGCATTCTGGTCTGTTAGAGGATCTTTATCAGCCTTATCCGTCTACTTCTGCTCTTGAGCCTCAAAATGATCTAAGGGTATTTCCATCTTTTGCATTATTTGCTCAGAGCATTTGCTGGAAAAATGCCCTAATTTATGGCATTTGCTACATCTTAGTTGGAAAGCTTCATAATCTATTTGCTGTTTCCATGCTCCAAATTTGGATTGCAGAAAAATGTGATCAGGTAGCTCCTGATCCATTTCAGTAGAGACACAGAACCTTGCGAAGGCCAGTCTTGATCTATTTTTCGTAGGTCCATCAAGCCCAACTGGTGAACCAATCGATTTGGCTATATGAAGAAGGATTTCATCATCCCACAGATGAAGGGGTAGCCCTGGGAGTCTACACCAGATGGGTATGGCATGAATGTTCTCAGTATTTGGATTGAACCCAGGATACCATTTTTTAAAAAAAGCCCCATAT
Organism: Taxus chinensis; assembly: GCA_019776745.2. NCBI lineage: Eukaryota > Viridiplantae > Streptophyta > Pinopsida > Cupressales > Taxaceae > Taxus > Taxus chinensis. Next base: position 61,596 of record JAHRHJ020003177.1, read on the forward strand.
TGCCAAGACACCAGGGACCACCCAATAAGACAGAGTCTACATCAGCTTGGAGATTAAATCGGGCTAGAAAAAAACCCTTGGCCATGGTGGTGATAATCAAATCCCCTTTTGGTTTCCATCTGCGAATGGCCCATTTTCTTATAGTATCTACATTGGGTCTTGATCCCAAAAACTTTCCGACTAGGGCTAGATTGGTTTTCTCAAGAGCTCTATGCAGACATCCGTCAGGCACTTGTATGTGGGTCACCCCCTCAGCATCTTTTGTACTTTTAAAATTTAGATCACATGCAGGATGAGGACCCACATTTTTGTCAGGAGGTACCTTAAAAATATCAGCCCAGGCTCTAGATCCAATACTAACACCTTTAGCCGTTTCTCCCTCTCTTAACAGTGCCTTATCAGCTAGTTCGCAGCCTTTTGATAGACATTCAGCAGCCAGAGCTGCTGAAATCGCACTCTCAAAACCCTCCCGTAGTCCTCCATGATCTTCAAACCAGGATCAATCGATTATTGAACTTGTTAACTTTTAGTGAGCTGCAGTCCAAGGAAAAAGTGTATCAGACGAGCACAAAAATTTCCACAGTCAGGAAAAACAAAGTTGAATGGAAAATATGAGAGAGGATTTTGTTCATAGAATTTATTTTAACAAAAACCTTATTCATATTTTCTCCAAGTTTTAGAAATAAAGAGAAATCTAACTTTTAGTGAGCAGCAGTCCAAGGAAAAAGTGTATCAGACGAGAACCAAAAGTTCCACAATCAGAAACAACAAAGTCAAATGGGAAATATGGGAGAGGTATTTGGTCAAAGTATTTTTTTGAGGAAAAACATCCTTCCAATAAATTAGGAGAATAAAATCATTGTGATTCTTGTTACCAAAAAGAAACAAGAAGATTTGGGAGCAAATCTTCCTAAAATTGTGAAATAAGAATTTGACTCCAATAATATCTGTCTCCATATTTTGTGGAGATGGAGATATGTTGATCAAAGAAAACTTGATAGAAATCACACAAGAATTCCACGCAGGAAAACATGTCATATTCAAAGGTGTAAACGAAAAGGGAGCACGGAGCAAAAGTTCAGCTTTCAGGACTTAGCCATTTTTCGCTCATGAAGGTCTATTTTTAGAGATGGTGTGCAGAGCATAAAAATGAGGCAGAGACATGTGCACCACGCATTGGATATTTTTAGAGGATCGGATACAAAGCAATTTTCATGGACACAAGCCAGAGATAGATTTATGACTGTCAGTTAACTACCAGTAGTCTATTGTTAGCGCACTTTCATGTGTGGCTATTTTTGTAATGGCGCGTGGCTAATAATAGCATGCCACCCATTTTGGGATTAGATAGGTAGTGAAGGGAAAGTCCCCACCCTTATATATGTAGTGAACTATGTATTAGATATATGTATGATGATGAATATACAGAGAGAGATATAGTGAGATTATGCTGCTAAATCTGTTACATGCATACTAATGTTATTATAATGAAGATTATATATACTTATTTAATATAATGGAGGATATTGGCTGAATCTGAGTGTATTATTGTGTGTAATTGGATATTACATATACTTGATTCCATCATGGTTATTGTTTAAAGTATGCTCTCCCTTAGATACAGATCTGGTATGCTTTGTAGACTGATTTGTTAGTAATGGAATTGCACGTGCTAAGTCTTCATCATGCTAACAACCTGCAACATCAACCTTAAAGAGGGACCTAGTACCTTTGTGCACTTTCAGGTGAGCTCTTAGTCTAGACTGAGTGATGTGCCAATGCCTCCAGGGTGTTACTGGTAAATTCTAGGCTACATCATTGGTTACATTGCCGAGACCTCTTTTCTGACTATTTCCAGGATGGTTCACAATGAAGACGTACCAGTTAACTCCAGCGAATGTTGAGGAGTGGATACATGGTCTGGAAGAAGAATACACATGAAGGTTCAGCACTAGATCTGAGTCTAATGCACGCCTATGGGTGGAACATAATCTCTATGACAGTTTATATGAGAGCTTCTTTGCTATCTTTCCAATAGAATTGTACGAGTTACTGATTGCTTATGCATCTAAGCGGAATTGGAGGTATCACACACTTGTTTGGATGTAGGAATAATTTCAAGCCCTTTATGATGCTGATCTTATTTGGAGTCATGTTTTGGATACGTGGTTCCATGGTGTTTTGAATAGTTATATCTTGGAGTAATCAATTTCCACTTATTCATGCCTAGAGGTAGCTGAATTCCAATTTTTACGATATCCAAGGGGAACTTACCTACAAGGCATTCCACTGGCAATCAAGATCTTAATGGTAACTTTGAATTTGGAGAATAAATTGATGACTAACTAAACCCCACTACGCGCGGGGGCAGGAAGAAGATTGGTGAAGAATGACGGACTTAGTGGTGGCAAGGTAGAGAGAAGAAAGGTGGCTCAAGTATAATGAGGCACACAAGAGGGAGATAGAGAAGTAACGTGACGTTGCAGAGTGGATGGAGTTGAGGAGAGAGATGTATTGTGAAGGATTTAGAGCTCACATAGAAGACATGGAGCCAGAGCATCAGGAAACTCCCCCATTTGGGAAAGCATGACAGGGAACCCTCCTCAGACCTCATAAGGAAGTGCGCCAGCAGAGATGACCTGGGCCGCGGGCGTGCATCTGAACCTACCTAATAACCTATCCCTGTGCTTGGTTTTATAGTATCTAGTACGACAAGTAATCAACAAGCAAGTTTGGGAGAGTAAGAGAGCAAACACATCAATGGACAGGGTAGATGAATTCATTGTTATTTGGAGGTGTGTTTTCAAGCACATCGTCTGCACAAAATATTGGATTCACCTCTGGAAGTGGAACTACTTCACAGACCGTAGGGATCCATTATAGTACTACTATCAGAGGACATAGGGGAGTACGTCTACATGGCATATTCCAGCTACAAGTATTCGGGATCAGGAGGCTTAGGTAGCTCTAGCTCCAGTGGGTCTTGTGGATATGGAGGTAGAGGAAACACAGGAGGTTCTAGATCAGGTGGGCAAGGTCCGCACCAACCCCATAATATTTACATGGAGATGTCTCTTCATCTTCCAGAGTATAGGGGCATAGAAGATGTTGTCGAACATGTGCATATGTGTGAAATACTATGGCATGCAAAAGGGATCACGACTTCAGAGCGTAAGGAAAGAAAATTTGCTACCACATTACAGGGACGTGCACATAGATGGTACAGAAAAATTGACCCTGATCAAACTTGCGTAGATTATGCAGCACTGAAGGATGCATTCTTGAAAGAGTTCTATATTCTAGAATTTGAGCAGAAGAGTATAAGTGTGCTAAAATAAATCAAACAAGGCACTATTGAGAGTGTGTGCGAGTATGATGCCCATTTTAAAATGCTTCTGTCTAAGCTTTCCTATGATATTCACACAAGCCAGCATGCACAATGGTTTATTGGAGGATTGATTACACCATTTAGAAGGGCCTTGTCACATAAGACATATACTGATCTGTGTGAGGCATTGGAGGTAGCCCTACATGTTGAGGTAGTTGGGAGTATTGACATTGGCATTAGCCCATTCTTAGAGGCACAAATTGCAGCTATGGAAAATCAGTTAGAGAAATTATTGGCAAATTCAACCCATGAAATGAGCTTAGGGATTTGGTGTATAGATTATGAAGTAGAGGGAAACACCAAGGATAGTTGTCCTCGCAGGTCCATACGTTCATTCTTGTTAGACTGTGAGATCTATCATTTGAATCATAATGCTAGCCATTGTCCTTTGCTACAATGTGGGATAAGCAAGAACGTATCTTGCTATTGTAAAATTTTCTTGTCCACAACCCATGATACTGAAGATTGTACATTGATTGGTTAGATCCATGATGCTATAGACATTGGGGTATGACAGACAAGTGTAACATATAGTTGTTGGGACCCTGATTTATTGGCTAAGTACAAGAAAGTGTGTGGGCATGCAAGGCCTTGTTAAAGAAGGGTGTGTAAGGAGAAAGCGCATAGGACAAGGTTCTAGGAGGGTTTAATAGAAAAATTAGCACGTGCACACAAGGAAAAGTAGGATTTCGGGACTTAGCCATATTTTGCATATCAGACAGGACACATGAAAAGCATGACCTGACTGCACATGCAGAGTAGATAAGGTGCCATCTTGGCAATAGGTTGGCCTAGGAAGGAATATGCCCTGTGATAAAAGCTTCTAGAAGACCATCATGGCAAGGAGTGGAGAGCTCAGGCCTGGAGGAGCATGCTCCCATAGAGGACCACATTTGGAAACTTGGTGATGGATCTGAAGCCTCAAAAAGGTGGGTTGGCATTTTAAAAGGCCTATAAATACAAGCACCCACAAAGGAATTGATATATAGATCAAATAGAGAGCGGAGCTCTATAGAAATGTTGTGAGGAACTCTATTGGGTTGGGTAGATGACCTAGAGGGGAAGGATGTATCAAGGGGTTTGGGTATGAAATTTTCCTTTCATGTTTAGGAGGACTCTAATCTAGTTATGATGTATGATTTCAGTCTGCCATACTATGATATTCTGTAATGGATCTAATGTATGTGATGAGGTTGTCAGTTATGATGGAATATAAATATAATAGACTCTAGTTTATACATATATCTGTGTAGTTCTGTTTCGTATGTGTTATACGAATGAATATAAACTCTTATACATTTCCTTTTCAATTTAATTCTATAAATTGTTAAGTATCATTTTATATGGAATGATTGCATTGATCTAGAAGCTGTTCTGAGCTCTATGATTAATGTATGTCTCATGTCCACCCACTCTTTTTAAGCTCCTATCATAGATGATGCTTTCCCACTTAACTCACATAAAAGAGAGACTCGGTGTGATGTGTGCCTCAGGTGAGCTCCTAGTGCTCGTTGGGTGATAGGCCAACACGCATGGGATTCCCTTGTTCTTGGTGGGTGTAAAAATAACTACATCTTGGTTCCGTTTCTGGGACCTCTTTTTGAAGTTGTAGTGGGAAATAACATACATCATGATCTATGTAATGAGGGATGACATAATGCTTAACTCTGGAAAGTATTGAATCATGGTTCAAGAGCACGGAGGAAGAATTTACTCAAAGATTCAACAAAAGCATGAGGCCCTGACAGCAACACAAGAGCCGCATAAGATTAGGTTAGAAGAGCTTGGAAAGATGATTGCGCAAAAGATGAACCTTCTGGAAGGAAGGATGACATCCATCTCTAGTGTTGTGTTAGTTCTACAGAATGAGAAAGGGGAAATTGCATGGGATGAGTTGGAGTCCATAGATATGGACATCCCAGAGAAAGCAAAGCAAGCACTCATTGAATGGCAGGATTTGGAGGCAACAATAAAAGAAGAGTATCCAGAGCTGATGCTACAAACTGATATAGAGGAGGTTGCTTAAATAACCTCATATAAATTCTTTATTTGTCCACATTCTTCATTCTTATTCTTTCCTTCAAATTTTGGAGATAACCATTATCGAGATGATAATGAGATTAGTGTGGGGTAATGTTGATCAAATAATACTTATCTAAGGATCACACAAAGAGTTCTACGTGGGATAGAAGGCAAAGATCAAAGGCGCAGAAGGATAGGAAGGACCCGTGCTTAGAAGGCTAGTCAGATTTTAGGAATTAGCCGATTTTAAGTATGGAGAACTATTTTTAGGAGATGGCGTGCAGAACACATCAACGATGTAGAGATGTGTGCACGCCATGCATTGTCTATATTTAGAGGAGCGGTTCAAAGTGTCTATGCATGAAGACAAGCTAAGAATAGAATGGACACTTCAGTTATCTATAAGAGGACTATAGATAGCGCACTCGCATGTGTGGCTATAATTGTAAACGACGTGTGGCTAATAATAGCATGTGACCTATTCTTGGAGTATTTAAGTGGTGAAGGGAAAGTCCCCACCCTATATATATGATGGCTAGGTGCATAGTGAAAGGGAGAGAACACAGAAGAGCGATGTATGTATTGTATCAGATCCATATGCGCCTTGAGATGAATTGATAGTACTATAAGGAGCTTCTATATTTATTAATAGATGGAAGATATTGGCTGAATCTAAGTGTCATTCTGTGTAGTTGAGTAGTGCATGTTAATGTTTCAATCATGATTGTTGTTTAAGCTTGTTTTATTCATAGATCTATTGGGTAGCATGCACTGTAGAATGATGAATTAGTTATGAATCTATATGTTTCTTCCTTCATCATGATATCATCCTATTACAGCAACCCTAAAGAGGGACCTGGTACCTCTACACACTACGGGTGAGCACTCAATCTAGGATGAGTGATGTGCCAACGTGACTAGGGTTTTATCTTATAAATTCTAGGCTGCATCATTGGTTCCATTGTTGGGACCTCTTTTTTAGTTGTTTTCAGGATGGTTCATGATGAAGATGTACCAGTTAACTCTTGCAAGTATTGAGGAATGGATACATGATCTGGAGGAAGAATATGCACGACGGTTCAATAGTGGATTTGAGTTTAATGCACACACTTGGGTAGAACAGAACCTGTACAACAACTTATATGAGAGATTTTCGCTATCTTTCTAGTAGAACTTTATGAGTGGCTTACGGTTTATGCATCTCAGTGGAATTGGAGATATTACACACTTGTTTGGACACAGGAGGAATTTCAGGCTCTTTATGATGCTGATCTGATTTGGACTCACGCGGTGGATATGTGGTTTTGTGGCGTTCTAAATAGTTATATTCAGAATACTCAATTTCGATGTACTCTTGCCCAGAGGTCGCTGAATTTAAGTTTTTGAGGTATCCAAGAGGAATGTATTTGCACGGTATTCCATTGGCGATCAAGATCTTGATGGTAACTTTGAACCCGGAGAGTAAACTGATGGCTAGCTAAACTTCACCACGCGCGAAGGCAGGAAAAGGTTTGGTATTAAGATGGTGGACCTAGTGGCAGAAAAGTAGAGAGAGGAAAGGTGGCTTAAGTATAATGAGGTGCGTGAGAGGGAAATAGAGAAGCAACGTTCTGTTGCAGAAAGTATGGTGTTGAGGAGAGAGATGGCTTGTGAAGGATTTACGGCTCACGTAGAAGACGTGGAGCTAGAGTAGCAGGAACTCCCCCATCTTGGAAAGCATGATAGAGATCCCTTCTCGGCCTCACATGGAAGTGTGCCAGCAGAGACTACTTGGGCCGCAGGTGCGCATCTTAATCCACCTGGTGACCTAGCCTTTGTGCTTGGTTTTTCAGTATCTAGTACGACAAGTAATCAACAAGCTAACTTGGGAAGTAGGAGAGCAGGAGTAAGTCAGGGATCAAGTACATCAATGGTAGGACAGACAGCTTCAATTTTATATGGAGGAGCATTCTTAGGTGCATCATCCACACAGAATGTGAGCACGTAGAATGTTGGATTCACCTCTGGAAGTGGAGCTACCTCACAGACTGTAGGGGTTCAATATAGTACTACTATAGGAACACAGGGGAGTACATCTACAGGTCCTACTCTAGCTGTAGGTGGAGGATCAGGAGGTATAGGTGGTTCTAGTTCTGGTGGATCTGGTGGTTCTGGAGGCAGAGGGAACCCAGGGGGTTATGGATCAGGTGGTCAAGGTCCGCAGTAACCACAAAATATCTACATGGAGATGTCTCTTCATCTCCCAAAGTATAGAGGTATAGAGGATGCTACCGAACATGTGCATATGTGTGAAATCTTGTGGCACGCTAAAGGGATTACAGCTACTGAGCGAAAGGAAAGTCAATTTGCTACTACATTACAGGGGCGCGCGCATAGTTGGTATAGGAAATTTGACCCTGATCAAACTTGTGTGGATTATGCAGCACTGAGGGATGCTTTCTTGAAAGAGTTCCATATTCCTGAGTTTGAGAAGAAGAGTATAAGTGTGCTCAAATATATCAAGCAAGGCACTACTGAGAGTGTATGTGAGTATGATGCTCACTTTAAGACACTTTTATCTAAGTTGTCTTATGATATCCACGCTAGCCAGCATACACAATGGTTTGTTGGAGGATTGATTACACCTTTTAGGAGGGAATTGTCAAATAAGACCTACATGAACCCGCGCAAAGCACTAGAAGCAACTTTACATGCTAAGGTAGTTGGGAGCATTGACACTGGCGTTAGTCTGTTTCTAAAGGCACAAATTGCAGCTATGGAAAAGAAGTTAGAAAAGCTTTCAGAAAATTCAGGCCATGAAAGGTGCTTAGGAATTTGGTGTACAGATTGTGAAGTGGAAGGTCACACCAAGGATAGTTGTTCCTCACAGATCTGTACGCTCGTTATTTTTGGACTATGAAATTTTCCATTTGAATCATGATGCTAGTCACTGTCCTTTGTTACAACACGCGATAAGGAAGAATGTATCTTGCTTTTGCAAGATTTACAATGACCCATGATACCTCAGATTGATGCCATAGACATTGGAGTGTAGACAGATAATTCTAAGGGTAGGAATGAGCACCAAGATCGGGATCATAATCAAACGCGCTATGACAGGAATGAGGGGCATTTTGAAGGAGGTTGTGGAAGAGGACGTGGTTATCAGGGTGGATATGGAGGACGAGGCCAAAGTGGAGGAAGAGGAGAGTTCCCTCAGGGAACATGCTATACATGTAGATCTATTGATCACTACAGGCGCGAATGTCCTTAGAATAATGCATGTTCTTTTTGCGGGAAGAACCAAAGTTATGAAGAGTTCCTAGACTTATATGAGCATCTAAGTAAACAAAATAAGAAAGAAAACAAAGGTGTCGGGATGGTTAGAATCCAGCGTGTGGTAGAAGACTAATGGATGCCCAAGATAACAGAAGGACCTAAGGCATTGACAATAAAGATCACTACATGCGTTGAAGTAGTGCGCACTTAAGAGGCATTACACCAGAAGCCTACGATGACCATGGAGGAGGTTTTGCACGTGAGTTACCCAGATCCTGCTCATCAGAAGGAAGTTTACTAGGATACCATGGAAGTACTAAGGAATCTTCAGGGTGAGATACAATACCTAAAGGGACAGAAGAAATCCTTAGAGATAGTTTAAACTGATATCGATGATCTGTGGGAGGTATGCAAGATGCTATGCGAAAGAGAACATTATCCCACTCTTAGGGAATTGGTTAAAAGGGAACACTCCATGCGCAAGTCTTGAGACCAGATGATAGATACTACATGCAAATCTTCCTCCTAATAGCATTGACTATGATAAGGAGATTACTTTGAATGCTGTTGTGGATGGGTGGCTTTTGAGAAATATATTGATTGATATAGGCACAAAAGTAAATGTGCTGACATTAGATGCTTGGGTACAAATGGGGAGGCCTCCATTGCAACCATCATCTAATGTGTTGTTCATGGAAAAATGGACTAAGGCCACTCCCATAGGAGTTTTGAAGGATGCATCTATAACTATACAAGGGGCCAAGTTCACTGGGGATTTTGAGGTATTAGCACTTGTAGAAGCAGATAATTTTCCAGCCTTGCTTGGATGCCCTTGGTGTTATGCAAGTAACGCTGACTTGAGATTCAATAAGGGGCATGTCAACTTAGAAAACAAGGAGGAAAGGGTTGTGATACCTTTGACAGATGGGAATTCTACACCCTATATTGAGCCTCTAAGTGAGGAGGACTCAAACAAAGTCTATGTACCTTCTATTCAGGACCCAAAGGTCAATGAGCCATCAAAAGAAGGCATTTTATAGTGGGAGAATTCTCATTCTATTAGTGATACTATGAGTATTGCTTGTGAAAATTGGGCTCATGGTACATATGAATTGGTAGGGCATGAGGTGAAAATCATGATTGCATGCAAGCATGGACTTTGTTCGGTTCAACGAATAGGCAACACAGTACCTCGGTATATAGGGACAGAAGATCTCCCTGCATTTTTAAGGCCATGGAAACACAGTGGATAAATCAAGTTAAGAGAAGGGATATGTTAGTGTATACACTATGCGGGACAACAACGCGCTGGTGGGTAGTCCACAGAGATAATCTTCTAAACTAGGAAGAGATTGGAATAGCTTTATCTACGTAAGGTTTATAAGGAACAATGCACCTACGCAAGTCTATACTTATCATGGTAATCAACCTGTTCAGCATCACATTCAGCAGTGTGAGAGACTTTGGACAACAGGACAGGAAGCATTACCACTTTCACTCTGGGTGCATAAATTGTATTCCACACTCCAAGGATGCGCACGCACTTGGTATGTATATGCAGAACTACATAGAGAAACTGGGCACTGGCAAACTTTGACTGCAAGTATGATCCAGACATTTGATTACTTCTCAACTCAACCTCTGGTAGCAGAGGCATTAAAATTTGTCAAGTGCTTAACTATGGGAGATAGTGCAAAAGAAGAAGAGCATATTCAAGAATTATTTGGTGAGACAAAGTTCGGAGCATGTTTTGAAAAGGAAGAAGAAATAGGCTCCACACTACTTGAGCGTGCTTGTCTTGAGAAAGAAAAAGGAAAGATGGTCTACATCATGGATGACGAGGAAGTTGAGAACTTGGATATTGAGCATTCACATGGGGTGCACGAGGTCTTGGAAAATGTAGACAAGGATACACATGCCTACCATGAACCTTTTAAGAAAAATAAGGTAAATATAGGTTCAGAGACTGATCCTAAGGAGACCATAATTGGAGATTACTGGTTAGACTCAGAGGTAGCAAAGATCATCAAGTTACTCAGAGATTATCAGGACTTATTCCCTAGAGGATATCATGAACTTAAAGGTGTGCATGAATCACTTGGGGAAATGAAGATCAAACTTAAGGATGGTGCACGACCAGTTAGAAAGAGACCTTATAGGATGAATCCTAATTTGTGTGAAAAGGTAAAGGAAGAAATTGATAAAATGTTGAAATCTGGAATTATCAAGCCCCTTGATGAGTCAGAATGGGTTAGCCCAATGGTGATCAGTATCAAGAAGGATGGAAGGATTAGGATATGTGTGGACTATAGGGAGTTGAATGCTACATGATGTCACAGATCCTTTCCCTACGCCATTCACTGAGGAAATACTAGAAGGAGTTGCAGGGCATGAAATATATTCTTTCATAAACAGATTTTTTGGGTATCATCAGGTTAGGATCGCTCAGGAGGATCAAGAAAAGACAACATTTACTACTAAATGGGGAAATTTTTCCTATACTGTGATGCCTTTTGGATTGAAGAATGCACCTGCTGTATTCTCACAAATAGTTGTTCAGGAATTCAAAGATTTTATTCACAACTTCTTACAAGTTTACCTAGATGACTATATAGTATATGGGCTTGTGAAAGACCATTGTGACAATTTTTGCTTAATGTTTAAACGATGCAGACGATTGAGTATCTCTTTGAACATCAAGAAGTTCATATTTGCTATGCCATTTGGGATACTGTTAGGACATATAATCTGCAAGGAAGGTTTTGCTAGTCAATCTAGCCAAGGTTGTAGTCATTTAGGCCTGGAAGCATGCCTACCAGTCAAAGTGAGGTGTGCAGATTTCTTGGGTCATACAAGATATTACAGAAAGTTTATAAAAGGTATACCATAATTGCAGCACCCTTAGAAGAACTACTGAAGGGTAACGGTACATTTTATTGGGGAGAACCGCAGTAACATGCGTTTGAGGTATTAAAAGAGAAACTTACTACCACACCCATTCTGCATTTTCCATCATGGGATAAACCATTTCATGTACATGTGGACACTTCTAGTCTAGCCATTAGCACTGTGTTAGCTCAACCTGGTGAAGGTATTATTGATCATCCAATCTATTTTGCTAGTAGGAAGCTGACTCATGCTGAACGGAATTATACAACTATAGAGCGCGAAGCTCTATCAATGATCTATGCATTGTACAATTTTTGATAGTACCTATTAGCAACACCATTTGTATTCTATACAGATCACATGGAATTTAAGTACTTGGTCAATAAGCCCATTTTTACAGGTGTGCATATGCAGATGGGTGCTCCTATTTCAAGAATTTGACTTCACAGTTGTGGTGAAGCCATGGAAAAGCAATTCTGGACCAGACCATTTATCTAGAATCAATTCAGGTGAGGATGCATGAACAATTGAAGAAACAATGCTTGATGCATAGTTATACAATTTATAACGCGCGCCCATGGAACTAGAAGACATTGTTGTCTTTTTATGAATAGGTATGACAATAGAAGGAATGAAATCATTAGAAAAGAAGTAACTTGCTATACACACGGCGTTGTTTATGTTAATCAGTGGTGACCCATATAAGCTCAGGAAGAGATGAAGTGTTACACCGTTGTGTGTTAGAGCATGAGCATAAGGATATCATGGAAGAAGCTCATGGTGGTATTGTAGGAGACCATTATGCAGGTGATGTGATTACCCAGAAGATCTTAATTGCTGGATTATGGTGGGAGACACTGTATAAAGACTATAAATACTATTGCAAGGTGTGTGATCATTGTCATTGCCTAGGAAAACTAGGGCCAAGAGATAAGATGCCTTTGAGACCAATTACTAGTGCTGAACCATTTGAGAAATGGGCCATTAACTTTGTACGACCTATTTGGCCAGCTACGCACAGGACTGGATCACGCTATATCATTACTTGTACAGATTATCTACACACGGTGGGTAGAAGCAGCACCTACCAAAGACTGTATGGTATCCACAAAAACTAGGTTTCTATGGGAGAATGTTCTTACATGATATGGATGTCCTTAAGATTGAAAAGTGATAGAGGTACACACTTTTTGACTGAGACAATCAAGATCCTATTAGATGAGTTTACGGTTGCACACCACAAAACTACACCTTAATATCCTCAGGAAAATGGAATTGTTGAGGCTTTCAACAAAATCTTGGGACAGACGTTGACAAAAATGTGTGATGTTGGAAGAAAGGATTGGGATGACAAGGTGTCAGCTGTGCTTTGGGCATATAGAACAACTTATAAGAGATTGAACAAAGCCACACCGTTTCAGTTGCTATTTGGCGCGGAAGCTGTTCTTCCTATAGAATTTATGTTACCTTCTTTGCACATTACGCATGCTGGAGGTCTAGTTGATGAACAAGATTTAGAAGAATGGATTAAAAAGATGATTCGACTGGATGAGTGCTGAGCCATAGCACGATGGAGTCAGAAGAAAGAAAAGGCCAGGCAGAAGGCATGACATGACCAAAGCATAAGAGATAAGAAGTTTGAGATTGGAAAAATGGTTCTTCTTTATGACTAATTTTTTTTGCACCATCCAGGAAAGCTTAAAGTACACTGGCTGGGGCTGTATGATATAACTTCTATACTTGAATCAGGTGCATGTCAGTTAGAAGCACTTGATGCAACATGGCTACCTAGTTACTTTAACGAGAGTAAGCTGAAGCCCTACTATAAATAAGTCTTATTGGTGTTTGTAATAAGACAGTGTTGCCATTTATTCTAGGTTTTCAATTCGGTATTTCCTTTATGTATTTCCTTTATTGTCACTATGCTTTGTCAATTTAGTTGTTTTTTGTGTAATAAGCACATTTGCGCACATGAAGATAATTACTGTATGAAGAATGTTTATGCGCAGAGGACTGCACATACCTTTAGTGTGGGGTGGTTTTCGTCATCCAAGAAAAGGACTGAGGGACTTGAAAAGTGAAAGGAATAAGCTGCTATAGGTGTGGTTTAAAGAAGATTCCTTCTCAAAAGGTGACCAAGGATGAAGATGGATGTAGGAATAGTATAATGTGAGGTAAGCGGAGGCCATGATAGCTACCAGGAGAAGGTGCAGTGACGAGGTACTCGAGCACAGGAGCGCTCATTGAAGAGAATTCTATGACCAGAAGGTAGGAAGGCACGCTAGAAGGTTATAGCTAGGTGTGAAGATGTACCATGTGGATGTCTGTTGATGAATGGACTTGGTCAATGAATGAAGGGATATTTGGTAGGTGAGGAGCAATAAATGCATCAAAATTTGAAAAAATTATATAAGGGATGTGGATTCATTTTTACTGTTGCAACTAAGAGTATTTGAGAGAAGATCCAAGTGTGAAGAACTGAGTGATTGATTTAAGGTGCAAAAGGTGTGAAATCAAGAGTGACACCTAGATTTGTGCTATACGAAGCTTGTGTCCTCGATGGTGAAGGGTTTGAGCAAAGCAGGGAGACATAAAAGAGTTAGGTTACAAGGTTTCCACCTAGGGCATAATTGAACCAAGCTAGGGTTTGATTCATAGATTTGCAGGGGTTAAGAGGAGACATTTACAAGGTAGAAATGGTACCAAAGAAGGCATCTATAGTAGAAGCTAAAGAAAAGAAGAAGGTGATCATCGAGGAAGAAGAGATGGCACCCGAAAGTCATTTTTTTGGAGATGTAATACCCAAAAGTAGTTATTGTTGGCCAAGAGTGGGATTCACCCATTATAAAAAGTAAAGTAAGTGAATATAATCATAGGACGTTGGAGAAAAAAAAGGAGCTCGACTCCTTACTCATGATTAGAACAAGCTCAAACACACAGCATATGACATGCCGGTATACGATGATGCATGGGTTAGAAGCACTTGATTTTTTACAGAGTTACTTTACTGGGAGTATGAATCTGTACTATATGAGCTCTTCATATTGTTTCGTAATAAGGTAGTGAGCCATTTAGTACCAGTGGCTCATGATGCATTTCCTTCATTGAAGAATGCTTCTATCTTTGTAGGACGTTGTTAGAGCTAAGAATTTCGTCTATGCTAGATTACTGTATGAAGAATGTTTACGCCTGAGTAATTTACATACTTAAATGTGCGGGTAATTATCTCCTTATCCCACAAAGGATTGACGACATATCGTCAAAAGAGCTCATCTTCTCTGCTATCATCATGTAATTAATTACACTAAACTAATTAATTAATTCACAAAAGTGACCAAGGAAATGGACCCTAAGGACATCCTTCCATTAATAAATCCTCAGAGGCCATCTTACCTAGAATAAGGAATTAGGTATGGTAATTAATTAGCTTCCCCTTTGCATTTGAAGAGAATCTATGACAAGATCAATATTTAATTGATGCTAGATCCCTCCTTTTATCTAAGACTAATTAATTATTATTAATTAATTATCTTCCCCTTTCATTTAACCAATAAATGAAGGGATATTTGGTAATTGATTTAATAAATGCTTCTATAGTCTAAATCATGCTAATAATTCTTCTAAAAGCTTCCATAATTTTTACACATCTATTGACTTAGAATCATCTTGCGAGAAGATTAATTAACAAGAG
Organism: Taxus chinensis; assembly: GCA_019776745.2. Classification (NCBI taxonomy): domain Eukaryota; kingdom Viridiplantae; phylum Streptophyta; class Pinopsida; order Cupressales; family Taxaceae; genus Taxus; species Taxus chinensis. Next base: position 76,844 of record JAHRHJ020003177.1, read on the forward strand.
CCCCTTTATCCACATAAGGTCACTAAAGGACAAACAAACCCTCCTAAGAGTGACAACTCAACCTTATCTATAACCCCCCTTATCCACAACTAACTCAAGGGTCTCTAGTATCCCACATACACAAGGGATGTAGTGATTCCTTTATCCAGTTGGGCTATATAAAGAGCACTCCTCCTACCTTTACACTTACACTTAAATTCCTTAAGAAGACAAAAGCAAATCACATAGCAGGGTAGACTATAAGACTTCATTTTTCATTCTTGAAGAATGGCACCAAAGAAGGCATCTAAGCCTCCATCTCTTGAAAAGAAGAAGGTGGTCATCGAGGAAGAAGAGATGGCAGAAAGTCATTTTTGGGAGATGCAATCAAAGGAGTCATTGAAGCCAAGAGTGATGATTCACCCATTCCTAATTTCTTGAGTAAGTCAATACAATCAACTATTGATTACCATTGAATTTACATAGGTTCATTTGATTTTGTTGGTAATCTAAACAAGTAGAGGTTCTTGCATAATTAGCATGTTAGTTATGATTTATGCTTCAAATTTCTAAGGAAATAAGATGAATTTTTCTATACCTTACTTAGCTCTTATCTTGATGGTTTTTTATATTTTGATTTAGCTTTGTTACCAATGGCTCATTTAGCAGTGTACACAAAGTTCTTCATACTTTATAGGACTTAGCTAAACAAAATTTCATGCACACAGTCTGTGCTTGTTTCATCAGTGACAGGTCTGAAGGCCATAGGAGAGGATATAAAAAGTGACCTTCAAGATAAAGCCACGATTTTAAAGACCAAACAGGAGTTGGGATACCTGAAGGGTCCGCTCGGAATGGACATAGAAAAATTTAAGAACTGTCTAGTTGTACAAGCTACAACACAGTTGGTTACCAAGTTGAATGATCAGGAGTGGTGGTCACAGGTAAACACTATGTGGTTACATGTGGCATGTAAGATGTCAGAAGGGACAATCTAGAACATTGTAGGCTATATTGTAGAGTAAATAGTCAAATAAGCGCACACAGGAGGGAATATTAGCTTTGGGGCTTTTCTACTATCACTGGTCTTCATGGAGATCAAAGTACTAGATGGACTAAAGGAGAATTTATGGGAATACCCCATGGAGATAAATTTCCCAGCTGAAAGATTCAAGAAAATACTATGCAAGGGGGCCATGACAGATGAAGTGAAACAAAGGCATGAAGAAGTGGTATGATAGGCTCCGCATGACATTTGGGGAAGAATGGTGCATATCCCAAAGGACCTACCAGTAGTGGTAGGAAAACAAGTTCAATTTTCTGTATACCAGCATTTCTACATCACACATTTTCTAATGAAGGATGGAGCTTGGAGCCCTTGGTGCAAGTTACCCTACGCATTCACTACAAGGTATTTTCAGGAATCTGTTCATAAGTTTACCGACACACACAAACTAATCTTCAATGCAGATAAGGTAGACTGTGACTACCATACATTATAGGAAGAAGTATGTATATCCTGGCAGGAGCACCTACATAGAAAGAATCATTTTAGAGGTGCTGAACATCAAGCCAATAAGTTTGGCTATAGCATATTTGGGGGTAGCATTGGTGTATCTCTAGTTAAAGTCAAAGATGGAGAACAAAAAATATGTGGAAGGTGAGTTCGCACTTCTAGCACCACCAAAAGGGAAGCATATAATGGAGAATATTCCAGCACCTAATCCCTCAGAGCAAATCAAAGTGCAAGATGAGGAGGAGGAGCACGAAGATAGTGGCGGTTTGGAGCATAGGGGTAGGAAACATCCTACAAGTCAAAGAGAAGTTGAACACGGCGTTACAATGCCCCAGCTACAAGAGGGGGATGAAGAGGACTTGAATGTGGTCCAAGGGGAGCATAGGTTTAAAAGGGTATTCAGGAGAAAAAGGATCCAAGGTGTTACCCCAACCTCTATGCACAAATCACTCTGACTCTCCCCACAGAAGGAAGAAACCACATAAAGAAGGAGGAAGCTGAAGTTGAGTGAGGAGGTGGAAGAGTCTGAAGGAGAGCACGCCTACATCTCCTACACCCCAGAGCACATAGAAGAAAAGGATGAGGCATCAAAGGAGAAGGAAGAAGAAGAGGAAAGACCAGAGGAAACAGTTGCAGAAGATACTCAGGACATGGAGATGTAAGTCCCAAATTTGGAGGCTAAAGTTCCTAAATAGTAAAGGTCTAGGAGGACAAGTGGAGAGCACATTCCACCAGCCATGGGGTATGCAGAGGACGTAGGAAAGATTATCTATGCCCACTTCCAGAGCACAATAGCGCAGAAGGATCTATTTGGCTGGGAGTTGATGGACAAGGATATGGTGACCATGTGCACACAAAAGAAACTATCGTGGTCGATGCACACCCACATGGATGAGCCTGAATTTGATGTGTGCGAAGAGTCATGCATGTTGAGGTGATTGAAGAAGGCACCTCAGGCTAGACACATGACAGTAAAGCCTACTATCATGTCAGACGAGCAAGTCAGCAATGCACTGGTGAAAGTTTCTACAGAGGTGGCTAGAAGAAACATGGAAAAATCTGCCACAATCAAAAGCGTTGCATGAAGAGTTGAAGACAAAGGACACTGAGATAGTGCACATAACACAAGAAAGGGACTTTGCACAGAAGAAGAATGAAGTGTTCATAAGCATCACAGAGGATATTGGGGACACTGTAATTAGAGCAAGACCACACTTGGAACACAAGGTACCATAGACATTTCCTTCAGTGATACACTATGTGGGAAAGTTGGTGGACTTGGTGCTCAAAGATGAAACTCTATGTATGCAAGCACCAGAAATATTGGAACAAGATTTCGAATGGGAGAAGGCATCTATGATGAGAAAAATCTCATCTTATGAAGGGTTATTTGCAGGCATTACAAGAAGTCTTGAAGAAAGTGGATTAATCTTTAAATATATGCACATCTCTAGATGCACTCATCAACATTAAGACCTTGGAAGAGAACAATGAGGTCTAGAAGGCCATGAAAGATGAGACATTAGGCCATGTAGAAAGATTGTCAATATTTAAACAAAAGCATGAGGCCCTAGCAAAAACACAAGAGCCAGCATAAGACTAAGTTGGAAGAGCTTGGAAAACTGATTGCGTAGAAGATGGACCTTTTGGAAGGGAGGATGACATCTATGTCCAGTGTTGTGTTAGTTCTGACAAAATGAGAAAGGGGAAATTGCGCAGGATGAGTTGGAATCCATTGTTGTGGACATCCCAGAGAAAGTCAGAACAAACACTCACTGAATGGCAGGATTTGGAGGCTACAATAAAAGAGGAGTATCCAGAGCTGATGCTACAAATTGATACAGAGGAGGTTGCTTAAATAACCTCATATAAATTCTTTATTGGTCCACATTCTTCATTCTTATTATTTCATTGATATTCTTTTCTTCAAATTTTGGAGATACCCATTGTCGGGACGACAATGAGATTAGTGTGGGGTAATGTTGATCAAAGAATACTTGGCAAAGATCACACAAGGAGTCTGTGCGGGATAGAAGGCCAGGATCAAAGGCGTGGAAGGATAGGAAGGACCCGTGCATGGAAGGCAAGTTCAGATTTTAGGACTTAGCCAATTTTGAGTATGAAGATCTATTTTTAGGAGATGGCGTGTGGAACACATCAATGATGCAGAGATGTGTGCGCCATGCATTTCTATATTTGGAGAAGTGGTTCAAAGCGTCTATGCATGGAGACAAGCTAAGAATAGAATTGACACTTCAGTTAACTGCAAGAGGACTATAGATAGCACACTTGGATGTGTGGCTATAATTATAAATGGCGTGTGGCTATCAATTGCATGCGACCTATTTTGGAATAGTTAAGCGGTGAAGGGCAAGTCCCCACCCTATATATATGATGGTTAGGTGCATAGTAGAGGGAGAGACATGAGATCACAGAGAGCGGATGTATGTGTGTATCAGATCCATATGCACCTTTGATATGAATTGATAGTACTGTAAGGAGCTTCTATATTTATTAATAGATGGAAGATATTGGCTGAATCTAAGTGTCATTCTGTGTAATTGAGTAGTGCATGTTATTAATTCAATGATGATTATTGTTTAAGCTTGTTCTTTCATAGATCTGTGGGTAGCATGCATTGTAGAATGATGGATTAGTTATGAATCTATATGTTTCTTCCTTCATCATGATAACATCCTGTTACAGCAACCCTAAAGAGGGACCTGGTACCTTTGTGCACTTCAGGTGAGCACTCAGTCTAGGTTGAGTGATGTGCCAGTGTGACTAGGGTGTTATCTTGCAAATTCTAGGTTGCATCACACATGACACCTTTGCACGGATCCCTTTACTTTTCATGAGTCTGTAATGAAACTCATTATGTATTAATATGAGGATCCTTTCTTCTACGGGCCCTTTATCATCGACTCTGTGTGGAAGTCCCATGGGGTTTTGGGATTTCATTCCTTCATTTCTATTTTGGAATTACATTAGACTGACACATTGTGCCTTCCGCGGCTCCCTTTACTTTTTTGGGAGTTCGTAATGAAACTTGTCCCTGGCTCAATTTTTTTATCATGATTTGGCTAAGTCCTTCCCAATATTTCTGAAGGCTTTGATTCATCTTGGATTTATCTGAGGTCCTCAGATCTATCTTGATTAATCACAGTAGTAATCTATTTGTTATCTAATTTTAGCGGGTAGTGGATGAAATTATATAATAATTACATTGGAGGATGTGTATCGGATACTTGGAGTTTCGATACTTGGGAGGAGGTCGACTCCTTAGACAATAGGATCTAGAGCCATGATGACTCTATGGGTTACTTATAGGGGAGATGTCATGGTGTCATTTGATTTAAAGAAGAGGATGAAGGTCTGATCTATTTCCACTGCTCCCATCCCCACTATTCGCAAGGCAATCATGGGTATTATGGCTTCACGGTGTATACGGGATAAGGAAGGAGACACATTGCTATATTGTTTGGCTCCCATCATTACACATATTGAGGTTCATGGTCGTATTTATGCCTAGGGCATAAATATCCTCAGCATCACTTATCATGATTTATACCAGATTCTCAAGCTATAGGGAAAGTCTTTGAGCCATCCTACGTTGGGTATGAGTTGGGTGTATGAACGGATCATCCCCTATGGGAGAGGAGTACCAGTATAGGACCCAGGGGTTTTCAGGGCTACCAGATAGATGGTGATGTCAGTTCTCAGAGTACCACATCAGATAGTGGATTCTTTGACCACAATAGACATGGTGGCCACTCCATACTAGGACATGGCAGGATTGTGGGGATGGGATGGGACCACAATGGTGGCTTGTACCACTACTAGCTTAGTTAGTTGAAAGGACAGAGAAGGTTGAGACTCACCCATTTTGGCCAAGTTCCTCAGTAGTTTGGTCTTCCCTATATTGATATGCTTCCCCTAGTGACACCCATATATAGGAGTGTCAAGGATGCTAAAAAGGGCCCTCACAAAGATATGGGTTGGACATTGGTGATTCCAGGAGTTCCTATTGTAGTTAGGCAATTTTTTCATGCTCGGCAGGTATCTAGTGATGCTACTCATGCACCCTTACTCCAGATTGAGGTCACTACTCATAACGGAGAGGAGGATGAGCCCATAGATGTAGACTCTGACTTAGGAGGAGTATACAAGAGATGATACTGGAGAGGATTCGGTTGGAGAGGAGTGATGAGGAGATTGATGATGGACTGATGATGAGGGATTGGGTGGTGAGGCTAGTAAGGCAACTCACATAGAGGAGGAGAGTGACCTTGAGTGGCATGATACTTAGGATATACTGAGAGTGGAGTGGGAGGAGGTGGACCGTAGAGAAGGAGACCTTAGTCTTGGAGGGACCACTTCTTGAGATGAGGGAGGAGATGAGGGGTCTATCATGGGTTAGTGCATAGCCTTAGGAGGAGAGGAGGAACACTAGGTACCATCCGTAATAGCTCCAACTGTACTAGTTGACCCCACATGGATGTAGGGAGATTCAAGTATGTTGATACTCTTCTCTTGACTTTTTTAGCCAGAAATGTTAGTTGGTATTTATTTTTTATTTATTTTTGTAGCTTTCTAACTTTTTTCTTCTCTTTGTTTGCAGTGACTACACAGGGATGGCAAGATCTTATTCATCGGGTTTGTATGGAAACCTTATTGATCCCTTTGGGGAAGACACCAACTGAGATGACTGAGGACATAGGACAACCACTAGCAGCTAGCAGACACACTGATGTGTTTACACCCATCTGGAGAGTAGCAGAGATCATGACTTCTCTCCGCACTTAGGTTACCACGTATGAGACAACTGAGAGATTGATGAGGTGGAGCTATTCTCATAGTGAGACCATATCTAGTGGCTTCCATCATGATAACTCCCACCATTCAGTGCATTCTCGATGTCGTAGCCATAATAGGAGTCCTAGACACAGCCATGCACCATCTCAGGGATCTCATAGGGATAGACAGGCCATTGGGCCTTTTATTTCTTAGTTTTCATTTTTTCAGGTAGTTATATGATTTTTTTGTATATTTTAGGCTCATTGCAATCATTTTGACCATGCCTAGCATGTGATGAAATTGTACACAAACTTAATTTATTATAATATATATGTACTCTTATTTTTGGTTTGTAAATTCATTATATCCGAGTTGACTTCTTCGTGGCTCATTTCACATGTGTACACTATATGTTTGGAACTTCCGTTTTTGTATGCAGTGGATATGAATTCTAACAGAATGATTTCTTTTTTGTGTTTTGTAATGTTGATACATGATAGTGAAAATATACTGTAATGCTGAACTTTAGTTTCTCTAAGAAAATTTTGATACTTCGTATTATTTTGGCAAGACGTGAAAAAAGAGTGATATGATAAGTGAATGAACTTTCCCCACTCCTAACTCCATGCAACTAGTAAGATGTGAGGGCTCAACACCAAGAGCCAGAAGGGGCACAAGTTATAGAAATTTGTTGAATGGTAATGATGAGAGAAAGACAAGGATTTGGCAAAAACCAAATTGAGACCCTACAACCTCATTCTACTCAAGTTTTCTTCATAGTTTAAAATGTGAATTACTTTCCAGTTTATCTAGACTTAGATCCGTAGATGGCCACTTGGTTGAAAAAATCTGGTTTTGAGGTTTTAAACTCTTTTGGAATTCTAGACATCTAACTCACTTTGTTCTGATTTATGATTTCACAACATTTGAATGAACTGTTTCTAACTTTCAAATTTTTCAAAGAGACCCCCTACACCTTTCCCCATGCTACCAGTAGGAAGTATGGGCTCATCACCATGGACAAGGCATAGGTGAGTAAGGGCACTTCTCTCCTTTCCCAACCCTACATCACTAGTAAGAGATGCAAGCTCAACACTGAAGGTTGGTAGGGAAAAGAAATGTGTAAAATATTTTTTTTCTGTGGATTTGCATTTGACTTATTTATCTAGGAAAAATGTCTAGAATGTTCTTATTTCCAAAGAGATGTATATGGGATATATGTGACACCATGAAGCTTCTAGAATAGACCGTAGGAAAAGACACCTAATCTAGAAGAAACTACAAATAGAACCAAGTATGCAGGCCTTGGTATGGTTACTATCAAAGCTTTGTCTTATCTTGCTTGAATTGATGAAATGATTTGGAAACAATTGATGATACCATGAGGATTTGAAGAGATGATTTGAATGTTTTGCCAATGTTTTCAGAATTTTTTAGGAATTACTATAAGAATAAGTCCCTTGATCACAAATTTACGAAATGAACTGGAAGATGAAAATGCAATGCGGATGCAGTAATGTACATATGGAAATGCAGGTGAAACTACATGTCATGATGGCTAAGGTGAAGAAAGTTGATGAATATTGAATTCTTCACCCCTAAAAGTACACAACGGAGAACCATGATCCTCAAAATTTATGTTCTCTTGACAAGGGCCTACCATTCTAGGGTTTAAACTTACAACCCTTTCCCAAAAGTGTATATGTCCAATCATTAAAATCATTTGTCTGAAAGAGGCATTTGTGCACCTCTTTGTCACATTCTTGAGACATGGTGTGTGGGTGAGCATGACTATGCTGCTCGGCCTTGTTTCCTATGTAGAGCATTGTGTTTACTTGTGACCCTTGTTGAATGATGAGGCCTTGCCCCATGGATATGGAAAGCTTAGTTTCAGATGCACATGGGTTGAAACTGGGGTTTAGAATAGAACAACCCTTAGAGATGGTTTTGATGGGCATCATTTCAATCTCAAATTTCCCTTCTTTGTTTGTTAATTCTATCATGTTTACACCTAGACCTAGGTCATCGGAGGGAAGAGATGCTAAATTGAGAAGACAACCCATCCCTAGTGGTTCTAATGGGAGGAATATTAGATCGTCACTATCTAAGAGTTTCATAATTTCCACTGTGATTTTAGTGGACACTGTTTCCATAGATATTGATTTACCCTTATCTATTTTTTCCACCTCAAATGTTTTTGGGTCAATGACTTCAGCCTTCGGCACACCCTGGGGTGATCGGGACTAACTCTTTTGATGGAGGTGGTTTGTTCAATTGATTCGCAGGAAGTTCATACTCCGTATGGACTCATTTCTTCTTCTTGAGGTTTTCTAAGTGTATATCGAAGGGCTTAGGATCCCCTTGAGTGATGAAGACCTTCCCCAAATGGAGGAATCTAATCTCTTAGAACATGGTAGAAGGGATAGCCTTCATTCGATGAATCTAGGGTCTCCCAAGGATCATGTTATAACTTGTTTCCCTGTCGATAATGTAAAACTCTGTCAAGATGGTTTTTGGACCAAGCGTGACTGGAAGAACTATGGTTCCAATCAAGGTCACTTTAAGACTGTCATACCCCCGTAATGTGTTTCTTGTAGAGGAACAATTTGTCTCTCCATATCCCAACTTCTGCAAGAAAGAGAAGGGAACCACATTTACAACAGCCCCATCATCAATCATGGCTCTCTTAATGCAATTGTTATAAACCCAGACTTGTAAAAATAAGGCAGGATCACCTCTTTGGGAAATTTCAGTGTCAGATGGCATCTTGTCTATATCAAAAACAAACCCAATATCCCCATATCATTTTGTCCCAGAGGATGTATGTCAAAGTCAATATGATTTATTTGAGTGCTAGGAGGTGGCGTAACATGGATTAGATGACCAAGACCTAGTGCATTGAGCAACGTAGAATGATGCGCAGGTGAATTCTTCAGCAAATCTAGAAATGAAATGTGAGAAAAGGTCTTGTTCAAATCTGATATTAAATCATAGGCTCCTACTGGTTTTGAGATTGTAGGAACATCATCCTGTGGGAAGGAAAGAGTGGGTAGGGGTTGTGAAATGTACTCCTTCATCTAAGTTGTTGCATTAATTTCTGGCTCGACCTCTAGCTCGACTAACCCCAAGATTTTTGTATTATCATTTGAACCAAGGTTAGGAGCAACCTGAGAGTTGTCAGAAGTTGAGGCTTCATGGTCATTGTTTCCTATAGGAATACCCTTGTTTATATTTTGAGGATTCACTTGGGAATCCCCAGGATGTTTAGGGTTTGCATTTTGAGGTGTGACAGGTCTGGTATGACTAGGCTGTGGGTTTGTTTTAGGATTTTCTAGGAACATGTCTACAAAGAGTTGCCTTTGGTTTTCGGGAAGTCTTTGTAGAAACTTGTTGCAATCATGGAAAGTCCTATCATCATGACCTTGAACCTTATGGAAACCACAATATAGGTTAGGGTCGTAATCTCTTGGCCTTTGATAAGCATCTTGTTGTTGTTGATTATAACCTCAGTTATAGTTTTGAAATTGATTGTTATAACCATGATTTGTTGCCCCTTGGCTAGAGTTTTGATACTGGTTTGGGCCTTGGGTTTGATTTTGTTTTTTAGAGGGACAATTTACATCAACTATGTTGACAGAAGACATAGTGTTAGGTCCTCTTTGATTTCTCAAGTTGTTGTTATTGTTATTGTTGCCATTTTTTGGAAAACCATTGTTCTTGGCTTGATCAGTAGCACTATTCATGGTAGCACCATGATTGTGATTCACACCCTTAGGTCCTTGGTTGTTGGCACCATTGTTTTGATAATTTGCATTATTTTGATTTGGGGATACCAATTTCCCATTGGGACCATAGATCTTATGCCCACTATCTATAGTGGCTTGGTCAATCCAAAGCACACCTTCCAAAACTTCCTTGTAACTACAGAAAGGAAACTTTTGGACTTCCTCCCTAGTCTCTCGATTGAGCGAGTGAAGGAAAAGATCACAAAGTTCCATCTGGTCCATGTTGGGTGCACTTGCAGAGGAATAGAGAACTTGGCACCATCTCTAGATGAAATGGGTGGCAGATTCATTTTTCTCCTGTCTAATATGTAGGAACTCCCTAATCCCTATACGCAACAACTTGTTCATGTCAAATGCTTTGATGAACTCAGAAACAAGTTGTTTAAAGGAATGTATAGAAGCTTCGGAATATGGTAATACCAATCCAATGTGATTCCTTTGAGAGTATTTGGAAAGATCTTAGCCACTACAACATCCCAAGGAAGCAATTCCTGATAGCAGTAGCATAGGCCTTGATATGAGCATTCGGGTCTCCTTCTCCCTTAAATTTTGGAAGATCTGGCAATGGGCATGGAAGCATGACACCACGTATGGTGAAGTCAAGAGGCTCCTTTAAGTACTCAAGTGTATGTACCCATTGCATAAGATTCCACCATTGAAGATCCTTGATGAGGAGGTGGAGGAGGAGGAGTTGGATAAGCTACATTATAAGCATTGAAGGGAATGTATGGGGTCCCTTGATATGGCATGTAGGGAGTGAGAATGACATATGGGTCCATCTGGGGAGTTTTTGAATACATGTGCATGTAAGGTGGGATAGTACCAGGATATGGACTAGTGGGCATAAAACCAGGGAACGTTGCATTACTTGTTGTGGTGGCATTTGAGAATGCACTTCCGACCAGCCCTTGCGTAGGATAAGCTTGAGAAGGATGAGGACCCATCCCTAGTGTGTCTAACCCTATGAGAAGATCACCTGGATTTGAATGAACCAGATAACCTTGTTGTACAGGATATTACGTTGGTTACTCATTGGAAGGGATGTATCCTTTGCTATCAACTAGATACCCCATGTTCTTCCCTACTACATGTGTTGGTTGTGAAGTCTGGGCACTTTCTAGTTCTCTAATCCTCCCTACTAAAGTAGAAATGAGATCATTGGGAGAGGATTGAGTCCCTTGTTGGGGTGCTTGTGGCATAGGGTTTGATTGAGTAGGCTCATGATACCCTGTCATGAATTGTTCAGTGTTATAATTCTTGTCTTCCTCAGAAGTAAGAATCTTAGGATAGGCATTCAAAATATCAGAGGTTGTAGCCTTCATTCTATCCAAAGACTCATCTATCTGATGAAGAGGATTAACTATTCATGCAAATATATCATCTTCTGTTGATTGCATGGAAATGTGAGGTCTTGACAAGACTCTATGGTAACAACCTGTTCCATTTGTGATAACAATGTGGTTTGCATTGGGTTGACCATATTGCATGTTTAATGGTTGATCAACCTCCTCCATCCTTACATAGCTAATGGGGTTTGAAGTGTAACTAGGGGAGGTTTGGATGTTGCTTGTGTAATTGTCACCCCATCTGAAAGAGAAGGGGATTGTTGTGGTTGAACATTTGTGTAATATCTATCAGAGCCAAATGGCCCACCAAACTCTCTTCTAGACATATTTTAGAAAGTATAAAATACCTACCAAAATAGGGGAAGAAATGGAGAGGTGAGGTAATAACAATGAAAGAAAAGGAAACAAGAAGGAATTAATCCTTCATGTTGGGTTCACCAATTTGTATGGATGAAAATTGACATGCAACCTTCAACCGCACTCGACCCCCCGAGGTCATGTCAGAGCAGCCGATGTGGAAATATGTGTGGCTAACTATAGGAGGATCAGTGACTAAGATCTGGTAGTGTGATCTCCTAGTAGCTGAGTTGGAAAAGGGGAGATTTAGAGGCTATGAATGGGTAGCGTAAATTCCCTATGGTTTGTCTAACTGAATCTCAATGTTAAACTAGTTTGAAGTGTCCAAATTAACTAAGATGAAACTAACAATCTATGCTACTGCTGAAAGGAAACTAACCTAAACAAATCAAAAAAACTGAAATATTACAATCACAAACAACAATTTGCTTTTATTCTAAATAATCAAATCTACTTCTACACTAAAACTAAACAAGCAAAATAACCTGGTGTGGTTATTCACCTGTGCTGAGTGTATTGAAACTAAACTAACTTAAAACAAGAAACTTTTCCAAATAATCTATGATATGTAGACAACCTCCTATAGATATTCTCTCCTTCAGATCCATAGGGATGGGAAGAAGAGGATCCATCACCGGGAGCTGCTATTAATGATTTAAACCCTCTTGGAAATTAACTAATTACTTGCAAATGAAAGGAAATTGATTTCTACTCTATTTGATATGATGTAACAATGATAAATTGTAGAAATGAAGGAAATCAAACAAGAAATCCAACCTGGAATTCACAGAACAAAGGTAAATCCAGCTGTGTGATGATTTGTCCCCTCAGTTTATCCTTTCTTTCTCTGTGTGTCCATATGAGTCCAAGGAATTGGGAATGCAAAGGCAGGAGCAAGAGAAGGCACTTGAGAAATGGCAAGCTTGAAGGAAGTCTGGTTGTAATGCAAGTGGAAGAGAGATAACACAAGTGAATAGAGCTTGGCTATGCAATTTCCAGCTAGATTGTGGCAGCAATACTATGCAAGATACACAAAATTCTCAGGCCTTTTGCTTGAATACAAGCATTGAATATATAGGAATTGGCTGGGATGTGCCTTCATGCACAAGGAAGCCTTGGAGTGCCAAATCATTGGGTGAAGAGGCAGTTCAAACTAATTAAATCTATTTAAAAATAGAAGAGGGAAGGAATACCATGCAATCAAGACTATTTTTAGGCAATTTGGTTCACAAACGCACCCTGGAAGTCAAGTTAAGTGAAGCATCACATGTTAAAGTCACACATGAAGAGTTCTGGAAAAAATCTGCCCAAAGACAATCGCTGCTCTGCACAAGGACAATGGTCCTAAAACTGCCACCTGCCTGGGTGGTGGTTTCAAAACTGTCACCCAGGTAGGGTGGGGCGGTTTTGACACTAAGGCCAAAACATGCACATAAATGAAGTGGGAAGCTGGAAGAAAGCGTGGAAAAGCTAAGTAAGATGTCTAGGTTACAAATATACACTGTGAATGGGTTTAGGAACTCGAACACCTTCTGAAAGGACATGAATCATCATTGGGGAATTTTGTATGCTTGCATGGTACAAATTAAATGATTACTGCAACTATCATCATGTTAGATTTCATAGTGATAGTAATTGTATAACTTTTAAAAACATTGTGTAATAAATGTTAGATAATGGAGAGCTCGTCTTGGATAACCCTAAAACACCGGATAATCAGAACCTTCACATCTTCAAGAAGTCGTTCCCAAATCACACCCTAGCATCAAACCAAATTGGTGAAACCTCGACCAATGACAGTAATATTCTTGAGGTTCATGTCATTTTTGACATCGTACCAACTCTTCCTACTCAATTTCCTCCCATTCCATTTATTGAGGAGATTCTTGCATGATATCCTTCATCCATGGAGGGACCTTTTTAATATACTCCTTTACCCACAAATAAGTCTCCCTTATCTTCTCCTTCACCCACGGAGGAGTCCACCATATTTTTCGATTCAGTTTCCCCAATCACCTCTCAACCTGATGAACAACCCATAATACTTACTCTTCTACCCATGGGAGATTCATTTTTACCTTCTTCTTCTCCAAAAAATGAACTTACCTCATCCAAATTTCCATCTCCCCTACCCACAGGGGATCCATTAGCAGCGTCCCTTCCTATTGGTGATAATTATCCATTGGCTTTCAAGGATCCTGTTGATATACTCTCATCTCTTCTACCCATAGAGTCTGAAGATAACCATGTCCCTATCTCACATAAATTATTTTAAAGGGATTACTACCAAATCAACATCATCCCCCCTACATCGGTGCCATTCTTGCATTTGGTCGACCGCTTGGATTATGTTTACAATTCCATGATTTGGGGACACCTTTGACTTCCTGTCTCAACACAAATGTAGATGTTATCTGCTGACACTGCCGTGATCTATCCAAAGGTGTTTTAGAAAACCAAACCCACCATGCCCATGCCAGTTGTAGCTACCCATTCTTCATCACCCTTACCCACACCTAAAACTTTACCATCAAATGAAATTTTTCCTATGCCTAAAACCTTACCTACACCTATATATTCTTCCGCGTCCAGACCCATTACCGCATTAGGAGGCATGCCCACATCAAGCCTAGTCCATACTCCTGTCAAACTAGATTTAGCCACGTCCTCACAAGCCATCATAAATACTATTCTCCCACCTAAGAGGAAGACCCGACCTCTTAGGCCACATACACCGGCATCAACCATTACCCCTCTGTCACCTTCACCACTTCCATCTATTCTATTTCCTCACCCATCAACCTTGGTCAAGCAGCCTCCTACCCAAAATAAACCAAAATCACAGCAACCCATCTCCTCACCATGATCCTCTGTTACACCCAAATTACCTACATAGCTAATGCCTTATCCATCACCTACATCCTTTCTACCTCCTATACCTACACCACTTGTTATATCCTCATCATTACCCATTTCATTCCCTTCTCCTCAACTAGTCCCTTCCACATTGCCTCTTACCATAGCTTTCACCACACCTCCATTATCTCCTTAGCTAACCCATCCCCTTCCACCATCTTTGTTCCGTTCTACATCACACACTTATTCTTCACCTTTACCAGAAGGTGCAACCAAATCCCAAAAACCCACTACCTTCCAAAGAGGTAGTTAAACCTACACCACCTTCAATAACTAGTTCACCTGATACATGTTTACCCAAGAAGGTGTAACCAAAAACTAAAACCATACTATCTACCAAACAAGTAGTAAAACTTACTCATCCTACGATTCCACCTATAGTGATGCCTCTCCCACCAAATTCACCCACACTTCCATCTAGACCCAAACTTACTTCACATTGTGATCCATTGGCAGGGTCTTATGCCAACATCTTAGCTAACCTTTTGGAAACCTCTGTCATCACATGGCCACCACTTAGACCTTATGACCCACTGAAACCTAAACCAGAAGGGTTTGATGATACCAAAATTTTCACTTACCATCGTGTTTTAAGGCATGATGTGGAAAATTTTAAGGCTCTTAAAACTATTCTTCTCCAACTATGTCCTCTCAAAAAAAACTTTGATGATGATGATATTTTAGATGAGGACCCTATTCCACCTACACCTATAACAACACATCCTCATCTTGTACATATTCAGAAACCTTCATCTCCCCCTCCACAACCCTTTTATCCTCCTCAAATATTTGAGATAAATATGGTCCACATAAGAGAGCTAGTCAAACCTCCACCAAAATGCCAATGTGCTACATTGTTTTCACAAAACCAGTATATGCCCTCACCATATTTTTTCTTGTCCTATCACTACACCTATTATGACTCACTTTATCCTTTACCCCACATCAATATGGTTCAAATTTCCACTCGAGCCCAGAAGAACAAAGGAAAGGAGAAAAAAACCAACTCATCTGCTACTCTTTCACCCAACATTCCATCTACACCTGCACCCAAAATCACCATCCATGGATCCACATACCCTATTTCTGACAATGTTTCCCATTGTACAATGCTTTAAAAATTACATCAATCTCTTCTCAAAATGTCTTTGTATGACCTCATCCAAACCTATGATTCTCATCATCAGGTCCTCATTGAGGTCCTGTGATCTATTGAGGTTCTACCTAATGACCCTATGCCTATTGAATCCATTATCACCCATCACCACGTTACCTCTCTCTGCACTTTTCCCCCTTCCTCTACTCTCACTACCACTCATCAAGTACCCACTCTTAGTTTCTATGATGATGAGATTTTACCTCTCCAATCAAATGATCCTGACCCCGCCCTATTTATTTCCATCTATGTTGATAATATATGTGTTTGACATGTTATGATAGATGGAGGTGCCAGTATCAACATCATTTCCTCCCATGCATTAAACCAAATGCACATCCCTACCAATTGCATGCATAATAACCCAGTTATGCTATATTCATTTAACAACACCATGACTTCTACCCTCAACACCATCATTCTCCACATTCTCCTGGGCCACTGTGCCATTCTTGAATTATTTTATGTCTTGGAGGGGGAATTCCAGTATAACCTGTTGTTTGGCTAACCCTGGATTCATGCCATGGATTATGTTCCTTTAACCTTACACCATTTTTTAAAAATTGAACATGAAGGGCATGACTATACCTTTCCAGCCAAACCTTCACCATTCAAGACCTGTAACATGTTGTATCGACCCAATGATGTCCTTGTACCAGTTAAGGCATCTACCACCGCTACCACTTTTTCTTTAGCCGCTGCCTCATCCACCACTTCTGTCGCTAGATCTTCCACAACTAAATCCTATATTCCCTCTACTTCTGTAGCTTCTATAGCTATCCCACTAGCCAACCCATCTACTTCTTAAACATCAAATGCTTCTTCTTCCCATCTATCAAGTGACTCATCAATTATCACTACCCACATACCAACTACTGATCCCTTATAATGTGTTTTTCAAATCCTCACTCTGGGGGAGTACCACCTTTATAACATTGACACATTCCTTACTCCTCAAGAGTATGGTAACCTTCACCAACATCCCCGCTATGATAACCACATAGGTGAAGTTTTCCCCTATGGTCCTCCCCACCTTCACACCAACTTAACGTATGGGGGACTATATTATTCTACCTACTCTCCTGAGTGACCTTCCCAAACTCAATCATTCTCCTTTGACCTTCAATCTCTCACCAACCTCCACTTTGTCCACACCTTCCTCCATCATTTTCCTTGGAAGGGATTTTTATTTGGTTTCTATGAATAAGGTCATCATACTTTCATTCCTTACACCACTCAAAATATAAAGACCATAGTGTTATTGGATTCGCTGAACCACCTTCCAAGAAGGCCCGAGCCAAACCCATTGAGGATGATAAAAATTCCCCACCGTATTCACCTACCTCACCACCTTCACCTATAGATTCTATAGATTTGAAATCCATTCCCCCTAAAAAATTGTGAACATCATTTCCCTGGGACCTCTAACTTATCAGCGTGATGGCGAGGCTCCCTCTTCTCTTCACTTCCTATATCCTGACATGATCGATGATGATACGCCTTTTATAAAAATCATTCAATTTCAGAATGATGATTTTATTCTCGCCTACCTTGGTGCAGAGGATTATTATATTCACCAATCATTACCTTCTGAGATGTAAACCATGTTAAAGGAATCAACCTTCGAAATCAACATTCACACTCAAGAAGACCCACACATTCTAAAAGTAGTCCAATATTTAGATGTTTCTTAACATGAAGCTCTCACTTCTTTCCTCCATGATCATAGAAATTCTTTTGCTTAGTCCTACGTTGATATTCCTAGTATTGACCCAAAAATTGTGGTCCATAATATCGTAGCCATTCTTGATGCCAAAATCGTGATAAAGAAGCTGCAAAAAATGCATCCTCACATTGCCCTTATTGTCAAAGAATAATTCTAGCTCCTCCTTTCTATTTCTTTCATTCTACCCATTGATTATCCCCAATGGATCTCTAACATTTTTCATGTTACAAAAGAATCATGGGGACTCTACATTTACATGGATTTCCAAGACCTTAACCTGACTTTCCCCAAAGATCACTTTCCTCTAACTAGTATTGAAAAATTAGTTGATATCACCACCATCCATGAGATGTTATCACTCATGGATGGTTTCTTGGGTTATAACCAAATATTAATCTCCCCAAAATATCAACACAAAACCACCTTCATCACTCCTTGGGGGACCTTTTGCTATCATGTAATTCCCTTTGGCCTTAAAAATGTTGGTGCTGCATATCAGTGAGATATGAATTATATCTTTCATGATGACATGCATAGCATATTAGAAGATTACATTGATGATCTTATTGCCAAATCCAAACAGCAGGTCGAACACCTTGCAGTCCTTAATGTTGTCTTTGATCTTCTCATCAAATACTGTGTTTTCCTTCAACCTAAGAAGTGTGTCTTCGTACTTCTCTCAAGAAAGATCCTTGGTTTTATCATTTCTTTGCGTAGCATTGAAGTTTATCTTGCTAAAATCAAGGCTATTCATGAGATTCCTCCACCTACTAACCTTCGTCAATTTTGTAGTTTGTAAGGAAATTTGTAATCTATTCGTCACTTTATTTCTCAATTTTCTTACCATTTCCATTCATTTCATCATCTTCTCAAAAAGGATGTCTCCTTCAAATGGGATGATGAATTCCACAAATCCTTCGATGCCTTAGAAAAATGCTTCCTCCAACCACCTGTGCTCATTCCACCTAAGGATGACCAACCATTTTACCTTTACATTTCTGCCACTGATCATTCCTTTGGTACCATGCTCATTCATCACGATGAGAAACACAGGGAGCAAGTGGTTTATTATATAATTCATACGATTTTAGAATACAAAACTAGATATACTCATGCCAAAAAACTTTGCATGGCCTTAGTATTTTTCACCACTAAACTTCGCCATTACCTACTCAAGAAAAAACCTTCATTGTCACCAACACTAACCCCTTACATTACATGTACGCTACCCCTACCAATATCAACATGTTACACATTGGCTCATGCTTCTTGCAGAACTAGATCTTGAATTCATCCATCAAAATTTTCTCAAAGGACAAACCATTTCTCACCAACTCCCAGATGCACCTCTCTCTGGAAAAAAATCTTCTAACTTTGATTTCCCTGATGAATCCATTATTATCATCTCCCTAGATGATACCATTTACCAGATGACCTTATTCTTCAATGGTTTTGAATGTCAACATGGGGGTGGTGTAGGAGTTATCCTAATTCCTCTTGATGGTGAGCCTATGTCATTATCTTTCAAACTATATTTTGATTATACTAACAATATCGCTGAATATAAAGCACTCATGTTAGGTCTTCAAACCACCATAACCTTAGATGTTAAATCAATTAATATCTTTGGCGACTCTCAATCGGTTATGAACCAAGTTTATGCTATATACCAGTGTCGTAATGAGATACCTCAAAATTATAAACATCATGTTGAAATGATTTTGACTACCTTTAACCATTGTAAACTTCAAACCACCCCACATTCCACTACTAATTTGTCGACACCATGGCCTGTCTCACTTCTGAAATACTCACTTCACCCTCCAACTCAAATATCTTTGTCATAGTACAAAGGTTGCAATCACATTTTTATCTATTTCAAGACGTTAACTTTGTAGGAAACATTAAAACTGACCCACTTGACCTTTGGTATTCCCTTTCTAATATGAAATTCAATTTTAACTAGCAATTTTTTACACAACAAAATTTGCTTTGTATTGAATTTAAATTTTAAAATTGGTGATTATGATCTTTTGTATCTTTAATAAAAGAATTAAAAATGAAAGTATTGTGCAAATATAGATAAATGAAGCAAATTCACCAACAATTCGACACAAGGCGTGATAATGGATTTCAGTGCTTTCTACCTATGTCTTCGGGTCTAGTTGAATCGAACCGATCTATTTAAATATTGAAAATAATTCTTTAAAAATAATTCTACAAAATTATGACCTTCTCACAGTCTTCTTTTATAAAAAATACCAGGGGTTACTTTTTACTTTTCCTTAAAATTCCATTCCTAGCTCAAGTTATGAGCATTTGAATATTTTACAAAGTCTCAAATGCATGTTCAAATACAAAATACCTCTTTTTATATTGCTTCCCAAGTGTTTGGCTCAATGGTTGGGAACCTATCATTTTGTATGGGAGGATAGAGATTCAAATCCTCCTACCTCCACTTCCATGGGCACCTCCCATGGGATTTATTCCACATTTTTAGCATTTAGGTGGGTTTGGGAACTTTAACATAGGTTTTTAGCATGGAGTGTTGGATTTTAAAAGCCATTTGACTTAGTCCTCCTATGTTTAATTGCTAAGCTTGGATGTGATTAAATGTATGCGTGGATTTTTATTAGCATTTCATTGAATTTGTAAAGGATAATGTAAATTACTTAGTATTTGGAATTTAATTTGATGCATTGAATAGTTGGAGGAATAATAGGAAAATATGCATGGTATTTGGCATGTAATGCATGGCAATATTATATATTGGGAAATGCGTGGCATTTGGCATATGTGGCTAATTTCATTGTCCTAAAAAATTAGTCCCACATGCTTCATGCAGTGGACATACAAATAAAATATATATGAGGGCTCTGCTATAACAATATGAAATGAAGGAGGCCAAGAAACCCCTCCATAATTGAGTGTTTCAAACCTAGATGAGGGCCCCTAGCTAGTAAATAGTGGGGTCCACTTGTCCACGTATGAGTGTCGAAGTACGGCGTTCCAAAATCATTTTTTTCTCTATCATATATATTGTCTACATGTCATAATCCCATTGATCCACTTGGCGAGTGTTCATCCATCCAACTTGCACGCAGTCCCAAATTTTGCTAGTTGGCCAAAAATTTCAGCAGGCCATAACTTTTGCAAACGAGATTCATTTCCTACAAACAAGATATTGATGGAATCATCTAATTTTTCTCCATGCCTTAGAACTGAATGTAACTTATTATGAGAATATCTTAGATTGGTGTTTCTCGATGAGGATCCTCTAGATCATTCCTCCCCACTGAGAAACTTTTAGACCCCAAAAGTAAACTTAATTGGTGAATAGGTGAGGGTACTTCTCCCTTACCTTTCCGATTTCCATCCATTGTTCCTTGTTTAGATGCATTCCTTTGAACCTGACATGAAGATACTCAATGTCACCTCTTCATGAAATTCCTACTTTCTTGTCCAAAATGATGTCTTCCTACAACTCATCAAGATACTCAGGTGCAAAATCATCAATGGAAGGCATAATGTTAGCATCATCATGATCAAAAATCATAGGTGGTTCATACAATCTTAAATTCTCAACATTTAAAATTGAGTAGATTTACATATATGGAGGTAAATCTAACCGGAAAGCACTGTTACCAATTTTTTCGAATATTTGGATTGGACCATACTGTACAGGTTTCAATTTTTCACCTTCACTTGTCAACATTTCCTTGTTGATATGAAGCCAAACTAAATCACCAAATTTGAACATGTGATCAGTTTTATGTTTATCATGCCTAGCCTTGTACTTATCCTAAATTTTATTCAATTATTCACAGACATACTGATGAACCAGTTGTATTCTCTGTACAAATATTTTAGCCTTGTCAGAATCACTTGAACCATTAATAACAGTTTCATGTCCAAAATATACATCTAGAGGAGAATTAGGTAGATACCAATAACAAGTCTCAAATGGAGACTTTAAAGTAGAATAATGTAAGGCATGATTATAAGCATGTTGCACATAATATAAATGTTCATCCCATAATTTAAGATTTTTTCCACCATAGCCCCTAAGAAAATTTACCACTGTGCGGTTTACAAACTCTATTTGATCATCGGTCTATGGATGAAAAGCATTGTTTGTTTTTAGTTTTATGTCCATTAAACCCCACAATGTTGACCGAAATTCCCCAAGAAATGTAGAATCCTAATCATATATAATTGAAGTAGGTAATCCAAAGTGAACCCAAATAAATTGAAAAAACAAATGTGTAATTCCCTCACCAATTATTTGTTTAGCACATGGAACACACACATCTTGCTAAATTTTTCCATTACTACATATAAGTAATCATGTTTCTATCGTGTCATGGGAAATCCTCCTACAAAGTCCATAGAAATAATTTCCCAAGGCATTTTTGGAACAGGAAGAGGAGTGTAAAGTCCTAATTTCCTGTTACTTGGTTTTCTTGTGGCACAAAGCACACAACCCCTAATGTACATGGTTACATATTCTTACATTCTAGGTCAATAACAATATTTCTGTAAATGTGCAACTATCTTACCAACACCAAAATGCCCCAAAATAAGAGAAGTATGTGCTTCCCTAATAATTTGCACACATTCATTTTCTGGAATGTAAATTTTACCAAAATTATATAACAATCCATCATGTAAATGATAATATTATTCTCCTAATTTTTTCTCAGTTATTAGATCCTCATACACTTCTTTAAAGTCTACACCATCATCATATTGTTCCTTATAACTAAGATGAGCCAAAGAACTATGTTGTAAGAGAATAGATGAAACTACTACTGGAGGTCTAGATAACATGTCCACAACCTTGTTTTGAATACCTTTTTTATACCCGATCACGAGATGAAACTATTGCAAGAATCCCATCCAACAGAAATGTCTAGATTGTTGTAGCTTTGTTTTTTTTTTTAAATACTGAAGGGGCCAATGATCAGTATGTATGATTATTTCCTTACCCATTAAGTAATGCTTCCATTTTTTTACACTCTGCACCAAAGCATACAACTCTTTATCATAAGTTGGATAATTTATTACCACACTTGTGAAGGTTTCTGAATGGTAACACATTGGTTGTTTTTTATGCATAAAAACTGCCCCCATTGCATAGTCACTAGCATTTGTCTCAATTTCAAATGAATGCTACAAATCTGGAAGTGCCAAGATCGGAAAGGTACTTATTTTCTCTTGCAGGGTATCAAAGGCTTTCTATTGTTTTACTCCCCACTAAAATAACTGTTTAATACTTGTCAAAGCATGCAAAGGAGATGCAATATATGAGAAGTTAGAA
Source organism: Taxus chinensis (assembly GCA_019776745.2). NCBI lineage: Eukaryota > Viridiplantae > Streptophyta > Pinopsida > Cupressales > Taxaceae > Taxus > Taxus chinensis. Next base: position 99,742 of record JAHRHJ020003177.1, read on the forward strand.
ATGAATTTCCTCAAGTATTGAACTGCACCTAGAAAACTCCTAACTTCCGGCACATTAGTGGGTCTAGGCCATTTTATAATAACCTCTATTTTTGTAGGATCAATTCTCACTTCTCCTTTTCCTACAACATAACCCAAGTAAATTAAAGATGTTTTACCAAATTTACATTTTGACATCTTCAAATACAATTTCTCTTTCCTTAGTGCATCTAAGACTTTCTAGATGTGTTTAACATTTTCATCCCATGATTTACTGAAAACAAGAATATAATCTAAGTAGAAAATAAATATATCATTCATAACTCTCATGAATGTTGTCGATGCATTGCACAAACCGAAAGGCATCATTAACCATTTGAACGATACTTGTTTTGTTTTAAAAGTAGTTTTCCAAACATCACCTTTTGTAATTCTTACTTGGTGATAACCAATTCTTAAATATAACTTAGTGAAATAAATTTCATTCTTTAATTGATACAGTAAATCATATATTCTAGGAAGAGGGTAACGATTCTTTACTGTAATCTTTTTTAAAGCACGGAAATCAAAACACACTCTCCAAGTGTCGTCCTTCTTAGGAACCAATATAATTGGTGAACCACATGGGGATGTACTTGGATGAATTATACCTTAACCCAAAATTTCCATTACCTGTCTCTTGATTTCCTATACATTCTGATATTGGGAAGAGGTGCATCCTGAAGCAACTGTATCTCATGTTGAACCCCTCTTTTGGGAGGTAGAACTTGTGGATCCTAAAAAACATCATCAAAATTAGAAACTATTTTTACCAATTCATTCTTATGTTTCGAATCACAATCCTCAAAATCCATCTCATGTTCTTTCTCTTTAGCTTTGATCACCATGAGCACAAAACTTTTTCTTGAGTTTACAAGCCTTTTCATTTGACCTACAGTCACCAAGGATAGATTATTTTTTTCATGGTGAGCTCTAACAATAAACTCAATTCCATCCTTTACAAGAAAATATTTATTTTCTTCCCTATAGAAGATTGCTTTACGATCATTAAATTAAGGAATTCCCAAAACCATCCCACAAATATCCAAAGAAACTACATCCAATTCAACCTCATCTATAAACTTTTCTGTAATGGAATATATGAATGTACAAGTTTTAGTTACCTGCAGTTTCGCATCATCACAAATCTATCCCAATGGATAAGGCTTAGGATGGGGATTATTTTTGAGTCCTAATTTCTTAACAATCTCCTCAGAAATTACATTATCTTGAGATCCACTATAAAAAAGAGCATCAATTTTTGTATGTTTTGAAATCACTCTAGTGTGGAAAAGTTCATTCCTTTTCTTATCATCATGTATAGTTTGTTTAATAGAAGAAGATGTAACATTTGTAGTACTATTGTTGTAAATTGAAATATTTTATTTACCTTCAAAACTCATAGTTATGATCTTGGTTTCATCACCTGAATCTGACCCAAGATCATGAACTGAAGTGTTTGTTTTATTTTCCTTTCCTTTCTTAACCATCCATTTAGGTTTCATTTCAGGATGTAATTTCCCACATTTAGACTCATAGCGGTTCTTTTTATAATGATTGCAAAATGGTTTTTCATCTTCCTTTTTAACAGTAGAGTTGGTCTTATGCTCACCCTTTCCTTTTCCTTGTTCTTTCAAACCTTTTTCCTTCAAATTACTTTTTTTTGTTTAAAAGAAGAGGAAGAGGAATCCTTTTTCATTTTCCCTTGTTCTTCCAAATGGGTTAATTGAACACACACTGCATCAAGATTATTAAGACCTAAAACAAGAATCATATGCCTTAGGTAACTATTCAATCTGCCAATATATTTAAGCAATGTTTCTTCTGTGTTTAGGGAAATTCTTGGAATTAGATACCTTTTCCTAAATTCCTATGTGTAGTCTTGAACACTTTATCCCTTAGCTTGTCTTAATGTTTTCCAATCCATCATAGCTTGTTTCTTATAACCAAGAGGATAAAAATTTTGCCTAATATTTGAAACAAATTCAGACCAAGAAGTGATTTCTATACCTTTGGTTTCTTCCACTTCTTGAAGCTTACTCTCCCACCAAATGAGTATTGTGCCACCCATTCGAAGAGTTACTGAATTAATATTTTCTTCATCATCCACAATTCTCTGAACCCTACAATATACTTCTATCTGCTTGATCCAGTTATCCAACTTCTATCTACTTGATCCAGTTATCCAACTTCTCTGCATTTAGCTCTCTAGTATACATTGGCAATTCAAAGTTGATATCTAAATTTAATAAAGGAAAATTAGATTTTAAAGGTTCAACTTTAGGAATATCAGAACTAGAGATGTCTTCTTTCTTACCTCCTCTAGCTCTCTTTTCTCTTTTTCTATCTTGGTACATTTCCTCCAACATTTCCTTCATCTGTAGGAATGATTGACAAAAGTCTTCTTCCTCTTGATCTATCATTGTAGGACTTCGAGATCTCAGGATCCCCTTCTTCTAGCTCTCCTTCACCCTTCTTAGACTGGGACCTTGTCAACATCCAACACAATAACAACTTTTAATCCAAAAATAGTTAATTTGAACCAAAACCAGCTCTGATACCAGTGATATGAAATTCAATTTTAACTATCAATTATTTACACAACAAAACTTGCTTTGTATTGAATTTTGATTTTAAAATTGGAGATTATGACCTTTTTGTATCTTTAATAAAAAGAATTAAAACTGAAACTAATGTGCAAATACAGATAAATGAAGCAAATTCACCATCTATTCGACACAAGGTGTGATAATAGAGTTTAGCACTCGCCGCCTATGTCTCCGGGTCCAGTTGAATGGGATCGATCTATTAAAATCTTGAAAATAATTCTATACAAAGAATTCTATAAAATTATGACCTTCTCACAATATTCCTATATCAAAAATAGCAAGGGTTTCTTTTACTTTTCCTCAAAATTCCATTCCTAGCTCAAGTTATGAGCATTTGAATATTTTACACAGTCCTGAATGCCTGTTCAAATACAAAATACCTCCTTTTATATTTTTTCCCAAGGGGATGGCTCAACGGTTAGGCACCTATCATTTTGCATGGGAGGATAAAGTTTCAAATTCCCCTACCTCCACTTCCTTAGGTTCCTCCCATGGGATTTATCCCACATTTCTAGCATTTAGGTGGGTTTGGGTGCTTTATAACATAGGTTTTTGGCATGGAGTATTGGCTTTTGAAATCCATTTCACTTAGTTCTCCTATGTTTAAGCGCTAAGCTTGGATGTGGTTATATGCATGTGTGGAAGGCTATTGCCATTGCGTTGAATTTGCAAAGGATAATTTAAATTGCTTAGTATTTGGGATTTAATTTGATGTGTTGAATAGTTGGAGGAATAATAGGAAAATATGTGTGGTATTTGGCATGTAATGCATGGAAATATTATATATTGGGAAATGCGTGGCATTTAGCATATGTGGCTAATTTCATTGTCCTAAAAAATTATTCACACATGCTCCTAAGATTGTTATTACTGGCCAACCCTAAACCAAGATTGTTGTGACTATGTCAAACATTATGTGAAATGTTAGCAACATGCTAATATTGATCACACCCCTAGTCATGTCTTACAGGTCACACAATACTTGTACGATGGAAAAGTGACATGCAAGCATAAGAATCTATAAGTAACTCTTCCTTGTACCCGACCTCCCGAGGTCGTGCCGAGACGGCCGGTGAATGTGGAATATATATGGATACAGACAAACTAGTTGGGCAATCTTATATCCTCAATACGCAATGATGGAATATGCGAATCTAAGGTGAAGAAGGCCCTCTTAACCTAAATTGGTGTAATGGATCGTTCAGATATAATAGCTGTTCGGAGCCTCCAATCAATGTCGAGCTCTGCCGAGATCCTGTTTATTGGCTGTTGGATATGTGGGAAGTGATCTGTGGGAGCTTCATGTATATTTACAGACAAGGTCATGAAAATGGTGATGGGAGGTGTAGTGGATTTTCTGGGGTTTTATGGACGATTCTATGGTCTAGTTTAAAAATCCTTAGCTTGATTGGCTACTATGTTTAATAAGGTGAATTGTGTAATAATGTCTGGTGGAAGAGGTGAGGACCTAAATACGAGTGTTTGTAAACCAACATCAATGTTTGATTGATTAGTAGGCCCGTTGGGTTGTGGGACCTATGGATCACAACCATAAGTTCATGGTTGTGGCGGACCTCCTATGGTCATATGCAGAGTTAATCTCTCCTTCCGACTATCCAATATTCATACGCCTTTTCAGCCTCTATGTTTAGAATTAGGAGTTGTGTAATTTTCTCAGAATACCTTATAGGTGTTCTAGAAACTTGAATGCGTAAGCTAGTGTCTATGTCGATGAGGAGGTCCCCTGCATTGGGTTGTAGGACTAGAGGATTGCAACCAAATATTTGTTCTCTTTCGATACCTTGTACAGTCATACGGATATCCTATCAAGGCAATCTATAGTTAGGATGATTTGACCATAATGTGTATGCCTTGTCATCTTCAATATTTAACTCTCTCAGTTGTTCACTAATTTCTCGTAGGTTTACCTTTGCTCGAAAGACCTAGATCATAAGGTCTTGATCTATATCAGGTAGTGCTGTGGGGAGATTTGGTTGAGGCACTATCAGTTCAAATATGTATTCTCTGGGATCTCTAGGTCCCGTGATTGTCATGCAAAATGATTCAACTTTTAACTAAAACTAATTATGAAAGATGTATCTACACTATGCATGTATTCTTTTATTTTTTTGTATTTTTGATGAAGTATTTTAAAGGAATTAAAAGAGCATCTATTCTAATATATTTAGAAAATGGATTACTAATCTAGTAACAGAATTAAAACAAACAAAGAAGCTCGATGTAGCTATTTGCCTGTGTAGTTGTGAATTTATCCTAAATATCTAAGCAACTAATTGATTTAAATTGAAATACTCTCGATCCTACCTCAGAAGTGAGGAATGAATCATAGTTTCTCATAAACTAGCAATCCCTACATATTCCCTGGCGATATCAAGAGCGAGCTTTGACTGAAATAAAATAATTTACTACTCTATTTGATATGTTGTAACTAGAAATTTGATAGCTCAAACCCGGAGTTTACAGAATAGTGGTAAATCTAGTTGTGTGTGACTTCATCCCCTCAGTGTGATCTCCTCATTCCTTCATGTTCTCTTGAATCTAGAAAAGCATGTATATGATATCATCAGTAGAATAAGGTACTCAAACAATGGCAGCTTTGGATATAGAATGAATATAATGCGAGTAAGAGAGGGATAGTGCAAGTGAACAGAGCTTGACTATGCAATTCCTAGCGGGATTTATTGGTAGAATACAACACAAATACTCAAAGAGTTCTAGAAACTATCTTTTGTGACTAAACAAAACCTGCAACTCTAAATGGATTCCAACCTAAGAATGAAACTACCTTATTCTAGACTGACTTGCATGGAACAACAATGAAGCAAGATTGAAACAAGAAAATCAAAATGACCTCTAAACAGCAAAGGAAGACTAACAATGGATACAAAACATGAAACTATTGGAATTCTAAGCAAGAAACTCAAAGGACTGAATGATTAAACAGAGAAGGAGAGGGTCCTTTTGTCTGAAAACAAGCTGGCTATTTATAGCAAATGCATTCACTAGAAGGTAACTTGGAATGGAACTATTTTACCATTAAACAAAGTGAAAAAACTATTTACAGGGTGACCAAAACATAATTGCAAAGAAATGTAGCTGAAAAATGTGGATAGAAATTTGAATTTTACGTTTGACGTGATCGTCGGAACTTTCTGGAAGACGTGCACAAGACTGCTACCTTGTCCTGGGTGGTGGTCACAGGACCGCTGCCCAGGAAGGGTGGCAATCTCATCACTTAAGACCAAAATATAAGGAAAAAGGGGGGCAGAGGGCAGAACAAAGCATGCGGAGGCTGGATGAGGTATACGCGATACAAATGTATACATGGCGAGATTTTCTGGATCCCGAACACCTTGCGAGGAGACCTGTATCATCATTGGGGTATGTGTAACATCTTTCTAGTGGTGCAGTACCCTAGATTTTTGGGTACGTATAATACCTTTATCCTTTCTCTCAATGGGGTTTTGATCTTGTCATAGAGATTAACCCTTACTCTTCCCAATGTCATCAATGGATTATTTCCGCTACAATATATTACACTAAATGGTTGGAAGCCATACCTATCATTTATACAAAGGCCAAGAAAATATGTGAATTCATCAACCATCACATCATTTTTCACTTCTTTGTTCCTCACTGCCTCAACATTGATAATGGAAAACAATTCAAAAACAAAACCCTATGGAAAATATGTGATGCCTTCGGCAATCAACTCAGTTTTTATTCACCTTATTATCCTCAAACAAATGGCCAAGATGAATGACTAACAAAACACTAAACAAAATTCTTATGAAAGTGGTTTACGATATTGGTAAGGATTGACACACGCATATTCCTTTTACCTTATGGGATTATAACACTAGTATTTGTACCTAAACTGTTGCCACACCTTTCTCTTTGGTCTACGGTATAGAGTTTGTCTTGCCTCTCAAATTCCAAATTCCATCTCTTCATATCTCACTCAAATATATGCTCAATGATGAAATTATTTTCTAAACCGTTTAGCACAACTTGAGTTAATATATGAGTGTTGTCTAACTAATCTTGATCACCTTCAAATCTACCAGAAATGTATCAAGTGTGCCTACAAAAAACATGTCCAATAATGAACCTTCAATGTCGGTGACCTTGTCCATAAGGAAAATCAATATGTAGCCAAAGTAGAGAAAAGTAAATGGGGAAAATTTTCTCCTAATTAGCTTAGACACTTATATCGTTACTCATTCCTATGGGTCAATTGCTTATTGTTTATCTTCACTCAAAGGTAAACCCGAACCTGAGCCCCTCAATACCTTGCATCTTCGACCATTATATTGTTAAATCAAGTACTACATCACCTTTTTTCTATTACAAACTTGTCCCTTGAGTACCCCTCCCTTTCATTTACCTCTTTTTAGTACAAACAACTAAACATGAATTGTGTGATTATCTGTCACTTGTCAACCTTATCTTAAATATGAGTACCATGGATCTACTCATGGCATGGTTCTCATGGATATTTTTTGTCTTGTCAAGATGGAATCCCATGGTTACTCTTCACTCAAAACACCTCCTGCACAGTTAACCTTTATGTGTTATGGTTTTTCACTCATAAAGGAATCCTATACTCCTCTATAGTCTTGTCCGTGACCTAAGAGTCTAAATAAGTTCAAAAGTAATATATGGGATTTTTAAATTTAACTCCTTGAGTCAAAATTCTAGAAAATAGATGACTCCCTAAAAAAGGACATCTATCTTTCTATCTTGCTACTATAAATAGACTGTTCCCTCGAAGGACAAATATACAAAGCTAGCCATACTGTATGTAGTCTATCCAAACAGAAGACTATTTCTGTAAAATAAAAATAAAATATTTTGAAGCTTCCCACATCGACTAGCTTCACAAAAACCTCAAGGAGTCATTCTATTTATCCCACATCGATTAATCAATCAAACAAAAAAAATCAAGAGAAGTACACTTTTTTTTCATGGACTTTCCTATTTCATGTTTTGGGTATCTTGGAGAAGAGGCATGATGTCTCACAACAAGGTTAAGCTCAACAACCCATTTCATCTCATCTTCCTTTCTTTCTTATCTTATACCTATTGAAGGTATGTGCCACAAATGTGACATTTCATGATCATGTAACTTCTTTCATCCTTGGAACAATCAATCATGCACTTCCTTTAGGGGTTTAAGTTTTTCAACCCATCCTCGGTATGCTCATTATGGTCTTTGCCACTTCTAGAGCATTCCACCTCTTTTACTGTTCATCTCTTTTCTTCCTTATTGATTTTTCTATGCAAGAATAGACCTTCAACACCTACATTTTAGGATTACTTCTCCTTCAACCATGTCTATTCAACCTGAACTGAACCATGCCTAAAACACCCTACACTCAACCATGCCTCAATGACCTTGACTCAATCATGCTTAAAACCTACCGACCCATTCATCTACCTCATCATATTCTTCCCTAGCTTATGGGAGAACTACATCAGCCTAAGGCCCCTTTTTTTTTGGACTATGTAGGTAGCACTCCGAGGTGATGGGGCCCTAGGAGGTTTGCTTAGCCACTTTTACCCCTAACCAAATTTCCTACTTTACATTTAAATTAAAACCCAACTAGTTTCAATTTATACAATAACTTGGAAATTATTATATCATAAAAACATACATTGTTTCATCATACCTACCATTTTATAACCTCAACCGTATCACACCTACATCATTTAACATTTCCATGATCTTGATTACTTAGAAATTTAAACATAACATACATCCAACACACATTTCATTAAAACCAATAACTTGGAAATGTTCTGACTCAAATCATCCCTATACCTAACTCCATCATGCCTATACCTAACTCCATCATGCCTATTGACTCCACAATGCCTACACCTCACTCAACCATGCCTACATGACCTAGACTCAACCATGCCCGACTCACCTAGTTTCCATAATAAGAAAAAATAATGGAAATGAAAACCAATAAATCATCAACAACTATATAAAAGGGAATATTTGTGTATCAATACATATGTACATAGTCATAAATCATCAAAGTTTCTCAAAAAATCTCATATACAATCTCACAATCTTCAGCACACAAGCTGGTATATATATCAAAATCAAAATCATAATACAATCTCATATATATCTCATCCCCATCTGAGGCCCTCCTCTCCACTCTCACCTGTCTCTTCCTCTGACCCTATCAACTACCCTACCAGCATCTCTCCACCCACTACTAGTCCCTATCTATCCACCATCTCCTCCACCTTGCCCTCACCTGGGCCCAGTTTGTGAGAGATGGTAACCTCACCTTGAACCTGTTTCTGGGGCCGATGACGCCCTGTGCTACCTAAGATGTGAGGATTGGATATGTTCCTCTCATTGGCTACCTTCTAAGCCATGTGCTTAGTGTATGATGGAACATCAATACCTTCCATGATCAGATGATCCTGCTAATAACGAGTCTCATTTAGGACATCTCTGAACCTAGCCATAGATACAGTCTGGGGTGGTGCCATCATCCTAGTTGCAACTTGTGAAATCTTCCTTTACGAATAATAGGGAGCCCCTATCAACTATGGTCCTACCCTGTGAATACTGGGACTATGTCCTGGCCATTTTGCACTGTAAATATATTAATGCTATAAACCTATGCAACTAGACCTGGACTGCCTTTAAGGGCCGACCAACTTGTGCCTGATGCTGGCTAACCCATTTATGATGACCATGTAAACTAGTTCAACTATGTGCATGTAGCACTATTATTTGGGCCCTAAAAATGTATAAATGCACCATCCCCTATGGGTGCATGTGTAGGAGCATATGCTTGAGATGTTGCTAGATGACCCTGTAATGCTATCACATGTCTTGTCAGGGTGACTACTTGTGTTTGTGTTGTTGTCAACTACACCCGTAAAGCAGTCACCATTACTTGCCCTATAATGCATCTCTCAGATAAACTATAATGTGTAGCTAAGTTATGGATGACATATCTATGATGGTAATGCATGTAAACTGTTAGTTAGACTACCCACCAATTTCTAATACCCATCTGTTACACAGTGTCATCTAAGTTTATCCTCTTGCCACGTCATCTACTTCCCATCTCCTTCCTGCCATGCAGGATTTTCTAGATGTGGTGGAGATAGCGATCGCTCAAAATCATATCTCTAGTACTGAGGGAATGGTGGAGGCACATCCTGGTGTAGTCTGAAGTAGCATCAGACTCTATCCACCAAAATCATCTCGTGTTCCTTGGCACGCCTCCCTTGTATCCATCTGATTAACTATATGACTTACACCTCATGTGTCATACCTTTGTAAGAAAAAAAATAACATACGGTTACCATACTATATCCATCACATACAGACACTCCAACCATTGTTTTTAGTAATCCACATCATGTTGTGCCTCCTCCACTCATGGATATCCACTTACTATCACCCATCTCCTGTAGCCTACTCTCATCCCACCCTGATACCACTCTACTATCGATAGTCCCTGTGGGTGCAAAATCAGTATGAGCTCATATGGCCAGTAGTGCAGTAGGAATGTACAACAAATTTCATGTCATTGCATCCTCTGATAATCCCAAAAATCCATATATAGTTACACTAGACATGTAGGTGCCCATGTAGAACAAACTCACTCCTCAACCATATCCTGCAAAACCCCCATCAGTGCTCGGGGAAATCATCCACCCTCTGAGTCAGGAAGTGTATAGCATCCAACAACCTCCATCATCAGTATTGCTCAACGAGTCTCCTATAGATGCAAAACATACATAGCTCCATACACAAGGCTGGTACTATGGTTAGTCAAGTCACCTACTGCCTCCCCAAACACTACAACCATCGGGTCAATCGCCGCATCTGATGCAATTTGATATACAGGCTCTCCCACAATCGGCAGCCATAGAATCCTCTACACATCCTCCAGCATGATAGTCATCTCACCACTAAATAGATGGAAGGTATTGGCCATTGTATCCCATCTATAGATGAAAGTGACCATAATACTATGATCTCACCTGATATGCATGTATCACCTGATGTTAATCAATCCAATGTCTCGCATATGAGTCCACTTGTCCTTCATGAAATTGGGCTGCATCCACACCAATAATTGTGGTACCCTATCCTGCATCATCAATGGTGATGTGCTTACATCCATACCACTCAATAATGTTAAGTACTTTCCTACTTTACTCATTTCATCACCCCTACCTACCCCCATCCCACACCCACATTGCTCTAACTACCTATTCATTACCTCACTATTTCAATAACATGTCATCCATTTTATCTGGCCTAAACAAGTCCCCATGTTCTATCTCATCACCATCCTTCCTTTACTATTTGACCTAATTTTCACTTCACCACACACCTATCCTTTCCTACATCAACCCCTTACCTCTCTTCTATATTTATTTACCCCATTACCTACTTACCCACCTATTAGTTTTTTAATTAGCACTTTATAGTGATCAAAATTCAAGCGATGGTGAGTCCCTCCTCTTTATGGGAGAGGTTCCCTTATTGAAAGCGAGCAGCAAAGCTTATATACAAATATACAACTTTCATATTGATGAGGACTTCTGATATTTCAAAATGTTTTATACCAATATGGATTATCAATACATAAGAATGGAAGAACAAAGAAACTAAAAGGGAAGAATATAACAGTACTTTCAAGGAATACATATAGCATAATATAACCTTACACGTACTTAGCAAGAGGGATATAGAATAGAATCATTCACATTTCCAACATCAGATATTATTCCACAGACACAAAGTTCACAAATGATATTGATAAAGGGACACATCCAAAAGTGAAACTCATTTATAGAGGGCATTCCCATGATCCTAGCAAGAAGAGTGATGATGTCTGAAATTTCTTCCTTAAAATCAACCCTGAACAATGACTTAGAAAGTCTGGATGCTCCTTTCTTAGGGTTTTTTAGCCATGATTTAGCTACCCTGGTCTTGTATCTATCACTGTCATGATCAAATAGTGTTTTTTCTTGAGAAAGAGTGAGGGTATGAGCATCTTCCACCACTGGGATGTGTAGGGCAGCACAAATAGCATCAAATCTATTCATGTAACCACTTCACCATGGATATCAAAAATCTCCTTGGACTCTAGATTGAAACAGGCCCGGCAGGCGAGCACGGTATCAATGCACTGGAAAGACATAGGGAAACCCCCTACAAATGCAATTCCATTGTCTTTGATTAATTGGGTGATGGGAGTAGGGTTATCACATCCAAGCCTGCTCCAAAAGTCATCAAGGTTGAGGTGTTGAGCTTCACTATCCCTGACATAGGGCACAAAGGTTTCTAATGAGGAGAGATGCTTGTGCCCTTTGTATTGAATCTTCATTGTGACAGAGATAGGGAGAGAAACAACCTTCGATTGAGTGTATCACAATTTCAAACAATCCCTGCAAGAGAAAACACAGAGGCACAAATGTGGGAAACAACTTATTTTGCAAGAAGATGAGCGGGAGAGAAAGAAAAAGCAAGTGTGTGAATGAAAGAATGATTACACTCATTTAAATATCCATGAATTTGAATGTATGGAGAGAGAAGACAATGAATGTGTAATAAATGACTCCCATATTGACTCAAAAAGGTGAAATGCGGAAAAGGTAGAAAAAATTGGCCCAGATGGTCCATGGGATGTAGGGACATGAGGGATGCGTGAAGCCAAAATACCTGATCCAAGAAGAATGTGGAAAAAGTGGGTTTGGAGAACACAGATGGTCCATGGGACACATGGGTAGGGACATGTGGGATGGAAAACATGGAGGCTGATTTAGCCGACGGGTTAAAGCAATGTGGGTAAAGTGGAAAATAGGTGAACATGAGGCCCACTGGAACTTGGGACACGCGGGACAAAAATGTCTGAACTTAGCCCGCAAAACATTAAAAATGACCCTAAAGACTGAATTTTTCTAACTTTTTGAACTTTTCCCTTCACTTAAACACTTTCAAAGGACACTTCTTTAAAATTTTGAAAATTTATCTTGAAGAAAGAAGGGAAATTTTGAAAGGTGACAACAAATGGCTCTTTCTGGGGATGACTTGACTAGGACAGAGGGACGAGGAAAGATCAAGAACCAAAATAAAAATCTAGGAAAATAGACTAGTGCCTTGTCAATTGGGAAAATAGAGTCAAAGGAAAAGCAATACAAAAGACAACATGCAAAGGGGAAAGGAAACAAGACACAAGGGAAAGACCAAAAACAAGACATTGTACACAATATATAGAAGGACAACCTAGTCACCTAAGACTTGAACAACTTCAAATACTGCCCACTATAAGGAAGTGGGAGAGGAGATCCATCCATATAATCCAAATAGAAATAATTTTCTCCAGCAAAGTGTCTTATCTTGAAAGGACCAAGCCAAAGAGAATCAAACTTACCATGGCTTCCACGAGGCTCATGCCTTTTGTCCCATAGTAGGACAATGTCTCCCACTTGAAAATCTCTAGGTCTGGTCTTTTTGTCAAACAAAGCTTTCACCTTCTGTTGGTGAGTAGAGATTCTATCAAAAACTTGCATCCTGTCCTCATCCAGCTTCTGGAGATACATGATCCTTTTGTCCAAAGAACTGATGAAACTTGAATCCTCAATAGCCTTCATCAAGTGCAAGGCTGGAAATTCAACTGTTACTGGTAGCTGAGCTTCAACACCATACACCACTTGAAACAGAGACATTCCAATGGCTCTTTTGGGTGTAATTCTATCTTCCCAGAGGGCATCATAGAGCTTCTTGTGCCAATTCCTTTGAGAGTCATTGACAAGCTTCCGGATGATGGTTACCAAATTCTTATTTGTTGATTCTACTTGTCCATTCCCTTGGGGGTAATAATCTGAAGAATGAGCAAGGGAAATTCCATACCTGTAGCAGAAATCCATCAACTCGAAAGAAGAGAAATTGGAAGCATTATCAGTTACAATTTTTTTTGGTACTCCAAATCTTATCAAGATGTTCTCTTTGATAAAATTACACACCACCTCAGAGGTAGTACTTTTGACTGGAATGGCTTCCACCCATTTTGTGAAGTAATCTGTAGCAGTTAGCACATGAGTGTGTCCAGCACTGGAATGTGGGTTGAGAGTTCCAATAAAATCCAATCCCCACTATTGAAAAGGTTCATCAATGATTACTGGTTTGAGTGGTAAAGCAGCCAATTTAGGCCTCCCAACAAAATTTTGATAGGCTTCACACTTTCCTACCCACTTTGATGCATCTCAAAACAATGTCGGCCAATAGTACCCTGCATGAAGAATTTTGTGAGCAGTGACAACAGATGAGAAATTCCCTCCACAGGATTGATCATGAAAAGCTGTGAACAATTTCTTCTACTGCTCTTTGTCCACACATTTAAGGAATCTTCCATCAATGCCTCATTTGAATAAAGCATTTTCCCACAATACGTATTGTGCAGACCTTATCTTAATAGCTCTCTTTTCCTTAACACTTAAGTGAGATGGACATTCTCCATAAGTAAGAAAATGTGCAATATCAACATACCACTCATCTGTTGAACTGAGAAAGAGAACAACAGGAACATCAACCCCTTCTGTGGACAATTCCTCATCAGCTCCCTTGGCGATAAGTTCACATAAGCCTTTACCCCAGACTAGCTTTGTTGGCTTGATATCAAGGTCATACTCCTGAACCTTTTCCACCCAATTTCCTCACTTAGTTCCGAACTCCTGCTGTGTAAGAATAGACTTGATAGTTGTATCAGGTACAAATACAACAGAGTGAGAATTAAGGACATAAAAATGAAACTGCTTGACAACTTTGACCACTACAAAAGTGTGTTTCTCCATCAAAGTATACTTCAATTCATGAGATTTCAAAACATAGCTCATGAAGGCAATCAGAAGTTCATGATTCTCAAATTTTTTTTGAGTTAGTATAGCGGCCAAAGTAATCTCAATAGCATAACAATAGATAATAAAATACTTGATGAAGTCAGGACATGCTAGGATAGGAGTTTTAGCAATAGCATTCTTGATATCCTCAAAAGATTCTTTTCCTTCGAAAGTCCAACCAAAATTTTTCTTCCCTTTCATTATATGAAAAATGCTCATAGTCAGTTCTGCAAAATCTAGAATGAATCTCCTCAAAAACTTTATCTTGCCAAAGAAAGAGTGGACACCCTTTTTGCTTGTAGGAAGAGGAATCTATTGGATTACCTGAACTCTTTCTGGATCTATCTTGATCCCCTCTTTGGAGACAATATGCCCAAGCAACTTTCCTTTGGTAACACAAGAAGACATATTTCTTAGGATTAAGGGATACTCCATGTTATCTACATTTTTCAAGGACTGTTTCAAGATGTTGAAAGTGATTTGCCCTTGTCTTGGAGAAAATAGTCAAATCATCAAGGTACACAATGATACATTTCCCTTTAAGACTACCAAAATCTAGGTCCATTTCCCTCTGGAAGGTGGCACCACCATTTATAAGACCGAATGACATCCTCTTGTAGGTGAAGGTGCCCCAAGGAGTAGTAAAAGTGGTCTTGTGCTGATCTGGGATACTGACTTCCACTTGATTGTATCCAGAGAATCCGTCCAGCATGGACAACATCTCAGAGCCTGTGACAGCCTATAAGATTTGATCCATCATGGGGAGAGGATAGTTGTCTTTTAAAGAATCCTTGATTCAGATTTCTGAAATCCACACAAATCTGAATCTCACCATTCTTTTTCCTTACTGGCACAATGTTGGTGATCCAGGTTGAATGATGTATAGGAAAGATAATCTTTTCTTTTAGTAACTTTTGAATCTCTTGGTAAATGGTGTCAGCAATCTTGGGATTGTATTTCCTTTGCTTCTGTCTGAAAGGTTTAATCCCAGGTTTCAAAGGAATATAGTGTTGCATCTCTTTTGGATGAAAGGCTTTGAGATCATCATAGGAATAAGTGAGAACGTCAGCATACCTTTTCAATAGGTTCACTGCTTTCTTCCTTTCTTCTTGAGTGCAACATTTCCCAATATTCACCATCTTGGGTTCATCATTACTTCCAATATTGACCTTCTCATACTCAGCAGATTGATGAGTCCCTTGAGAAGCCTTAGATCTGATGTACCTATCATGTTTATCAAAGAGATCCTCTAGTCTCACTAGTCCTTTGGGTATCTTGTTACCCCTCAGCCTGATACAACCATCCTGATCCATTTCTTCCTTGATATCATCTTCATTGGAGGGCACATACTCTCTAGGAAGAGTCTCACTTCCTTCAAAATATAATTGATTAAAGTTATCCTTAAGCTCCAGGAAAGAGAGAAAGTGTTGATCATCATTGAAAACTTTCCAGTTGTTTGCATTATCTGGCACACTAGGCCTATGAATCATTTCAATGGTAAATTTCTCCTGAGAGAAATCTGGGTGAGGAATCAATAGGGATCCTGAAACAGCTAGAGAATCAGCCCTAGTGTTCTTTTCTCTTGGTACAACCTCAATTGAGAAAGCGTCAAGAAATTCAATGGAATCCCAGACAAGACTTCTATAATGTTTCAATCTCTTATTCTTGACTTGGAAAAGATCCCTGACCTGTTTCACAATCAACTCTGCATCACCATGAGCACAAAGATTCTTCACTCCCATTTCTTTTTCCATGTTCAATCCAAGAAGGAGAGCCTCATATTCAGTTGTGTTGTTTGTATTTTCAAAATAAAGTTTATATGAAAATGGATGAATCTTCTCTTCTGGAGAGATTAACACTACACCAGCTCCAGAACCAGCTGAAGAACAACTTCCATCAAACTCCAAAGTCCAAACACCATTAGGATTATGAATCACTCCCTTAGGAATTTTTTCCTCATCCTCTGACATGATCATATAGTTACCATGCCCTATATCTTCATAGAGTATTTGTGCTTTTGGGTCATCAGTCTTTTGCACAATGTACTCAGTCTGTCTTTCTGGTAGCAAATTTTTCATTTTTCCATTGACCGGGATGAGAGCATGTGACCAGTCCATTTGGATTTCACCTCCCACTTCTCTACAAAAATTTCTACTCAGTAACATACCATATGATGGAGGAATATCAACCACTAAAATAGTGGCTTTGACCCTTTTCTCTGGAAAAGCAGTGAAAGCTACTTGTGCATCTTTGATTCTTCCAACCAATGGTACTTCCCTAATCTCCATGGAATAGCATAAACCAAAAGCATGTGTTAGATTCAGGCCTAAAGCATGAGCTACTTTTACAGGCATCACATTGTTCTGATGCTCCTGAGTCAATAACACAATTACTGAGTTTGTGGCCAGCTATGAGAAGTGTTACATATAATGGTCTAATTTTCTCATTAGATGAAGAGACTAAACCACAAGACTTTGTTGAGATGAGGGGGAGGGAGTGGGAAATAGACCTTTAGAAGTATTGGGTGAAGTTCTGGATTTGGAATTGATGAATTTCACCACCTTGGAAAAAGCATTTGGGTGAGTCTGGTAAAATTCTACCTCTGAGATTTGGATCTTTGTCCTCTTAATGTGGTCGATGATATCAAAAGATCTAGAGGTGGATGGGGCATCACTACTAGGAATGAGGGAAACTTTGGACTTATCAGGTTTAGGAGTTGTAGGGAAAGAAGTTTTGGAAGTGGAGGTAGAAGGAGAAGAACTAGAATTACTCACCTTTTGTGTGGAGGTAGTGGGAATAGGGGCTCCTCTCCTTGCAATTACCAGAATAGTTACAGGGGCCTCCTTAGATTTTTTAGAGAGTTGTACCACTTTTTCCTTCCTGTTCATTTGCTCCTGAGTCATAACAACATATGACTCACTATTCATATCTGCCACTACTTCATCGTATTCATCTTCATCATCCATACACCTTCAGCGGTGAGGAAATTGACTTGAGAATCACCAAGCTCTTCCTGTTCTTCATCAACCTCTTCTTCAGGATCCTCATAGTCTTCATTCTCCTCTTCATCATCAGGTTCTTGAACTTCACAGGTTGCATTGACCGGAACCTTGATGGGTGGGCCTTCAATAGCCAATTTAGGTTGAGAAGAGGGAAAATGATTCCTAGGCTGAAAATTCTTCCTTGGAATATCTTGGTAAGGAGCATGTTGAGCCAATTGTTTCTTGATAGCAATAAGGTCATTTGCCAACTTCTGCACTAACTGATCAGAATTGGCTCCTGAGGAGGAAGAAGAAGATGCTTTAGGCTTGGAGGGTTCTCTTTTCAATTTACCAGACATGATTAGATCATCCTCAACACTGATAGCCAATCATTGATCATCATCCAGAGTTGGAAGATTAGCCCTCCTTAGTGCATAACTCACTTCAGGAAACTGAGCATTGAGGAAAAAACACTTTTGGATTTGATCTACAGGATGGGTGGCTTGTGGAATTTTATTAATCAACTTGTTGAATTTGGCCACAAACTCCCTCATGGGCTCGTATGGCTCCTTTTTGATATGAGAAATTTGGGCCAAGAGGGCATGCACATCTTCAGCAGGTTTAAAATGTTGCTCAAACTGAGTTGTCATGGTAGTCCAATTAGTAATTGAACCAGCTGGAAGGTGATAAAACCAGTCAGCGACATTGTCCTGCAATGTTTCTATGAAGAGCCTGACAGAAACAGAATCCCACATGCTACAATGAAAGCTGCAATGTGTTCATCTGGGTGTACTTTTCTGTCACCTCAGAATTTAGGAAAACTTTTTCTGTTACCCCTGGGTAATTCATGCAATGGTTGAGGAAGAGCAAGAGGTCCAACACATTGTCCCCAAGGCAATGGTTCTGCCATCCTTGGAAATATTGACTGAAGGGGAACTGTAACTCCAGAAAGTACTAGAGCATGGAGGCTAGGACTGGTTTGATCTTGAGGACTGTTGTTCTTAGAAACTCTGTCTTTAGTAGGAGGTGTGCTTGCAGACCGAGTTCTTCTATTCCTTCTTGCCAAAGGAAGAGAGAAGCCTTGATGTTCCAGAAGTTGAAAATGGGGATCTTCTATGCCAAGGGATCTCTGACCATGTGTATATCTTTGGTCCGCCAGGTTGCAAACTGGTCTTGAAGTTATTCAGAAAGGGATACGTTGAAATGAAATCCCCAGTAGAGTCACCAAAAACTATTGGTTTTTGAATTAGCACTTTATAGTGATCAACAGTCAGGGGACAACGAGTCCCTCCTCTTTATGGGAGAGGTTCCCTTATTGAAAGTGAGCAACAAAGCTTATATACAAATATACAACTTTCATATTGATGAGGACTTCTGATATTTCAAAATGTTTTATACCAATATGGATTATCAATACATAAGAATGGAAGAACAAAGAAACTGAAAGGGAAGAATATAACAATACTTTCAGGTAATATAGATAGCAGAATATAACCTTACATGTACTTAGCAAGAGGGATATAGAATAGAATCATTCACATTTGCAACATCAGATATTATTCCACAGGCACAAAGTTCTAGAAATCATATCATAAGAACACAAAGTTTCTTAACATGAAAGGTTGATGATTCACAAATTTCAGACAAGAAAGAAAAGGACAGTAGATGAAAATTAGAGACAAGGGAAATTCTTCTGTATTGATTACTTTCAATTCTCTTTACATTTCAAAAAAGTATCAGAGTCCATTTGTGCAAACAATGGCATGGAGAGCCCATTAAATAGTTTACAAAAATAGTTACATTCGGTTCCAACTTCTTTTAATCTAAAATATTAAATACTACTTAAGAAATACATTAATAGAATGGTCCTTAACCAAATATTACATCATGGGCTTTAACAACTTAAAATTAGAGGAAGTGTCTTAGGATTCTGAGGTAGAAACATCCAAAGGAGGATTAGGAGTGCCAACTGTCTTAAGAATCTGATGTCTAAATATTTTCAATGCTTCAGCTATCTCCATGCACTTTGGGATGGTGGTGTTAGAAGTGGCATGAGTCCATATACCAAGGCACTTCTCCATATCCTTCTCAAACTCTGTGTTTTCAAGAAACTCCTTGTTTTCCTCGGTGATAGCTGATTGAAGGGAGCATACCTCCTTCATCTTCTCTTTAGACATTGACTCTTCCTTGAAGAGATCTTCCTTGACAAAGGTACTAAACTGAGCCTTGATCTCCTGTATAGAAAAGTGATCACCTGAGGCTTCATTCTGGATTTGACAATGAATATCTTGGAAGGAAGACAGAACACAAGCCTTGAAAGCTTCTCCTTTTTGCCACATATTTTTCAGTTCTCCTAATGCTTCCTCCAAAACTTTGATCTTCCACTCAACACTAAAAACCCAGGGTCTTGACAGATTGCTCTTGGCCTCATCAAATACCTTGCTTGCCAACAAGATCTTCTCATTTGTCCTACTCATCAAATGGAGATCATGGATGCATTCACACCATAGCTTCAGCTCTTTCTCCAAGCCACTGAGTGTTGTGGTGAATTTCAACTATAATTTGGACACCTTCTCATATGACTTGAAGGCCTCCTCAATGAAGTTCAATCCTGCCACTGTCATATCATCAACCAGTGATTCAATGGCCTTTCCATAGGTGGCATACTTATGAATATCTTTGATGGTCTGAACTTCATCCTTGTTGAGAACTATGGGAGGTGGAAGAGTGGTTAGTGGAGTTGGATCCAGGACCTTATCCTTTGCCAACAAGGATTTTATA
The DNA here is from genome assembly GCA_019776745.2 of Taxus chinensis. Classification (NCBI taxonomy): domain Eukaryota; kingdom Viridiplantae; phylum Streptophyta; class Pinopsida; order Cupressales; family Taxaceae; genus Taxus; species Taxus chinensis. The sequence goes on from JAHRHJ020003177.1 coordinate 120,046, forward strand.
AAATTTGAAAGAACTTGGTTTTGTTCCTCCAATTGCTCCACAGTTTGTTTACCCTTCTCAACACGTTCAATAACTCTAGTCACAGTTTCTCTGAGGTTATGAACCTCACTTTCAGGTGTTGACTCTCCAAGTGGAATCCTTGTGAGTTCCAAGTCAGAAATTAAAAGGTCTTTCTCCTCTTTTTCCACCTTAGGCTTTGCAATCTCCATGAATTGTTGGCCCTTAGAATCTGACACCAGCCTTGAGGTAATCTTTTCTTTCTTTGCCGGAGGAGGAGTAGTACCGAGCAAGGCTGCCACAACATCAAACTTGGGAACCACAATTTGAGAAGTAGACTTCCTTTTCTTGCTATCAACGAAAGGTTGAACCCAAGAAAAGGAAGAGGAAGAGGTGGAAGGAGCAATGGGTCCAAGTGCAAGTGTACTCATTGCACTCAATGTTTGCACCACAGATGTCTCCAATGGAGAAGTTGGCATATCTTCAGAAATATCCCTGGAAGAAGGGTCCACCAAACCTAGAGACTCAGACATTTGGCCTTTATTTTCCATCTCAGCAGTGTTGACAGGGGCTTCTTCCTCTTCTTTCAGCTCTTCACTGTTATCCTCACTCAAAACAACAACATCTTCTGGCCCTATGGGAACCTGTGGCTGCTCCAAAGGAAATTCTTCCTTTTCTTCTGCAATCTGCTCTTGCTTGACAACCTTTCCTTTCTTCATGTATACCTTTGTTGAAGAGGAAGGAGTGGACTGTTCAGGCACCTCAACATTGAGTGCATAGGTTCTTCTTTCCTAGGAGAGGAAGTTTCTTGTGAAGAAGACCTGGATTTTCTCATCCTGAAGGTTTTCATCTTCTTATCAAACCAGAGCTTGGTTCTTACAAGAACAGGGTTGATCACCTCTTTCAAATCATCCTTCTCTCTTACAAACCAATCAATGGTTTCAAGAGGAGTGTGTTTGATGGACCTCTCATATTCAATGGATTGCAGGTCTTCATCATCATCCTGGAGCTTATCAGGTACTTTGTAGAGATTGAAAACTATGATTTGTTGAAGAGAGAGTCTACCAAAGTACCTTCTCCTGGCCTCAAAATCATCTACGCAATCAGCCCAATAATCTTGAGTATCTGCAAGGTGATAGAAACCCATCCTGAAATTCTTAGCAATATATCCCTTGATATCAAAGAAAGTTCTAGGCTTGAAGTGATGAAGGGTGAGAGGAGAAATGGTTCTATCAATGTTCTGAGCATCCAGGGTTGTCTTGCATGTATAATTTCCCAAGGTGATAGGGAAATGGATGCCAAACAATATTTTTATCTCTGCAAGTCCTGTGAAGTTTTTCCAATTGTCTGCAAATCTCAACAAGGGCCATTTTTTCATTACAAAACATAGGAAGCTTTAGAGGAGGGCCTTCAAAACCAGCCAGCCTGATGTATGAAAACTTTCTGAATTGAGTGAAGAAACTCCCATATTCAGAGATCAAGGTCTTCGCTTCCTCAAAAATCTTCGAGCAGTATTTCCTTCTAAAAGCCTCACAATATACATGGTGAAAGTGTCATTGACTCTCCTGAAGTGATGATTGCTGACTTTGAGAGTTAATTGAGGACAATATTCATATATAGGAGCATCCTTCTTATCTTCGAAGAAAGAGAAACCAAGCCATTCCCTAGATGCTGCAATGGTGTACATGAGATAGGAGGACATGTAGGATGTCTGAGTTCTCTAAACATTGATTGGCTGCTCTGTTAGGTTCTCAAAAGTTATCTCACCCCAATTCAAATTTTTCTTCCCTTCACAAATGATATTGATATAGGGACACATCCAAAAGTGAAACTCATTTGTAGAGGGCATTCCGATGATCCTAGCAAGAAGAGTGATGATGTCTGAAAGTTCTTCCTTAAAATCAACCCTGAACAATGACTTAGAAAGTCTGGATGCTCCTTTCTTAGGGTTCTTTAGCCATGATTTAGCTACCCTGGTCTTGTATCTATCACTGTCATGGTCAAATAGTGTTTGTGCTTGAGAAAGAGTGAGGGTATGAGCATCTTCCACCACTAGGATGTGTAGGGCAGCACAAATAACATCAGAATCTAGTTGCGCAACCACTTCACCATGGATATCAACAATCTCCTTAGACTCTGGATTGAAACAGGACCCCCACAGGTGAGCACGGTATCAGTGCACTGGACAGACATAGGGAAACCCCCTGCAAATGCAATTCCACTGTCTTTGATTAATTGGGTGATGGGAGTAGGGTTATCGCATCCAAGCCTACTCCAAAAGTCATCAAGGTTGAGGTGTTGAGCTTCACTATCCCTGACATAGGGCACAAAGGTTTCTAATGAGGAGAGATGCTCGTGCCCTTTGTATTGAATCTTCATTGTGACAGAGATAGGGAGAGAAACAACCTTCGATTGAGTGTATCACAATTTCAAACAATCCCTGCAAGAGAAAACACAGAGGCACAGATGCAGGAAATGACTTATTTTGCAAGAACGTGAGTGGGAGAGAATGAGCAAGCAAGTGCGTGAATGAAAGAATGGTTACACTCCTTTAAATAGCCATGAATTTGAATGGATGGAGAGAGAAGACAATGAATGTGCAATAAATGACTCCCACACTGACTCAAAAAGGTGAAATGTGGAAAAAATTGGCCCAGACGGTCCATGGGACGCAGGGACATGAGGGACACAGAGCCAAAATACCCAATCCAAGAAGAATGTGGAAAAAGTGGGTTTGGAGAGCACAAATGGTCCATGGGATGCAGGGACAAGTGGGACACACGGAGCCAATTTAGCCAGTGGGTAAAGTAATGCGGGTAAAGTGGAAAATTCGGTGAACAGGAGGCCCGCCTGCACTTGGGACATGTAGGACAAAAATGTCTGACATAGCCTGCAAAACATTAAAAATGACCCCAAAGACTGAATTTTTCTAACTTTTTGAACTTTTCCCTTCACTTAAACACTTCCAAAGGACACTTCTTTAAAATTTTGAAAATTTGTCTTGAAGAAAGAAGGGAAATTTTGAAAGGTGACCATCGATGCCAGCCTACCCAACCGACGTTAACCATTAGCTGACCGATGTCGGTTATTGGTTCATCTCCAAAGCTGAACCCCCATTCCCCAACTTTTCAAAAAACATAAAATACACCCTATAATCTACCCAAATCCTACCCCAACCCTACCCATCTTCATTTTCTAGCCTAGTTACTTGATGCAGCCTAGAATTCAGCTATACAAGCCCAGGCACACTAGCACATCACTCAGCCTAGACTGAGCGCTCACCCGAAGTGTGCAAAGGTACTAATACCCTCTTTAGGTTTGTTGTTGTAGGATGTTAGCATGATGAAGACTTTAATCATTCAGATCTATACCTAATATATCTTTCTACAGTGCATATTCAGATCTAGATCTAGAAAATAACAACATTAAAGGATAACCATAATGGAATCAAGCATGCAATACTAAACTATAACCATGATAACACCTTGTTTCAGTCCATAATCTCCATTATATTAATTTGAAATAAATACACAAAAGATTCCTTATAATCACAGTAGTATATGCTCATGCACATAACAGATTTGACAGCATAATCTCACTATAACCTAGTTCTCACATGTATATCTATGCTCTCTTCTTTCTCTACTCTACAGTTCACTACATATTTATAAGGGTGGGGAATTTCCCTTCACCGCTTATCTAATCCCATAATAGGTCACATGCTATTATTATCCACACACCGTTACAAAAATAGGCTTACATGTAAGAGTATTAACAATAGATCTCCCTTAGTCAACTATTATTTCACCATTCTATCTTTAGCCTACATCCATACAAAGCCATTCATAGCCATGATCATCCAAAAATAACCAATGTGTGATGCGCAAGTCTCCAATCAGTTTGAGTGCCCTCCACACTATTTCCAAAAATAGATCCTCATCATAAAAATGGCTAAGTCCTGAATCTTTCTCTGCTCTGCAAGTGATCCTCTTTGATGTTTCCACTCCTTTGAATGCACTCTATTCTCCTGCATGTGAACCTTCTATATTACCTTCACTAAGTTCAAGATTCTGATTGATCAACATTACCCAACACTAATTGCATTACTGCCCTAGAAATGGTTGTCTCCAAAACGAATCAAAGAATATGAATAGAAGAATAGAAAGAATTTTTTATGAATAAAAGAATGTCTTTAACCTACAGTATCTTCTGTTGCAACCTGAATAATCAATTTGGGATATTCTTCTTTTATCTCCACCTCTAAGGTCTATCAATCATTGAGTGCGGCCTCTGCTTTCTTTGGAATATCCACATCAATTGACTCTAATTCATCCCTTGCAATCTCTCCTTTTTCATTATGTAAGACCAACACAATGTTGAACATGCCAATCATTCTCCCTTCCAACAAGTCCATCTTTTGAGTGATGAGTTTCCCAAGCTCATCCAGCCTTTCCCTGTGAGGTTCCTAAGCAGTTGTAAGGGCCTCACGCTTCTGCTTAACAAGTGTTAACCATTCTGCATGGCCCAATGTCTCATCCTTCATGGCCTTTAGGACCTCATTATCTTCTAAAATGGTCCTGGTCCTTATAAAAACCTCTGGCACTGTACAAATATTCAGTACTTGATCCACCTTCTTTAGTTCCTCCTGCAAGCTCTGAAGCAATCCTTCATATGATGCAATCTTCCGCATCACTGAAGCCTTTTCTCACTCTTTCTTACTATGTTGGATCCTTTGGTTCTAGCATGTGCAGAGGTTCATCTTCAAGCACTAAGTCCACCAATGTACTGACATAATGTATTTCTGAAAGGAAACATCTTGGGTACCTTTGGCTCTAAGTGTGGCCTAGCCTTCATGACATTGTCACCAATCTCCTTTGTCATGCTGATAAACACAATGTTATTCTTCTGTGCCAAGTCTTTTTCCTATTTTAGGAACATTATCTCCTCATCCTTAGTCTTGATATCCTCCCTTAGCACCCTAATTGTGGCAGCTTTATCCATATTTTTACGTGTGACTTCTGTTGAGACCTTCACCAAAGCATTGCTCACCTGTTCATCTGACATAACTATAGGCTTTACTATTATGTGTCTGGCCTGAGGTGTCTTTTTCAACCTCCTTGACATGCATGAATCCTCACACACATCAAAGTTTGGTTCATCCATGTGTGTGTGCATCGACCATGACAATTTCTTCCTTGTGCGCACTGTCGCCATATCTTCATCCATTAACTCCCAACCGTATAACTCCTTTTGTGTCATTGTGCTCTGGAAATGGGCATGGACAATTTTACATGTGTCCTCGGCATAGCCCATGGCTGGTGGAATATACTCCCCACTTGTTCTTCTTGATCTAGGCTACTTAGGAATTTGGGCTTCAAGATTTGGAACTTGTGTTGCTATGTCCTGAGTAGTCTCTGTTGTTGTCTCTTCTACCCCTTTTTCTTCCTCTTCTCCATCCTTCATTTCTTCATCTTTTTGTTCTTCTACGTTCTCTAGAGGTGTAGGAGAATTGGGTGTGCTTTCCTCAGACTCTCCTACTTCCTCATTCAATTTCAATTTCCTTCTCCTTTTCTCAGTTGTCTCCTTCTGTGGAGAGATTCAAGGTGATCTGCGCACTATTTGTGGAGTAGCACCTTGGGTCCTTGTTCTCCTGAATACTCTCTTGAATCGGTGCTCTCCTTGGACTACATCCAAGTCCTCATCATCTTCCTCTTTTGGCTGAGGTGGTGTAGTTGCGCACTTAGCTTCATCCTTATTTAGAGGTTGTCTTCTACCTCTGTGTTCCAAACCACCACTATCCTCATGCTCCTCCTCTTCATCATCGACTTGAATTATTTCTGTGGGCTTGGGTGTTGGAACATTTTCCATTGTATGCTTACCCTTTGGTGGCCCTGGGAGCGTGAAATCATTCTCCACATACTTAGTGTTCTCTAGCTTGGGTTTGAGTTGTAGGTACACAAGCACTCCGGTGTCCCCAACTACCAAGCTTACAAGTTTCATGCTTATAATATCTAAAATAAGTCTTTCAATGTATGCATTACACCCTGGATATACATACTTTTTCCTCAGAGTGTGGTAGTCGCAATCTACCTTATCTACATTGAAGGTTAGGTGGTGCACATCTGAGAACCAGTGAACTGATGCCTGGAAATATCTCATTGTGAAGGCATATGACAATTTTCACCATGGGCTCCAAGCCCCATCCTTCATCACAAATTGCATGATGTAAAAATGTTGGTATATGGAAAACTGAACTACCTTACCCACCACCAAAGGTAAATCCTTGGGTATGCATGCCACTCTTCCTCGAACGTCATGTAGAGTCTATCGTACCACATCTCCACCCTTTGCTTGAATGGTCCACTCATTGATCCATCACACAAGTACTTACCAAACCTTTCTGTAGGTGACTTGTGTTCCGTGGGGTACTCCCAAATCTTCTCCTTTGGCCCATCAGGCACCCCAATCTCCATGAATACTAAGGACAATAACACAATGCCAAAACTTATTCTGTCACCTATGCGCTTCTTTGATGATTGTCTTTGTTATGTGATCTAATATTGTAGACCACTCCTTGAGACATCTTCTTGGTGATGTGCAACCACATTGTGTTTACCTGCGACCACCTTCCTTGGTCATTCAGCTTTGTCACAAGATGTGCAGCTGCCTGCACTACTGGGTACTTTTTCAACTTGTCAATGTCCATGCCACACGGACCCTTGGTATACCCCAGCTCCTTCCTTGTCTCCAGGATTGTGGCTTTATCAGTTAAATCACTATCTAGATCCAACCCTGAGGCCCTTAGTCCTGTCACCATTGAAATCAAAGCAGTTGTGATTCTTACCCTCCATCCGGTGAAGTAGAAGAAGTCCTCATGGACTCTGCTCATCAACCATTGATACAATGGTTCATACTTTCCAAAATATGGTAGCTCATACAACTGGTAGACTCCATTATGCTTCAACAACTTCTCACTAGCATCATCGTATACTGGCATATCCTCTATCATGCACTTGTTCATTTTCATGCTCAACAACGCATCGAGATCCTTCTTATTATCTAATGTTCAATTTTTGTAATCATTGATTTTACATTGGCAGATATGGGAATCCCATTCTTGTCCCACAATCATGCCCTCTGGATACTACATTTCTAAAAAATTACTCTTGGGAGCAATTTCTTCTTCCACTTCAACCTTCTTCTTCCCTTTATCTCCTGTTGCGGGTGCTTTCTTTGGTGCCATTTGAAAAATCTCTCTTTTCTTCCCTCTATAATTGAGAAAGTCAAAACCCTAGATTAAATCTCCATGCCCTAGTTGAAATCTTGTGCCCTAGCTGTTTGTAATGTTGTCTTCTTCACTCAAACCCTTCACCTATGGGAACACAGGCTTCTCCTGTGCACAACCCTTTTCCTCACATCTGGTTTCACACTCTTCACACCTCAATATGATTTCTCGGCTCATTCGCACTTAACCCTTTTCAAATTCTCTCAATTGCAATGGTAAAAATGAACTCACATCCCATCCTTATATAGAATTTCAAAAATTTAGTGCATTTATTGCTCCTCCACCTACCAAAATCCTCTCATTAATTGACCATTTTCATTATTTCCGCGCGGTACATCTTCGCGCCCAAGCTATAACCTTCTAGCGTGCCCTTCTACCTTTTGGTTGCAGACTTCTCTTCAGCACACTTCCATGCACCTGAGTACCTCATCACTGCACCTTCCACTGGTAGTCTTCTCGGCCTCTGCTTACCTCACGTTATACTTGTTTCTTCATTCCTCTCTATCTATGGTCCTTGTGTCCAGAAGAAATCTCTTTTTTTTTTCAATTTTCCAACCTTGAATATCACCCATAGATAGTTCCTTTCATGTGGACTTATTTCCATCAGTCCTGTACCTAGATATCAACAACCTACCCCACACTAAGGGTATGTGCAGTCCTCTATGCATAAAAATTCTTCAAATAGTAATTAGCTTCTAGCACGTAAATGCACTTATTACACAAACACACCAACTAAATTGACAAAGCATAGCAAAAAAGAAGGAAACACATTAAGGGAATGCATAATTGAAAACCTAATCTAAATGGAAACACTGCCTTATTACAAACACCAAGAAGACTTATTTATAGTAGGGCTTCAGCCTACTCCCGTTGAAGTAACTGGGTAACCGTATTCCATCAAGTGCCTCTAACTGACAAGCACCTGATTTGAGTATGTGAGTGATAACATATGGCCCCAACCAATGTACCTTGAGTTTACCTGGATGGTGCAAAAACTTAGAATCATAAAGGAGCACCATCTGTTATATCTCCCATTTTTTATCCTTGATGTTCCTGTCATGCCATGCTTTCTGCCCAGCCTTCTCTTGTTTTTTACTCCAACGTGCTATGGCTCATCATTCATCCAACTTGATTAACTTTTCAATGTGTTCTTCTAATGCTTTCTCATCAACAAGACCTCCAGTGCATGCAATATGCAAAGAAGGTAACATAAATTCCATAGGAAGAATGGCTTCTGTGCTAAACACTAACTGAAATGGTGTGGCTTTGTTCAACCTTTTATATGTTGTCTGATATGCCCAAAGTACTGCAAATACTTTATCATCCCAATCCTTTCTTCTAACATCACATATTTTTGTCAATGTCTGACTCAAAATTTTGTTGAAATCCTCAGCAGTTCCATTTTTGAGGATGATAGGGTGTAGTCTTATGGTGTGCAATCATGAATTCATCCAATAGAATTCTGATTGTCTCATTAAGAAAATGTGTGCCCCTATCACTGGTCAAACTTAAAGGACATCCATACCTTGTAATAATATTTTCCCAAAGAAACATGGTTGTTGTAGCCATTGTACAATCCTTTGTAGGTGTTGCTTCTGCCCACCTTGTCAGATAGTCTGTGCAAGTTATGATGTAATGATCCAGTTCTATGCACGTAACTGGTGAAATAGGACCCACAAAATCTATAGCCCATTTCTCAAATGGTTCTGCACTAGTAATGGGTCTTAGAGGCATTTCATCTCATTGACCTGGTTTTCCCAAGGCATTGACAATGATCACAAGCCTTACAAAATTCCTTACAATCTTTATATAGGGTCTCCCACCATAATCCAGTGAGTAGAATCTTGCACGTAGTGGCATCACTGGCATAGTGGCCACCTGCAATACCACCATGAGCTTCTTCCATAATATCTGTGCGCTCATGTTCCAATACACAACGGTAATACTTCATCTTGACCTAACTTGTATAGGTCACCGTTGATTAACATATAGGGGACTACGCGTATAGCAAGTTATTTCTTCTCCAAGGATTTCATTCCTTCTGGTGTCATCCATGTTCATAGAAAGACAACAATGTCCTCTAGTTCTGATGGCACTCATTGTAACCTGTATAACTGTGCATCTGGCATGGTATCTTCAATTGCATGTGCTTCTTCTCCTTGTATTCTGGATAGATGGTCTAGTCCAGAATTACTTTTCCCTAGTTTTACCACAACTGTGAAATCAAATTCTTGAAATAAGAGCACCCATCGACATATGTGCCCTTGTAGAATGGGCTTGTTTACCAAATACTTCAATGCCATGTGATTTGTATAAAAGATGAATGGTGTAGCTAGTAGGTACTGGTTGAATTTATGTAGCGCATAGATCATTGACAAAGCTTCGCACTCTGTAGTTGTGTAATTTTGTTCTGCAGGAGTCAGCTTTCTACTAGCAAAACAGATAGGATGATCTACAATACCTTCTCCAGGTTGAGCCAACACCGTGCCAATGGTCATGCCAGAGGCGTTAACATGTACATGAAATGGTTGGTCCCATGAAGGAAAACACAGAATAGGCATGGTAGTAAGTTTTTCCTTTAATGTCTCGAATGCACGTTGTTGCTGGTTCTCCCCAGTAGAATGTACCTTTCCCTTTCAGTAACTCTTCCAATGGTGTAGAAATTTTGGCATATCCTTTGATAAACTTTCTGTAATATCCTATATGACCCAAAAATCCATGCACCTCACTCTGACTGGTAGGCTCCCTTAGGCCTATAATGACTGCAACCTTGGTTGGATCAACCAACAAACCTTCCTTGTAGATTATGTGTCCTAACAGTATCCCAAATGGTGTAGCAAATATGCACTTCTTGATGTTCAATGAGATACTCAACTATCTACATCTTTCAAACATTAAGCGCAGATTGTCACAATGATCCTTAACTAATCCATACACCATCCAATCATCTAAATAGACCTGTAAGAAGTTGTGAATAAATTCCTTGAATGCTTGAACAACTATGCACGAAAATACAGCAGGCACATTTTTCAGACCAAAAGGCATTACAGTATAGGTGAAGCTACCCCATTCAGTAGTAAATGTAGTCTTTTCCTGATCCTCCTAGGAAATCCAAACCTGATGATACCCAGAGAACCCATCTGTAAATGAATAGATTTCATGCCCTGCAATGCCTTCTAGTATTTCCTTAGTGAATGGCGTGAGAAAGGGATCAGTCACACATGCAACATTCAGCTCCCTGTAGTCCATGCAAATCCTAATCCATCCATCCTTCTTGATACTGATCACCATTGGACTAACCCATTCTGACTCATCAAGGGGCTTGATAATTCCAGACTTCAACATTTTTTCAATCTCTTCTTTGACCTTTTCGCGTAAGTTGGGGTTCATCCTGTAGGGTCTCTTTCTTACTGGGCGTGCACCCTCTTTAAGCTTTATCTTCATCTCCCCTAATGATTCATGCATGCCTTTAAGTTCATGGTACCCCCAAGGGGATAAGTCCTGATAATCCCTTTGTAACTCTATGATTTTTTCCACTTCAGAGTCTGACCAATAGTCCCCAATTATGGCTTCCTTAGGCTCAGCCTCTGATCCAATATTCACCTTCTTTGTCTTCATAGGTTCATGATAGGTGTGTGTGGTCATATCTACACTGTCCAATACCTCACGCCTACCTGTTGAATGGTTTACATCCAGATTTTCTACTTCCTTGTCATCCACTAAGTAGACCATTTTTCCTTTTTCTTTCTCAAGGCAAGCGTGTTGAAGTAGTGTTGCATCGGCCTCTATTTCTTCAACAAGACACGCTCCTAAGTCTCCTTCATCTAATAACTCCTAAAGGAGTTCTTCATCCTTGGCACTATCTCCCATAGTTAAGCACTTTATGACTTTCAATGCTTCTTCCACCAGAGGATTTGTAGAGAAGAAGTCAAATGTCTGGGCCATTCCTGTAATTAAATCCTGCCAATTTCCAGTCTCTCTATGGAGTTCTGCATATACATACCAAGCACGTGTACATCCTTGTAAAGTGGAATAAAACTTGTGCACCCATAGCAAAGGTGGTAAAGCTTCCTGCCCTTCTATCCAGAGTCTCTCACACTTCTGAATGTGGTGCTGAACAGGTTGATTACCATGATAAGTACATATTTGAGTAGGTGCATTACTCCTGAAGAACCTAGTAGTAAGAGAAATCCTAATTTCATTCCATCCTACAAGATTATCCTTGTGGGCCACCCACCAACGTGTTGTTGTCCCACATAGTGTATATGCTAGCATATTTCTTCTTTCCAGTGGGTCTATCCATTATTCTTCCATGGTGTTCAGGAATACCATAGGATCTCCTTCTCCGGTGTACTAAGGAACTAAGTTGTTACCTATCCTCTTGACATAATGCAGTTTTCTACCTCTAGGAAATATGCTCTTTACTTCATGCCCTACCAACTCATAAGTACTATGAGCCCAATTATCACAAGCAACACTTGTAGTATCATTAATAGACTGTGCATCCTCCCACTGAATTATTCCTTCTTTAGTTGGCTCAAGCATCTCTAGATCTCGGATGGCATGTACATAAATCCTATTCAGATCTTCTTCACTTAAGGGCTCAACATAGGGTGCAGATTTTCCATCTGTTAAAGGGATAATAACTCTTTCCTCCTTGTTTTCAAAACTGATATAGCCTTTGTTGAACCGAAGATCATCATTATTTTCATAGCACCAAGGATGCCCCAATAGAGCTGGGAAGCTATCTGACTCTGCCATCGCTAAAACCTTCAAAATCTCCAGTGAACTTGGCTCCTTGTATGGTAATGGATGCATCTTTCAAAACTCCGATGGGAGTGGCCTTAGTCTGATTAGCCATGAACAATACATTAGAGGATGGCTGCAATGGGGGTCTTCCCATTTGTACCCATGCATCTAAGGTAAGAACATTGACTTCTGCACCTGTATCAATCAGTATATTACTCAATAGCCACCCATCCACAACAGCATTCAGAGTGATTTCCTTGTCATAATCTAGGCTATGATTTTACAATATTTGCAAAATCTTCCTTATCAGCAGTGTAATAATGGGCACGTGGAGTAACATCATGGTTTAAATGGCATATCTCCCTAATCCAATAGGAATGATATTGATCTGTAAGGCAATCCTTTGTGTGACCTTCTACTTCAACAATTAAGTACACCTAAATCCCTGTGTGCATCTCATGTGCCAAATTTGGTGATAGTTTCTCTAACTTTTTTCCATAGCTATGATTGTGCTTTTAAAAATGGGCTCACCCCAATATCTATGCTTCCAACTACCTCAGCGTGTAAGGCTGCTTCAAGTGCTTCACATAGATCAGTGTACATATTATGTGATAATTTGCCCTTCTAAAAGGGGTAATTAGGACCCCTAAATGAACCACTGTGCATGTTGGCTTGCATGTATATCATAATAAAGCTTAGATAACAGTGCATTTTAAATGGGCATCATATCTCTAACACTCTCAGTAGTGCCTTGTTTAATATCTTTGAGTGCACTTATACCCTTCTGCTCAAACTCAGGGATGTGAAACTCTTTAAGGGATGCATCTTTTAAAGCTGAGTAGTCTATGCAAGTCTGATCAAGGTCAAATTTTCTATACCAGCTGTGTGCGCATGCCCTTGTAACATAGTAGCAAATTGGCTTGCCCTATGCTTAGAAGTCTGTGATTCCTTTTGCACGTGCGCACAGTATTTCACACATATGCACATGTTTAGCAGTATATTCTATGCCCCTATACTCTGGAAGATGAAAGACACATCTCCATGTAAATATTCTAGGGTTGGTGCGGACCTTGCCCACCTGATCTAGAACCTCCTGTGTTTCCCCTACCTCCAGAACCACCAGATCCGCCAGAACTAGAGCTACCTATGCCTCCTGATCCCGAACCTATGGTGGGGTTGGACCAGAAGATGTACTTCCCTGTGTCCCAATAGTAGAACTGAACTATACCCCTGACAGTCTGCGAATCATTACCACTCCCAGAAGTTAGTCCAAAAAATTACGCACTTGTATTCTGTGCTAATGATACACCTAAAAAGGTACTCCCATATAACAACATGAAGCCATTTGCACTGCTACCATCATTGTGCCTCTTATAAGACTCGCTCCTACTCTTCCACTTGCTTGAATTAGCTTGTTGACTACTTTTTGTACTAGATGCTGGAAAACCAAGTGCAAGGGCAAGGTTTCCAGGTGGATTCAGATGTGCACTCATGGCCCAGGTCATCTTTGCTGGCACGCTTCTACATGAGGCTGAGGAGGGTTCCCTATCATGTTTTCCCAAATGGGGGAGTTCCTGAGGCTCATGTTCCACGTCTTCTGCATGAACTTCCACCCCTTCCCGAACTATCTTTCTCCACAACACCATTTTCTCTACAACCTCCCGCTGCTTCTCTACCTCCCTCTCACACGCCTCATTATACTTAAGCCACCTTTCCTCTCTCTACCTTTCTACCACTAGGTCTTCCATCCTTTCACTAAACCTGCTTACGCCCTGCACGTGGTGTGGTTTAGTTAGACATCGGGTTTCTCTCCAAATTCAAAGTTACCATCAAGATCTTGATCGCCAATGGAATGCCTTGTAGGTAAGTTCCCCTTGGATATAAAAAAAATGGAATTCAGTTACCTCTGGGAACGAATAAGTGGAAATTGAGTACTCCAAGATATAACTGTTCAAAACACCATGAAACCACGTATCCACAGCTCGAGTCCAAATCAGATCAACATCATAAAGGGTCTGAAATTCTTCCTGCATCCAAAAAGTGTGTGATACCTCCAATTCCTCTTAGATGCATACGCAATCACCCACTCATACAATTCTATTGGAAATATAGTGAAGAATCTCTCATATAAATTGTCATACAGGTTCTGTTCCACCCATACATGTGCATTAAACTCAGATCCAGTGTTGAACCACCATGCGTATTCTTCTTCCAGATTCGTGTATCCACTCTTCAACACTTGCTAAGGTCAACCGGTATGTCTTCATCGTGAACCATCCTGAAAACAACTGAAAAAGAGGTCCCGACAACAGAACCAATGATGCAGCCTAGAATTCAGCAATACAAGCCTAGGTGTGCTGACACATCACTCAGCCTAGACTAAGCACTCACTTGAAGCACACAAAAGTACCAGGTCCCTCCTTAGGGTTGCTGTTACATGATGTTAGCATGATGAAGACTTAATCATTCAGATCTATAGCTAATATATCATTCTACAGTGCATATTCAGATCTAGATCTAGAGAATAGACAGACTTAATAGATAACCATGATGAAATCAAGCATACAATACTAAATTATAACCATGATAACACCTTGATTTCAATCCATAATCTCCATTATATTAAATCATAGTAAATACAGAGAATTTTCATTATAATAACAGTAGTATACGCTCATGCGCACATAGGTCTAACCGCATAATCTCACTATACACCCTAGTTCTCACACATATATCTATGCTCTCTTTCTCTATCTCTACTACATAGTTCAATACATATTTATAAGGGTGGGGACTTGGCCCTTCACCGCTTATCTAATCCAAAAATAGGTCGCATGCTATTATTAGCCACTCGCCATTACAAAAATAGGTTTACATGCAAGAGTGTTAGCAATAGACTACTTTTAGTTAACTAACAGTAGTATATCTATTTCTGGTTCGTGTCCATGCAAATTACTTTGTAGCTGATCCTTAAAAAATAGCCAATGTGTGATGCACAAGTCTCTAATTGGTTTTTGTGCTCCACACGCTTCCTCCAAATATAGATCCTCATCATGAAAATGTCTAAGTCCCAAATTTGTCTTTGTTCTACGTGTGATCCTCTCCAATGCTTCCGCACTTTTAAATCCGCTCTTTTATCCCACATGAACCTTCTATATTCACTTCACTAAGTTCCAGAGTCTGACTGGTCAACATTTTTGCAAGAATATAGTTTTGTCTTAAATCATAAGTTGGGTAAGAAGAATCAAGTTATTGATGCCTTGAGTCGGCATGCATCACTTTTGAAAACAATGGAAAATGAATAAGTAGGGTTTGAGGTAGTTAAGGAATTGTATGAAGGTGATCCATATTTTAGAGATGTTGTGAGAAAACTTAAGGATCCTATAGTAGGTATTGGTTCTTCTGATTATTGGATGAATGATGGTTATTTTTTCAGGGGGGAACAATTGTACATCCCTGCAAGTTCAATGAGAGAAAATATTATAAGATAATTGCATAGTGGGGGGTTAGCTAGACACTTGGGTATAAAGAAGACAATTGATTTTATTGTAGAAAATTATTATTGGCCAAAGGTAAAGATGAACATAAGTAGGATTGGAGAAATATGTAGAGTATGCCAAATGGCTAAGGGCCATGCATAGAATATTGGGTTGTATATGTCATTACCTATCCCTATAAGGCCATGAGTTGATTTGAGTATGGATTTTGTATTATGAATTCCTAACACATGGTGAAGGAATGATTCTATCTTTGTTGTGGTTGATAGATTCTCTAAGATGGCACATGTCATTTCTTGTAAAACAACTAATGATGCTTCTAAAGTTGCATATTTGTTTTTTTTCAAAAGTGGTTATATTGCATGGAGTTGCAAGAGCAATCACTTCATATCGGGAAATGAATTTTTTTAGTCACTTTAGGAAGACTCTATGGAGGAAACTAGGGACATAGATACATTTCAGTAGTGTATATCACCCATTGACTGATGGAAGAATAGAACTTGTGAACAGAAGCTTGGAAAATCTCCTATGTTGCATAGTTGGAGAAAAGCCAAAACAGTGGGACTTAGCTTTACGACAAGTTGAGTTTGCCTATAATAGCTCAGTAAAAATTTCAATAGGGAGATCTCATTTCTAGATTGTATATGGTAGGAATATCAAGGGGGTCCTATATCTTATTGTGCTACCCAGTTAAGATAAAACTAGTGATGATATTGAAGCATTTGCAGAACACATTCTACAGCTGCAGGATGAAGTGAGGGAAAAGTTGAAAGTGAGTAATGCACAATATAAATCAGTTGTTCATGCCAACAGGAGGGAAAGTGTTATTTGAAGAAGGAGATATTGTGATGGCTTATCTTAGAAAGGAGAGGTTTCCCAAAGGGACATATAATAAACTCAAGTATAAGAAGATTAGGTCATGTAGGATTCTGAAGAAAATGAGTGATAATGCCTACAAGGTGGAGCTACTTGAAAACTTTGCTATCTCACCATTTTTTAATATTTATGACTTATATAATTTTCCAGGTCATGAAAAAAATGTTGCAGAGGAGGAATAAATAAACTGGGAGCAGCAGATGCCGAAGAAGAAAAAGGAAAGGGTAATGCATGTCTTAGACCAAAAGGGAGTCACTACTAGACATAGGAGCTATAACAAATATTTGGTGCAGTGGGAAGGTTTACAGCAAGAAGAAAATAATTGGATTCCCGAGTGGGAGTTGAAGAAGATTGACAGTGTAAAATTAGATGAATTTTGTCAACTGAATTCGCGGGAGCTGAATTCTTTTCAACCAAGGGAGAATGATACGAGAGCATAACTTGCAGATACCATAACTTTTGATCCAGTTGTTGTATCGTCTTGAAATTTTACATGGTGGTAGTTATACATTAGTACTATAATGGGATCAAATTTTCTTGCAAGTTTATGGCCCTTTCAATACATTTTCAAGCCCAGATTCCTTCATCTACTGGCCTAAAATTTGCTCTGATCATTTTTTTTCACTTTTTACTAGGTCTTAGAACTTTAATAAATTTTGTTTTGCTTGTTATAATAAGTCAAAATTTCATGTGATCCTTAATTTATGAAGGCATATTTGGCACACAAATTTTGGGGCCCATCTGAGTTGTTTTTCTAATAGGTAATGTTTGGCATTTTAGGGTTTTTTTGGTATTTTAGAGTTTTTAGAGTAGACGTGAAACAAAAGGAGGATTGTAATAATATAAAAGATAACTGTGGATTCTAGAATGATAAGAAAGTTATTTTAAAACTCCTGGTTTTTATTTGTAAAATTTTTTATGTGTGTTTTGAAGTTATTTCAACCTCTTACAGTTGGATTCACATCATTACCATGATCCATAGAATTCCATTATGCACCAAATGTCTAGAGGTGCATGAGTGCTAAAATAATAGGATGCGTAACTACGTGAAATTGAATCATATACTTCAAAGGATTTGACATGAACAAATTATACCTTGACACAAAGGAAATTAACAAGTCAATTTTCTTGAGGTATAGTCATGAAAATGTGATAAACAAAGGGAAATTAATATTATTGTGTTAGTTGAGTAGGGTTATAGAATATCTTGTTTGGTTGATTGAATCTAATGAATTGTAATTATTTTCTTATAAAAATTTATTTTTTATATTATTTATAGTCATGACATAATGGGACATATTATATGTTCCACCAGCTGTTTCAAAATATAACGATAGAAAAAAAATTATAATTAAGTCTAAGATTTATAATATTACTGGATTCATAATTAGAATGATAGGCCTTCTACAATTATACATGGATGATATTTTCTATACAGACTTATCAAAGGATGGATGGAGTGTAGAAGCAATGAAGAGTTAATATTTGATATGGCAATTTGTCTATCACTTTTTTCTATCAATCGGCTAACAAGTGATAATATTTAGCTGATAGGCCTTTTTAAAGTCAATTTTCTTTGTAACTCCCATCTTGATTGTAATTGTCTCCCTTACTATTTTATTCTTTATCTTTTCTTAATAATTTTCATTGTAGTAAAATAGAAACCAAAATAAAATCACATTTTAAAACAATGACATTAACAAAAACATCAAATCCCATATTGAACAACCACAAGAAGTGCAAATGAAATCGAGTCACCTCCATGCAAAGTCTACTTCACCCGTTCAGAGAATGGAAAGGGGACATTGTTCTAGTTTCTGTAAATTCAACAATCATGTATGTAATGTTCAGATATTGGGAACTTGCCAAAAATTAGACAAAGGAGGATGATCCATTTTCGGGGAGCTCACATAGCAGGAAGGTTATATGCATAGCCGTCCAGGTACTAGATTTAAGAGGCCATGTTTGATTAGGTATTTTTGTAGAATGGATTTTTCACCAGATCTTGCATTGATAGAGGTATCTGGATAGGCTAAAAGATTTCATGATTTTGCAAAGACCTTAAACAACGGGTCGGTCATGTTGGTGTCATCTGCAACATTTAACACTTTTTGGTGTGTTGAATGTTAACTTTGTATCCAACATCACTGACTAGGTTTAGGTGCATTTCACAAGTCTACATTTTTGCGAACTCATGCCTATTGCAAGTGGATAAAAGTAAGCATATTCTAATATAAGGTGACATCCCGAAATTCTATTAGATGTTATACCAAGAGTTTTAAAACAGAGATAGGATATAATGTATGGCATTATTATTGAAGATTCATTTGTTTGACAAGCCTCGGTTGATACGTGTTAATCTATGTTATTCCATATTGTGGAAGATGTGATGATTTTTTCCTGATGTGATGCATTTTTAGTGGTGGCAGAATTCTTGATATTCATGTATACAATTCGGATCTTCTAAAATCATGAGGAAAATCCATCTCTTATGGCACAGATCTTAGACTTTCTACTGTGGAAGAAACTGGGCATTCGTGTTCTACAGACTGTATTGATCACAACAGTTACAGATGTAGAGTAAGTTTTTGTTGAGGGCGTGGGGACGTTACTCCTAGAGTTAGGATTATCTTTCCTCGAGGATGGGATAATTGGAGTGATAATCACTCAGACAAAAGTCAAGTTACCATCACATTTTCCCCTCCTGTAAAGCTTCAGAGAATAGAGAATAGAGATTATTATAAAGATAAAATCTTGACATCCAAGTAGTTAAAATTTAGCATACTAAACAAACCATGGGGTAGAGTATGATCCCAAAGTTCACAACTAGCTTAAACAAGAAAAACACTAAAGCAATATATTTTTACTATATACCAATACTTGATAGTTTCTACATACTGTAATAGCTGAAGCACTTATTGTTAACTTAAATGCTATCCACTGCTGCCATGAAATATTCTTCAGTGCGTTCTACCTATCCCTCAGCACATGTTCGCGGGGGGATATCTTATTTAACAATCTAGTCATGTAATTTGTGATACTAAACTCCTAAAATTGCTGCGGCACAATGGTGGGCCTCCTGCTTGTTATTTTGGAGGTCACGGGTTCAAATCTGTCTATCTCCTTGCGAACCTGCGTGAGAGCTAGGCTCCACCCTTTTAGTGCGTGTCTTTTTTGTTTTTGGATTTTCTGTAGATTTTGATTGGTAATATCTGACAGTTTATTAGAAGATTTCATGATTTTGTTTGTCTTTTTCTGCGACGGGTGATTTTTGTGTCATATGTGAATTACGCAGATTTCATCTATATGATAGTTATTGGTGTGATTTAGGGTCATTTCTCAGTCAATCTTGTACTCGCATTGAGTATATTTTCTAAATATTTTATTTGCAGTTACTTAATAAATTTAGGAGTCTTTTGTAGGAGAAAAACAAACCCATGTGATTTGACATTTCCCGCCCTACTAAATCTTTTCTTGAGATTCTATATTGTAATTATCATTAATTAGTAAAGTTGAGAACTTTAGGGAAATAAATATCTTATGCAGGGATGATAAAAATGAATCCCCTACATAAGCCTCTAATAATATCCCTCCTAAAATGTAATTGTTGTCAGTTTTCTTTTTAAAAAATATTGTTATATCACTTATTTGTCTGAGTTTCATATCTATCAGTTTTAAAATAAAATGTTCTTCATCCTCTCCTCTAATTTAGTTACACACATCTTACAGAATTCAAATTAAATATTCAAGCAAGGGAAGAGACAACTATGAATTGTCTTATTGGTAATAATTTAGAGAATTTGAGATAAGCAAGCATACATACCTTGTGAATGTAGCATTGTACATAAAATTTTCTGAATTCATCATAAAGACATCCGAGAGTGCTCCCCTGGGTGGAAATTAGGTACCAAATACAATCGTATGGGAGGTATTTTGTGTGTTTTTTTATTTTTTATTTATATGCATTACAAACTGTAAAGATTGGATGCTTATAATAATATATAATTTAATAAAAAAAAATTATATTTAGTTTATTGGAAAGTAGGAATTTTGTAACACCCGCAAAACAACCCACTTGAGAGCCAAGAACAACCTAGTTTTAGTTAGAAAAAAAATTATGGAATATTTTTTTTAAAAGAAGTGTTAACAAACAAAGTCTCAAGGACAATTAAATTCAACTGATAACTTTTCCTCATTATAACAATTACTATTTAAACTAACAGGGTAAATTCTCACTTACCCACTCCCAAGACTCTCTTAAAAGATTCAAGTTTATTTTTCCCATATTTAACACACTCAAAACTTCCTGAAAACATTCCCATTAGATAGGAAATTTCCTCACCTTTCCAGTGATATAAATAAGTCCTCCTAACTCCTCATATTTCTCAAGTTATGGGCCGGCGGGCCTTGGGGTGAAAATTTTCCCCAAGAGCGGGCCTGCGGGCCTAGGGAGAAAATTTTCCCTAGAGAAGGAATGGGACTACGTGGGATTCGGGGAAGAGAAATTTTTCCCATGACACGGGCCGGCAAGCGGGGAATAAATTTAGTGCTTTTTCCCTTTTGGGAAAAAAGTGCAATTTCCCTCCATGCACCCTAGTGAGCCCGAAGGGAACATGTGTCCAAAGAAATTTTCCTGCTAAGGGACACATGTCAAAAAATTAGCCAGGGTAGGATGCCAAAGCAATTTAAGAATTTTTAGTCTTTTTACCAAAAAGTGGTAAGGGATCAAAAATGATACCCGCTCCTCCACCGACGCCCAAGATGCCACATGTCAAGCCCTCATTGGCTACGTGTGGTGGGGGCCGGACAGAGGAAATTAAAAATTTGATTTTTAAGTGAAAAATTTTAAAGGTTAAAACACTACGCTCTTTCACCCGTGCCTCGTAAGACTAATCCAATCGATGAAGACACATGTCATCCTCAACCATCATTGGCTGTGGGTCAACAAGGCCAGTGGAGAAAGAAATTTTGCCAAATTTTCCAAAAAATTTCTGAAAGTGCTAAGTTTTAAAACGACTTGACTCTGCTGATGCCTCTGCCGATGCCTCATGGCCAATAAATGATTGGTTGGGGCTGGCGGGGCCAGTGGAGGAAACTTAGGAAATTTTTCCAAAATTTTAAAAACTAAGGTTAAAAGGATTTTGTTGCAGGCCTCCACGTTGCCCGCGAAGCTACGTGTTGAGCAACTCTGATTGGCTAACGGGGGGCTGTAGGGCCGCGGAAAATTAGGAAAAATTTCCAAATTTTCCTTTTTTGACTTAGATTATTTTTAGGACAAAATGAAAGCTATTTTCGGGTCAGCGGAGTGGTGGGGAAATAATTCATTTTTTAGCGCTTTTGGGAAAAAAGTGACAAAAGGGAAATATTTGGCCCGTGGGTCCGCCCAAGGAAATAATTTATTAATTAAAATTTTGACAGTTAGATTTTTTGAAGCCAAAATGAAGAAAAACTTCAGAAGTCCATAACTTTAGCTGGGGATTCAATTTTTGGAAAACGAGGAGTTTTTGGAAATCTCTCGAAGTCCTCTTTGCACAGGAAGATTAAAATTTTAATTTTGATAAAGTTTAAAGGGTCAATTTTGAGAAAATGTTCTGCAGGATTTTAAAATGAAAACTAGTAACATTTGACTTATAAAATTTTGTTAAATTCGACCTTCTTCCTTTCTCAACATGCCAAAAAGACATGGAGGATTTTTCTTAGAGGAATTTAGGATGGATTGCAAGGTATATATTTTTTGATTGATTAATAATTCCAAATTTACAACTTTTGACAGCAAAATGACTACAATTTTGTCTTAGTTCGATTTAAAAGGTTCTTTAAAAATTTCTTAAGTTTTTTAGTTTGTTTGGGGTCATTTTGATCATGTATATATTCAATTTTCATTTTATTTCATTTTCCTTGTTACAGGGTCGATTTGTGTAAAAATTTTTGATAAAAAAAAAAATCCAGTTTGAAAACATCTAACAGAGATCTAATTTGAATAGATTTTTTACATTTACCAACTTCAACTATGAATTCATTCCAAAACACTCTAACATATTAAGTTGATTCAAGAAAATTCAAATGCCAAATTACAACTTCTGGTTTTCAAAACATTGCATTTCTAAAGAACAGAGCATTATGACATTTCTTCATACGTATTCACTTTTCATCTTCCAACAGAGATTTCAAAATACATTCAACAATCAGATTTTAATACCTAATAATGCCATTTGAGAAAAGTAATACAATCTTTTATTGATTCAAAATGATATCTTTACAACTTTCTTTCTTCCATTCCTCAATTACAACATACAGAATACAATCTTTCTTTCACATTCTTTCAAAAATAAAAACAAAGTATATCTCTTTCACATTTCGAATTACAACTTTCATAGCCAATACAAAACATCTTTCCATCACAATAATTTACAAGGTCATCCACTTGAAGTGGGAAAGGTTACAATAATGAATAATCTCAACAATGACTGTCAAATCTGTTTTTTTCCTTTGCTCCAGAACAACAACATGAATATCCTCCATTTTCTTTATTTCAATTTGATCACAACAAAATAGGGGGAAAGGCAACACTCTCCACCCAACCAAGACATCCAATGAAAAGGAGAAGCCATCCTTCTTCATTGGCCCCCGAGCCCCAACCACAATGCAATAAGAAATGTGTTTCAACTCATGGCAACAATAGGCTTCCACAACACACAAGAAAAATTTCACATTTAAAACACATTCCAAAATGGAATGTGTTTTACAACCACATTAAAACATAACAAACAAAACTCAGGCTTCATCATGCAAGCCAAAGGAGCAAGAAACTATGGGGGATGCTTCTTATGCCTCCCAAAGGGGAAATGGGTATCACCACCTGAGAACAAACCACCAAAATATATATCATTTCAAATCCCTGACATGCCCTTATGCCTCCCCCAAGTACCCCTTATTCCTCACATTTCCTTATGCCTCCCCAACCTCTTATGGCACCCCATAATGAGTAAAGAAATGCAAGCTATTTCTTTGTAAGGTGGAACCCAAATCCCAACTCCCTCCACACTTATACCTCCCCAAAACACTTATGCCTCCCACAAAATACCCCATAGTCTTCTCCTACACCATTCCTAGGCCATCTACCCAACAACCCACACACATGCCAAAACATTCACAACAACAACATTTGCATAAAATAAAAGAAGAGCATTTCAAGAGCCAAGCTCTTACCTCTCCATGATGGAGTTTGTTCCAAGTTCAAAACAACAAGCTTTCCAATGCAAAACAGTCCAAGATCAACAATCACAAGCATGCAACAAAAATAAACTTTCTCCAAAGCAAGAGCTCCAAAAACAAAATGCAAATCTCCCCAAAAGAAGTATGCCCAAAAGTGAAGCAAGTATGCAAAAGTGAAGTAACCCCAAAAACAAGAAAAGGAATTTGAATATATAGAAGAGGGAAGAGAAGAGGATGAGGTGGATCCATGTAGGATGCCACTTCACACATCCTCAACTCCACCACATAAGTCAACTTCAATCTCCAAGGCATAATAAATAGGTGGGTGAATAATATGACAGTTTTACTTACACACTCAAATCAAGCCCACACCCCAAAGGACTGAAATTAAAACATGTAAGAAAGTGCAATTAAAACATACAACTTGACTTACAAAAATGCATAATGAAGGCTAAATTTAAACTCTCCAACCATAGGTAAGGTTGGTATGCAAATTTAAGAGGTATGGGACAAGTTTAACTTGTCCCACAAGCCTCCAAAATCAGCCTCCAAGGACAAATTCGAATTTCAAAGAAGGTGGAGTGTTTCATACTCCAAAATTTACTTACATATCTCTTACACATCACTTACACATTACTTACACTTATCTTACAACATTTAATACAAGAGCCAACAACTCCAATAATTACTTTCTTATGTCCCAATTTGATTAATTAATTTTTTTACCAATATGATTACTCACATTATTTACCACAATTTAATTAAATAAAAAGGGGTAAAGCACATCACTTATAAAACACATACATACATTAAACAAAGGAACCAAATAAATAAATACACATAACCCTTGGTCACATTTAAAGGTGATCCCCCCCATGGGAATCCCTAACAACAATCAAACACACACACACAAACAATACAAGTTGCCATGGTGACCTTGTTGAATTCATCTAGAATTCCAATGTGGTTGGTCTCCAATCCCCCGATGTTTGTTGTGATATTTTAACCTACAAAACACAAATACCTCCTTCGGCCTCGTGGCCACATCAGAACATCCAAAACACATATAAATATAATTCCAAAAAATCATCTATATATATGAATCACAACAACATCAAGGCAAACAACAATATCATTTGTAATTTCATCAACAACTATATCATCATCAAATTAAATTCCATTTTCTAGGTCTACTCAAAATATCCAAATATCACATGTCCGAACAACATCCATAAATATAACCATGTCAAACAATATATCATCATCAATATATAAAATGTCTCTAATAATCATCATGCATCATATATGAATCAGAGTCAATAATAATCCATGATCTAACATCTAACACCATACTAAATCAAAACTATAATAATGTCCATAATATAGTCAATAGTATCATGATCAATATCAAAAGTGTCGAAGGGAAGTGGGCACTACATCCCCCTCCCCTTAGACTTGACTTCCTCCTGGAAGTCACTGGAAAGAGAGATAGGAACAAATGCAACAGAAAAAGGATCACTCCCATTATGGGATTTCTTGCTTCAAACAAGTGTGGGTCCACATAGAACCCAAGTTTGGTCCAATGCAATTCAACAAGAAGAAGGGAGATTGTAAGGGATGAGTTCTAAACTTTCTGCATGCAAGGCTACGAACATTTAAATCTAGAGAGTAACTTTACGCTATCAACCAAGATACAACACATAACAATATAACATGAAGAGTTCAAAAGAGTCTTAAGAGTAACCACCAAGTAGAGGAATAATAAGGAGAATTCCATGAGTTTGAGAAAGACCACATAGTTTCCCAAGGAATACAACATACTACAGTAACAAAAATTAAGGTTTCCACTAAGGTTAAATTATGCTTTCATAGTTCGTTGTTTAGACAAGGCTAGCAGAATCAACCAAGGCCAAAATTTTGTACGAGAGACATGTCTACTCAAGGTCCCACAATTTGAGATCACACAAGATGAGGTTAATCAACAAGGAAGGACACCTAAATCAACAAAACATTTACAATCGAGGAAACTATTTATGGAAAGCACTTATATAACTCGAGAGGGTACAATCAAATTTTCATGGTAATACTAAGAAAATTCATGACCACAAGGTTTCCTATAGTCTGATTTTTACACTTTTGTTTTAAGAATCAAACACACCACACCAACCAAATCTAGAGACGTCAACCATTTAGCAAAATATATATATCTCCCCTAGCAACTAACATAACATCAATACAAGAAGTACCATTCACTATAACACAATGAAATTAATTTATCTTATTTCTTGCTCAAGCTCGGAATAACCATAAGGAGAACACATGCATAAATCGTAACACCAAAGAGCACTCAAGGTAGCTAGGGAGAAGAACAAGTAACAAGGGGTCCAACTGCAATCCAAGGTGCATCGTGACAAAAGTGAGTAATAACATCATCTTGCACTTTCCTTCCCAATGACAAGAGAGGAAACAACAACAACATGACACAAGAAGAATAGAAGACTTCCCAAGTTATTTTATATCCTTAACATATGTTGCCTTAAAATTACAATAACTTAGGTCTCCAAGGACAAGACAACATGCAAGGAGGTTGCTTCTTAAACAAGAGATAAGTCTCAATCCAAAAAGACCACAACTCACACTCATCGAGCTATGGGATGATAAGGGTATGATGACCCAAAACTCCCACAAAGAAAGGCACATACATCTATGAACAAGAAGTACTAAGCAACTAGAACACATTACTATCCACCAGGTGTTTCACAATTCTGGGTAGGCGACAGAACTACAGGTTCAACTATACATTGCACTCAATACACATAAATCTTACTTATTTTATAACTCAACTAATTAAGTCAAAAGTTGTAGTTTCATTTTCTAAGCACATTCCTTTACGAGTTTTCTTAATTAAACTTCCTCCTATTATGACATCACAAGTTTGTGTTATAAGGACCACTAAGGGGGCATGATATCTCACCATTCTGTAAAGGTGAAAAGAGAAAAAGTATTTATTTTACTCCTAGGGGAGGTAGATGGACAAAGGTTTTTTTTCCTTTATGTTCTTCTACATGGTTTTTTTTATTTCTTCTATTAATCTACCAAGGTTAAAGCAATGACCATTTTCTCTTTCTATGTTCCAATTTATTTGTTAAGCTTCAAGGCCAAATCTCCTCAATTATAGTTCTATGATGTTTGGGTGAGTCAACTTGTCGATTAAAAAATTTAATGAGAAGGAAGGGTAAACATATCACACTATTACTTTTATGGGAGAGAGAGAGGTAAATCAACACATCACATTTTTAATTTTAAGGAAACAAGGGACATTCAACATAGATAACACATTATTAATTTTGTAAGAACTAGGAAACAAACAACCAACATGGATCACAACAATATTTTGGGATTTTTTTTACTAATTACAAGTATCATAAAACATTCCTAGTGGGTTTCTACAAGTTCTCAAAATAAGTTACAAGGAAGGCCCATTAAGGAAGCATAATTACTTTTACTGATCTACTAGGTTTAACAATGTTTGTTGTTTTGGCGAAAACATTTTACTCACATGATAAGACAAGGAAAGTTTTCAAATCTACACCCATATTACCACAGGATACCACCAACCAAGCAATCAAAATGACAAGGAAATATTTTAACTATAAGAACACCACATACTCACTAGAAAGCATCAAATGTAAGTAGACAATCAGCTATCTATTCAACATGGCTTTATGACCAAGAGTTACAGTTTCGCAAGAAGAATCACATTATAAAATACCACTGAGATTAAATCATCAAGGTCTAATTACACTAACATCACCAGTGGCATGGTCCAAAAGACTCAAAGCATCCATAAGTGTCTCCACGTAATTCAAAATTAATAGGTCATAGAGTGTTATTCATAGTAACTTAAAAAGTTAAGGAAAGGGTAGACTTATTTATAGGTCAAGAGGGAAAACAAACACACTTAATTTACACACAATACTCGAATGGGATTAATTCTAACCATAATTACCAAGATGCATACAATCCACAAGTCACTACTTTATATAATGAAATAAGGAAATCCTGATAAAACTTAGCATGCCATCGAAGAAAAGCCACTACCAGAAAAAAACTTTTCCACTAACATCCACATCTAGCCAAAAGCAATCCGATCCTAACATAATTCATCAACCCACAATTAAACACCTCTACTCTGACGAGGTTCAAGCTCTTACCAGATTGTAAGAGAATCACCACCACCGCTAACAGACTTCTAACTAGACCACACTACACAACAAACTCTTTTCTAGCAAGGTCGAGTAATGAAAAATTCACTCTAAGATCCTAGACACACTCAAGGTTCCGTGCATCCAAAACCAAGGCATAACTTAAGCACCTAAGAAGACATTCAAGACACCAAGGGTGTACCCCCATATGACAAAATGTCACAATACAAAAAGCGTATAACCATCTCATCATCATGCAAGAAGGAACCATGTAATGTTTAGCTAAGTAGCCAACAACATAATGAGCTCCGAGTCACCAATCAAAATAAAATCCAAGAAATATCGAAAATCAAGGAAAGTGGCTAAGTAGCCGCATTGCAAAGTCTGAAAATTCTCACAAAAATATAAATAACTAAAAGAGCCTCAGAGCTTCTCAATCCAATCATAAAATAAGATGTTGGTCCTTGATAAAATAACACAAGTTTATGAATGTAAAATACAAAATGTTAACACCACATTAACTTTACAGCCCTTCATGGCTGCAATAGGGGTACTATACCTCAAGATCAGTTTAATGACACTCACGTAAAGTTGGATCAAAGGTGACACCAAGACCTAACATCCACTTACTCATATGGGATTGAGTCACCAAATTGACAACCAAAACTAACTTTTCTAACCATTGAAGGAAAGAGGGGAGCTTTAGATGACTAAAAAACTTCTAATTAACTCTTCCCGACCCCAGAACAAAACCATTAATGTCCAACCACAAGAATCATACCATACAATTTATCATTCCAACAACTCCAATAAGGAAGGGTCTCAAAAGGGATTTATTGCATCATACAATTAATCAAGATTTAGGACTTGTAAAACAACACATTTTCAAAGGTAGAAACAAGTTTCCACTACACTAGAAGTTCACAAAAATACCAATTTAATTTAACATTTTTAGTTACCCAGGTTTTGACAAAATGCCACTGAGCAAGTACAACAATTCAAACAACTTATTATTTTATTATTATTTTAATTTTGGTAGTTCAAATGAATAGAGTAATGTAATATTTCTTCATATGTATTTCTTTTTCAATTTTCAAACAAGGTTGTTTTCTAGATTTAAAAGTGTGCTAGGTTTATAGTTCATGTCTCAAGTTTTCTAGTGTGCCCAAGGGTCCAAGCTTTGAACCCACGACTCTGATACCAAGTGTAACGCCCGCTAAAACTCCCACTTGAGACCCAAGAACAACCTAGGTTTAGTTAGAAAAATTATGGAATGATTTTTTTTTAAAAGTGTTAACAACCAAAGTCTCAAGGACAATTAAATTCAACTAATAATTTTTCCCATTATAACAATTACTAATTCCACATTATAAAGCAATAAGTGTAATAAATCCACACCTAGCTCAAATCTCCTTAGGGATTAATTTAATCACTAATTACATTGACATTTTAGCTAAATATTCCCTAATTAAAATTTTAGGGTTAAGGGACCAAAACAATTAAATACCCAAGGTATTTCATTTCACAAGATCCAAGAGAAGAGCAATGTTTAATTACAGGGGGAGAACACCCATTTAAACTAACAAGGGTAAATTCTCACTTACCCACTCCCATAACTCTCTTAAAAGATTCAATCTAATTTTTTTCATATTTAACACACTCAAAACTTCTTGAAAATATTCCCATTAGATAGGAAATTTCCTCACCTTTCCAATGATATAAAGAAGTCCTCCTAACTCCTCATATTTTCCAAGATATGAGCCGACGGGCCTTGGGATGAAAATTTTCCCCAAGAGTGGGCTTGCGGGCCTAGGGAGGAAACTTTTCCCTAACTCAGGCCTACGGGTTTCAAAGAGAAATTTTTTTCACCCAAAGAAGGAATGCAGACCGGTGGAGTAGGGAGGTAAATTTTTCACATGCGCGGGTCGATGGAGCGGGGAAGAACTTTAGTGCTTTTCCCCTTTTAGGACAAAAGCGCAATCTACCTCCACGTGCCCGCGAGCCCGTAAGGGACACGTGTCAGCATTTTCCAACTTCAATGGAAAGTCAGGTCATTGGTGAAACTTAAGACATTTATTATTTTTACCGAAAAGTGTTAAGAGATCAAAACGATCCGTGCCTCTGCCGATGCCCAAGGCGCCATGTGTCAAGCCCGAATTCGCACGAGGAAAACAGACTTGCTGGGAAACTTGGAAAGTCTTGAATTTTGTGTCAAAAAGTTCAAGGATTAAAATTAACTCGTGCCTCTAAATACTCTGATCAATGCCTCGTGTCAAGCTCACATTGGCTGCAGATCGTCGAGCCACCGGAGCATCTTAGAAAAAATTTCGAACTTTTAATTTTGAAAGTGCTAAGGTTTTAGAAGATTTCGCGCCTCTGTCATTGCCTCATGAAACCACGTGGCAGCACCTAATTGGCTATGGCTGGCGAGGTGGTGGGGAAAGTTAGGAAATTTTTCCAAAAAAATTTAAAATCTACGTTAAGGATTGAGGGCCCATGCGCCCGCGAAAATACATTTCAAAAGGCAACGGCAAGGCTGCGGGGAAAATTTTTCCAAATTTTCTTTTTCGTACTTAGATTATTTTTAGGTAAAATGAAAGATTTTTTGGGTCAGCGGAGTGGCGGGGAACATAATGCCTTTAGCACTTTTGGGAAAAATCACAAAAGGAAAATATTTTTCTTGTGGATCCGCCCAAGAATAATTTATTAATTAATTTTGGTAGCTAGATTTTTTGAAGCCAAAATGAAGTAAAAATTCAGAAGGCCATAACTTTTGATTGGGGATTCAGCTTTTGGAAAGCTCTCGAAGTCCTCTTTTGACAAGAAGCTTAATATTTTAATCTTGATAAAGTATAAAGGGGGAATTTTGTGAAAATGATCTGCAGGCTTTTAAAATGAAAACTGGTAACATTTGAATTATAAAATTTTGTTCGATTCGACCTCCTTCCTTTCTCAACATGCCAAGAAAACATGGAGGATTTCTCTTAGAGGAATTTAGGATGGATTGCAAGGTATATTTTGTTTGATTAATTATCAATTCAAAATTTGCAACTTTTGATAGCAAAACGACTGAAATTTTTTGTCTTTGTTCTATTTGAAAGGTTCTTTAAAAATTTCTTAAGTGTTTTAGTTTGTTTGGGTTTGTTTTGATCATTTAACCTCAATTCAATCATTTTATTTCATTTTCCAAGGTTGCAGGATTGATCTATGTATTTTTGATAAAACATTTACCAATTTGAAAACATCTAACAGAGATCCAATTCGAATAGATTTTTTTACATTTACCAACTTCAACTATGAATTCATTCCAAAAAACTCTAACATATTAAGTTGATTCAAGAAAGGTATTCAAATTCCAAATTACAACTTTTGGTTTTCAAAACATTCATTTCTAAAGAACAGAGCATTATGACATTTCTTCATACATATTCACTTTTCATCTTTCCAACAAAGATTTCAAAATACATTCAACAATCAGATTTTAATACCTAATAATGCCATTTGAGAAAATGAATACAATCTTTTATTGATTCAAAAGGATATATTTACAACTTCTTTCTTCCATCCTAGAATACAACATACAGAATACAATCTCTTTCACATTCTTTCAAAAACAGGAAACAGAGTATATCTCTTGTTAGTGCAAAATCATAGCACCCCCAAATGACCACTCCGATTTAGTGATTCAAACTTGTCATTTGGTGTGATCTGATTAACATGGAGTTTCCCCTAAAGTGTGGGACTTTGCAAAGAAAGGAAAACTCTCTAGATTAAAGTTTGGTTCCTATTCCTCTATTCAAGTGCATGCATTCAGTTTGCAGAGGATTCACTCAACAACCTATTCTAATCTTTTCCAAGGGACCAAGGTTATGAAGATTGCAAAAAATGAAATTTAATCTTAGAAGCTAATAAGGTGATGCACCAGGGAATGATGAATACATATTTTTTTGTTTAAACACAGACCCCGAAAAATGTAATACTGCAACTATGCACAGATGAAGAAATTACAATGAAAAGATCAGATAAATGCAATGAATGTAAGAAAAGGGCTGAAAATCACCCACAAACTTATTTTATTTCTCCACAAAATTGATACAAATCATTACAATGGCCAAAATGGAAAAAAATTGTGTTACATATTCATGGAAAGGTTTGAAAACTCCAAAAATTCACTGCATAACAGAGAAAAGGGAGGAGCAAAGCCAAAATATCCAACATTACAAAAGATCGAATCCTTTCCATTTATAGCTGAAGAAAAGAGAGAGAAAACAAAGGATGAAGCAAATCATATATTTTAACTCAACCACCCGCCATTAATCCCTTTCAAATCGGCCTGTAAACCCGTCAAATCAATTCCTCTGTTTCTGTTTTGTGTGTTAGAAGAAAAAATGATGAATTTAGCAAAACACATCTCTCAAAGCAATCTGATCTTGGATTAATGGTGTGAGAAGAAATTTTAGGGTTTTTTCCCCATCAAATCGAGTTGATTCTTCATCCTTGGCATGTGGGAGAAGGCAACCATGGCAGATCAAGCAAAAAATGACCTGTTCGAAGCAATTTGATTTGCATTAAATGCATGAAAGATGTTTCTGGATTTTTCTTTATCGAAACCCATAAAATGATTTTTTTATGCCTCCAATGCATAGAGGGGATTGAGATATTTCCAACAAGTCTGATCTCACCCAAATCTGATCTCTGGATCGAAGGATATGCCCATCTGAAAAATTAGGGAAAAATCAGAGCACAAATTTGAGCACGAATTTCAAGGCACAAATTAGGGTGAAAAATGGCAGCAAATCTGATTTAAAAATGGATCCATGGGCCCAAATTTTACTTTATGCACTTTTGCAAAAATTTCCCAAAACTCTCCGCACCTCTGTACTTCTACTGGTGACATGGCATCCATTCGGGTCGGTGGAGGTAGGGCTTCCTTTTGATTTTTTACACCATTTGGAAAAAAAGGAAAAATTTCACTTTTACCCCCGAAGATCCACATCCCCGCTACAACTTTTATATGCCACCTCATCACTTAATTCCTCGGGGCCATGGTTCACCCTTTTGTTTTTATGCCTTTTGAAGAAAATGGAAAATTTTCACTTTTTACCCCGATGTCCCGCCAGTTCGCTTTGGTTTAGGCCTACCATGTGTCACTTCTGGGTTCCTTCATAGATGTGTTCAGTTTTTTGGACTTAGAAACTTTTTTGGCAAAAATTTCCAAGTCCCCAAAATCCACCACCAACCCGCCTTAGCGTCATTGCACAAAATGATGTCATGTGTCCTCCTTGGGCCTTAGGCAATTTTTCTTCTTTTGCACCTTTATGGGCTCGCGAGCCAAAAATTACCTTCATGCCCTCTTAGCCAAAAAGACTAAGTTTAAAAATTCTTCCACTTTCCGCCGACCCGCCATCTCCTTTGGCAAAATTTCTTCCTTAGCTCTGCGGGCCCGCCTTGGAAAAATGTCTCTCCTAACTCTGCCAAGCCATAACTCAAAAAATACAAGGAGTTAGAAAATTTTCTTTACCTTTCTAGAAAAGGGAAGAGAATATATATCTAATAGAGTCATCTCCAGAATTCTTTGGATGCCTAAAGTGTGAAAAAAATCTATTTTAAGTACCAGAAAGGAGAAAAGAGAAGTAGTTAACCAAAAATAAGCATGGGCTTATTTTTAGATAACAATTTTGGCAACTCAGAGGGGTCATCTGCCTGCTAGATGAAATGATCAACTACCTTGAAGCCTCCATTGGGCATGGGGTCCTAAGTAATAACATGAAACTGATGTGAACCTTGATTCTCACATTACTTACATTGCTTACTGATGTGAAAGGGATTTCACATTACTTACACTTATCTCACAACATTTAATACAAGAGCCAACATCTCCAATAATGACTTTCTTATGTCCCAATTCGATTAATTACTTTTAACACTATGATTACTCACATTATTTACCACAATTTAATTCAATAATGAAAATGGAAAGCACATCACTTATAAAACACATACATACTAAACAAAGGAACCAAATAAATAAATACACATAACCCTTGGTCACATTTAAAGGTGATCCCCCCATGGGAATCCCTAACAAACAATCAAACACACACACAAACAATACAAGTTGTCATGGTGACCTTGTTGAATTCATCTAGAATTCCAATGTGGTTGGTCTCCAATCCCCCGATGTTTTTTTTGATATTTTAACCTACAAAACACAATACCTCCTTCAGCCTCATGGCCACATCAGACATCCAAAATGAATATAAATATAATTCCAAAATCATCTATATATATGAATCACAACAACATCAAGGAAAACAACAATATCATTTGTAATTTATCAACAACTATATCATCATCAAATAAATTCCATTTTCTAGGTCTACTCAAAATATCCAAATATCACATGTCCGAACAACATCCATAAATATAACCATGTCAGACAGTATATCATCCTCAATATATAAATTGTCTCTAGTCATCATCATGCATCATATATGAATCAGAGTCAACAATAATCCATAATCTGACATCTAACACCATACTAAATCAAAACTATATTAATGCCCATAATATATTCAGCAATATCATGATCAGTAATAAAAGTGTCGAAGGGAAGTGGGCACTACAAATTTCTAAATTAATTTTCTTTATAACTCTCATCTTCATTGTCATTGTCTCCCTTACTATTTTATTTCTTTTCTTAATAATTTTCACTGTAGTAAATAGAAACCTAAATAAAATCATATTTTAAGACAATGACATTAACAAATAAATCATCTCCCACTAAATACTGAAAAGCCACAAGAAGTGCAAAGGAAATTGAATTAAGAGGATGGAAAGGGGACATTTTAGAAGTAGGTGTGTATTAGAATGATGTATCGAATGATATTTTGGGAGCTTGATGATAACGAGGGAGGATTTTTCAATAAATATTTGGCATGTAGTATTTGTAAGACTTTCATTTTTTAATTTTAAGAGGCTATGATTGCGGGAAAAATTAGAATGGTGTTTTCACCAAGGCATTGAAGGGGTTTGGAGATGTCGTTATTACAGCTACTAAGAGTTCTTCAGACACCTGTGTTGGTGTCATCTAACCTACCACTCAATATTTTTCAACTAATCTAAAGCTTGACTTTGTATCCACCATCGCAACAGGTTTTACATTTCCATTACATTTTTTCTACTCATTCCATTTCTTGTGCTTAATCAGATTTCCCATTTTTTGACCTAAATCTATTTTTTATATACCAAATTGTGAATGTGATAGGATTCTCCCAGGGAAAATTTTAAAGGTCCCTCTGAAAACAAACCTTAAAAAATATTTGTCAAATCTATGAAAAGTATCTTTCACATGACTGGAAAATATCTAGACATCATGATATCACTATTAAATGCTACCAGATGGTAGCCTTTCTAAATGCTACTAGTCAAAAGCATATTTTTATGCTACTACCCAACAACATATAGGATGTTTTCAGCCGATAACATATAAAAATTCTACCCATTGACAACATTTTTATGCTACTGACTGATAGCATAACTATATGTTATCGTTCGATAGCATAAAAGTGTTGTCGGCTGGTAGCAAAAAAATGTTGTCAGTCGGTACCATTTTTTTATGCTACCGACCTACATCATACTACATGTTTTCCACTGGTATCATAAAAATATGCTACGAAACAAACAATATTCAGGTGAATTTTATGAATTTCTGGGAATGGTGAATTGACCCCTACAATTAACTTGTATCCAGAAAATTTTAGCAAACTGATCCTACCTTGTACCCTAAAAATTCACCAATTTCAAATTTCAAAAACTGGAATATTTTTGAATTAACGAATATTTTCCACTAAAATTTTCCCTAGATTCTCCTAGCTTACAATTGAATATTCATTTCATTTATGCTCAGTTAAAGTGCATATCTATTTTTTCATCTATAGAGGATTTGATCATTATGTTTCCTTCTAAAAAGTTTTCAGAGTCACTTCTTGATATTCATGAGGACCACCAGTTCAAATCATAGGAAAATATGTCTCTAAATAGCTTGGATTTTCTTTGGTTGGTCACTGGTCTAGATTTTGAACAAAAAATTACATATGAAGAGTAAGTTTAGTCTGGGGTTTTTTTAGCTAGGCATCTTGTAAATGTATCTACATATTTACTCACGCAAATTAAGTCAATTTCTCTTGTAGTTTATCATTTCAACCTTTATAAATTATGTTTATGAATTTTCTAGAGAAAATCTCCACATACAAGATTTGAACTTTACCCTCCTAATAAGTATGAGGTAGAGTTTGGGCCCTAAGCCTCACTACCTCAAACTCAAAATTTCAAGGATGTTCCTTGACATAAAAATTGTTTTGAATATTTGTGTAACACTTTTTTAACTTAAACACTTCACATAAAATCTACTTCAGCCATTAAATTCTAGCTCTGTGACCAAATTCAGCAGAGAATAAATGACCAGATCATTTTTGTTAGGAAGTAAGGGATAAAATATGTGGAATAATCCCTCACAGAATCACAACAGTAGGAACTAATATGTAGAAAATATTACAGATCTCAAATTAAAGTGCTGAATAAAATAACACAACACAAAGAGACAATATTTAACGTGGTTCACCCAATTTGGGCTACATCCACCAAGAATCGCTTGCTCATATTTTATTACAAGCCACCACTCTCTCAATACAATACCTATATCTGTTTGGAGCTATGCTCAACAAACTCTACAGAATTCACACCCGAATTCAAAACACATCTGTAATGTTACATCATACCTACCATATGCATAAAACCATATAAGTAGACAATTGCTTAAGTAGTTTTACAAAATTGTGGGTATCAAAAACATAGGTCAAAACCATCACATAAACCTATGGGTCAAAATCCCACCCATATGAGAAAAACACGTTTCCTGGTATATCATGCATGTTTTAAGACCAAAAAAAAATTCTCAGGGGTTGTGCCCCCAAACCCCAGCGAGACAACTATGAAAAGTGTATAGTACTCTTATTCTACAGTCTTCAACACTTTCTCACATGAAAATAGGCTCCACAACCGAACAATTTTCATCCTCCCCAAAATACTTGCCAAGAAAATCAGAGAGAACTTTTTCCGAAAGAGGCTGAGGCACATCTTGGAAGGCATGTTTGGAAACAAACAAATTTTAGATTAGAGGAAAATCAACATAGAGCTTGGGGTCAAAATATAGGGTCCTAATGCTTCAAATGAAAATTTTTACACATTTTAAAATGACAAAATATTAGAAGAAATTATCACTGTGCCACTTCCTTCCTAGAAATTGTACTCTTCTAATGGTGTATGTAGAATTAGAGAAGATAAAACTATAAACTATTAGTTGCATGGGCTGACATTTTAATGGAATTTTGTCTAAAAGTTGCAAGTGGAATTTTGGTACATTTATAAATTCCATTGTGTTGTGATTTCTTTATTATTAAGTATTAGTTTGAGGACATGTTGTGGAAAATGGCTGAGACTATGCCACCAGCTTTACACGAGTTAAACATATGCTTCCATGACCCATAAAGTCCACACTTGTCTCATCTTTAATGTAGTGTGTGAAAACATCCAATAAATCTATCTTGGTTTTGGCTAAACAAATATTTATTGCATGAAACGTCTAAGAATTATGGTTGTCTCATAAAGATCTATTCTTTGGTTGTTGAATGATTAAGTTTTCTAGATTATCAGGTGGGGAATTTTTGGTGGCCACTATATGTGATATGGAAATTTAAATTTCAAAAAAAACACACACACACACACACACACACACACATATATATAATTGTTAATGGAAAAAATTATTATGTATTGTAAGATTCTTGACATCAATAAAAAATGAAATATAAATAAAATAGAGTTTATATTGAGGTCATAATACAGTTTATTTTGAAGCCCAAACTTGATAATAAGTAGACAGTTTAAGTGTGATGATTTGGCAACTAGAAAACATAGAAAATTTCAAAATCTTTGAATCATTTTCATAAAAGTTTGCATTCTCATTTTCAAGCATTCTAATAGCACCCTAAATATTTTGCAATAAGACTAACTAGTAAAGGCTAACACCATAATAGCCTAGAGCCAAGCTAAAGCTTAAGAATTAAACATCATGATAAAGCTTAAAATAATGAATAAATAGAAAATAAATGAAATCAAACATCTAATCTACAAGCATCCTTACTATGTGAGATGATTGCTAATTAACATAGATCTAAATAGATCTAAGGGCAATCAAATTATGGTTGTTGCTACTCCACAAATGGTGAAAGGATCTCTCTAACAATGGCTACAAGGCCATATTAGATATCTCTCTACTAACCAGCATGAAGATTGGATGGAAATATTGAGCAAGCTAATCCAAGAAGGAAGTAAGGCTCTTAATCATACTTCGTATATGATATACCTAATCAAAGTATGGTGTAAAGTTGAAGGTAGGTGCTTAGTCCTTTTTATAGTTTTCTATATGATAAAAAATTACATCTTGGTGCATGTGGGACTAAAATGGATAAAGTAGATTAAGGCTTGTTAATCTTGATTAGTGAATTAACAAGTGATTAGCATGTGAGGTGCCTTAATTAACCAATTAGGTTCAATTAAGAGGCTAGGATAAGATTTTGAAGCCTTTTGAGATGTTTTGGAGGGAAATGGGGGTGATTTTGAATGGTTGGAAGAGGGGTATTAACCAATAATAGGGTTTATTGATCAAATACAAGGGTAAATAGGCTTAATTAGCTAATAATGCTAATTATTTTCTCCATAAGAGGATTATAACTAACGATGTGTCGTCAATTGGCATCCAGAATGTGATAGAGGTTAGTTAATCAACAAAGCATCATTAATTAACCAAAATAGAGGGAAACATTAGTTAATTAGTGGAAATCACTAATTATAATAGAAATGGTAAGAATGAGGGTAATTAGCATGCTTTGAGCTATAAGACTATGAAAGCAAATTTTAGTTGTCTACATTTTCCCCTGTTTGATGTGAAGTAAGTGATGTCACTTCAAACATAGTAGACAAGCATAAAAAGTAAATTTTTTGAAGAAAAATTAGTAGAATGAAGGATGCCCCCTTGAGTTTCGATGGGGTGATAGAAGAAGTCAATCGACAATCAAAGCGGATAGAAGAAATAGGATATGGATAAAAATGATTTTTTACTGCCCCAGGTGTTTTGGAAGAAAAATGAATAGTGATAAGACATGATAGTGAAGAATATAGGAATAGATCTTGCATCCAATATTTAATTAAGAAACTTTGTTTCATTATGTTGCCTCTATGATATAAATCATCGACCCTTATTAAAATATACACCATAAACAAAAGTGTAAAATAACATGAAAAGCTATAATACTAACATTTGTTCATTGCTAAAAATGTGTAACTCCATGCAACATACATAATGCAATGCAATATGAGAAAGTAAACCAGCTAACCTAAATAGAGAAACAAGTACAATCACACATACTCAAACAAACAATGTTCAAGATAGTTACACCAAATTTTTGTTATCAAGCTTCAGTTCCCGAATGTTCATGTTAATGACAAGGGTTGAAAATGGTGCTCCAAGCAAGGATACATGCAAGGGGAATAACAGAGGACACAAGTAGTCCCATGAAAAAAATTTGTGTGCTATGACACAGTACCTAGCAACTTATTGTTGCACAAGAGTACCGGCATAGTAAGCAAACCAGCTTTGTTAATGGAGGTAGATCAAAATGATTTGTGAGTCGTTGTGACAAGAACAAGTAAGGACCAAAGAAAGATGTTTTTGTAGGAAAAATTTTGATGTTTGAGGATAATGCAAGTGATATAGGCTTCAGCTGTATGCATGTCATTTACCAATTTTTGTAAAGAAAAAAATTGAATTTTTACAAAAAAGATTATTTTTAATGATTTTTACCATTTTTTTGGATTTTTTGAAAAAACTTATATTGTTTTGAATTTTTTGAAAGTTTACCAATTTTTTGGGAGTTTATCTTGAGAAAATGTTATATTGTTTTTGAGTTTTCTATGGAGACATATCTGAATGTTTTGAATTTTCTGACTAACATATTTTAATGTTTTGGGATTTTCCAAAAGTTTTACGAATGTTTGTGTGATTTTCTAAGAATTTTTCTGAAGCTCTGTGTAAGGAAAAAAAGAAACATGTGGATGCCCCCAGTGTTAGATGGGATGTACAAGGGTAAAATGCCACGCGTATGTGCAAGAAAGTGAAGATGCAAAGTTTCCCCCAGTGTTAGATGGGAATATACAAAGGAAAACTCTTCACACAGAGAAGTTGGATCAGGGCCAATATGGATAGGTTCAACATGATGATGAACTTAAACCAATGACGTCTTAAGAAGGAGCAAGCATGCCCCTAGTGTAAGTTGGCCAAGAAACACATGATAGAAAGAAGTAGAAGATTATTTTA
The DNA here is from genome assembly GCA_019776745.2 of Taxus chinensis. Taxonomy (NCBI): domain Eukaryota; kingdom Viridiplantae; phylum Streptophyta; class Pinopsida; order Cupressales; family Taxaceae; genus Taxus; species Taxus chinensis. The sequence goes on from JAHRHJ020003177.1 coordinate 160,306, forward strand.
GTGAATGAAGGGACAAAGTTTCCCTCAAATATCGAAAAAAGGAAATCTTATACACATGGATGTTCTGAAAAAAGTAGAAGAACAATGAATGTTATGAAAGGATATGGAAAATGTTGCTAGAAGTTGAGCAAGGAAAAAGTGATTAGCCAAAGGCACAAATCGTGAGACAAGATATGGACTAAAGTAAGAGTCTGAACAAGGTCCAAAAAAAGACACTTGGTAACATACTAATCTTGTTTTCTCATCGAGATCCAGTGTGTGCATGTGGAAATTAATTACCTCTTGGAGGGAAGATTTGATAGACAACAAGTGAAGACACCCTAGCCAATGTGTAGGAATGATTTATTTTCAAAGTTGATTTGTGAATGGATGGTGGAAGGAGAGTCGTACATTGCTCCACTGCCAGCCAGGCATCCATAGCCCCGATGGAGATGTATTTGATTCTAATCGCAACATTTCTCTACTACCAGCCAGGTGTCCATAGCCCCGGTAGAGATTATTGGAAATACCCCAAGAAAGAGTTATATATCAATTTGCTTTTTTATTTTGATTTTTGATTGATTTTTGATTTTTTTCTTTCTGAAAATTTATTTCAGCTCTCTTGATTGTTTTGACAAGGGGTTAAGAATCACTTATGGCTTGATGGAAGGATGTGGAAGTGATTGTGATGATGACATTGGCTAGTGTCAAAAATACGTCCAAAATTTCTTCACAACAAGTTTATTAGATGTTGATAGTGATAGGATCTCTAAGAGGTCAGTCGTTCTTTAATTTACCAAGGTGATGAAAGACCAAGGTCAAATGGATACCATAGAGATAAATGTCACAAAATGTGTGTGAATAGACTAACCAAAATATCATCGAAGGGATGAAAATGGTGGATGACTTGTAGAGGGATGGAAAGAAAGGGAAGAAAGAACATCCATGTGTATACAATACCTGATTGCAATGTTTGATCTTTGTACCTTTGATTTTTTGTAATATTTGAATGTTTTCTCATTTTTTTTTTAGAATTTTTTTTATTTTTTAGATTTTGGGAAATTGGGACCAATCAATATCAATCTGCATGATAAGATCCAACAACAATGTTTGTGATTTCCTTGATAAGGGAGATTAAGCATGTTTTCTTATCAAGAGTCATATTATCTCTGATCTCGATGATCGTGGTGAGCTCATACTCAACAAATGACTGTGATTTATCTTGAAACATGGATTTCGTATGTGGGAGCTTGAGTTCCCTATCCAGAGGTTTATGCACTTTGCACCATACTTGATGGTTGTGTTGGTGTGCATTCTTGAATTATGTTTGATTATAAACTTTATGATTGTTTAAATTGTTGGGAGCTTTGGAGCTCTTGGAATTTTTGATCTTAGCTTGATAAAGAAATTGTTTGGGTTTCCTATAAGCTAATACGTGACTTTTCTGATCCTGAGAAGTGGGAGAAGAAAGTGGACGTTTAGAATTGATGTGAGAAATGATGGTGGGCTTGCCACAATCATTGATAGAAGGATAATGTGATGGATGAAAAGGATACGGTCCAAGAATTGAAGAGGATGGGCTACCAGGAGGTGTCCCATAGACTGAAGATGAAGGGATACTAGGATGTGGCCCAAGTATAGAAAGTATAGAAGGTGTCCCATAGACTGAAGATGAAGGGATACTAGGATGTGGCCCAAATATAGAAGAGGATGGGCTACCCTGGAGGTGATCCAAAAATAGAAGATAAAGGGCTACTAGGATGTGGCCCAAGAATAGAAGGTAATGGGATACCAAGAGGTGACCCCCAAATAGATGATGAAGGGCTTCTTGGAGGTGGCCCACATATAGAAGAAGATGATGGGCTACCAGGTGGTGACCCAAGGTGAGATTGTGATTGAGGAATCATGATAGATAAAGAATGATTGGGTAATGAGAAGATAGGCCATGGATCAATGCCAGACCCAGAATTTCATCACACAATGAAGAATGTGAAGATGGAAGAATAAGAGGAGGATCAAGTTCGATGATCCTAGGGTCTTCCTCTATTTCTTGATAAAAGGAATCAACCTCTTCCCCACAATATGTGAATGTATCGAGGTCTAAAGAGAATTCTTTCTCACAACCTTCTACAGGAATATCTTCATGTACCCCCATAAATTCTCCAATCACTTCTTCATTCTGAAATGAAACAATTGGTATGTGTTGTTGGTCGACCATAAGAGGTTGATTGGAAGAAATAGGTCCAACAAGTGTGGAAGATTTAGAAGATGTTTGAAGATGTAAATGAGGGGAAGGTTTGACCTTATTGTGTCCATAAAGGAATTGGATAGTGCATTGAAAATATATCTTAGCACATCATTTCTTGTGAATGGTTTGACATGGATGTAAACATCAATCTTTAGAAGATTGATGAATAGGAATAAGGTATGATTGAAATGGATCAAGGGCCAAAGAGGGATTGGATTCTGATTGATAGAAGAAGATGACTCGAGAGAGATGAAGTAGACTTAGATTTGGATGTCTTGCGAGTAGAAGGTGTAATTTTAAGATGCGGTGGCATTGGTTTTCCTAGAAGATGACATATTGTAGGTAGAGTAATAGGAATCTCATCCAGGAAGGGTATTGTGATGTAGGGGTTGACTTGGATGATTGATTAGAAGAATCTTGAGTCACAAAAATCTTCAACAGAGGAAGGGGTCATTGAGGTGATTGATAAAGGAGGTCTTGTGGAAGAAAGGGAGGACCATGACTCTTCAAAGTAGATGTTTGATTGGAGGAACTTTGAGTCACATTGATCTTCAAAGGAGGAACCATCGTTGAGGTGACAAGGGGTCTTGCAAAGAAAGGGAGGACCATGACTTAGAAGTCAAATTAGATGAATGATTAGAATTTGTTACACAAATCCTCAAAATCATTTAGGGATCTAATTATTCCTTAGAAGAAATATTGAATGGGGATCTTCAAGAGAATGAGAAGAATCCAAAAGAACCATAGAATCATCAGAAGATTGAGAGGAACAGAATAATAATTGAGAAGCCTTGAATCATAAGACTATGAGATGAATTATGGGGAAAGGGGTAACTAAATGGGTTCTCTAATGTGAAGAACCAAATGAGGTTTAGTCATGATGGGCATCCTTTGATGGGAATGTCGAAACCTAGGTTCCCTATTTTCATAAGTATGAGGAACCATGTGATAATCAGTCATTTTTGGTATTTGTTGAGTACAAATCCTAGACCTATATGGTGATTGAACTCCTTCGTGGTGAAGAAATTTCTATGTCAATTCAAGCAGCATAATGCCAACCAACTAGACATTTTAAAAATATGGGCCATAGGACAAACCAAGCAACATAATGATGTCAAATCATCACAAAGAATGTCAAATAATAAATGGTAAAAAATCTAAAGGATCAATATAAACCAAGGACACCAAAGAATAATGAATGACACACTAATCAAAGGTATTATATAGCAAGAAGTATCTAAGACAAAACGATCAAGTACAAGACTATGATCCAATCACAAAAACAGTTTACTCCATATGTTTTCCAAGATAGGTTTAGTGCAAATAGTGACAACACAATATCACCACTTAGGTCAAGTTTAAAATAAACAAGACCTAAATACTAAGAAAGTGTTGACGCGATCTCCCAACAAGGTATACTAAAACCAAGTTTTAGACACAAACAAAGTCCAAGTCTTTGAAAATGGAAGTTACAAATGTGAGCAACGTAACAACACTATTTAGACACGTCAATCAAGATTTGTAAGAAAAGAAATATTTTAGTATCAAAATGATGTTATCGCTATGCGAACAATGTAACGTCAACACTCTCAAAACTCAAGGCAATGTTGGGATAAAAACTAAGCCTAAGTATATCAAGAAGTTATTACTTATGTGAGCAACGTAACAATACAATTTAGAGACTTAGATCAAGTTTCACAATGGAAACAAGACGTAAGTATCACAATTGTATGGCTATAATGTGGGCAACATAACAACTCAAAGGAATTCAATGATGAGACAACCTAACTACAATGATAATGAGTCTCAATATGGGTTTGAGATAAAGGGCCTACTAGAACATGAAGACGTACCAACACACTTTCAACACTTGCATTATCGCAGTTGCAATAAGTCATGCAAGTAGACTACAAAAGTGGTGGACATGATTATTTCTATAGCACTATGTATGTATGTTTTCTTTTGTCCCAAAATGGGAAACAAGAAAACAAAGGAGTAGACCAAGTGGTGATGAAAAATACTAAGTGTAACTTTAACAGAGTTTCACCTTGTCTTAGGACAAGTGAAAAACTAGGACAAAGTAACACGTTGTAAATTTCATGATGAAATAACATGTGGTTTCAACTTTAATGGACTCTCCCCTTGTTCAAATAACAAGGTTTTGACTCCAAAAAAGTTTTCACGTTGTGAGATCTCTTTGAAACATGATAGATCTAAGTCAAATTGGCTCCAAGCCACAAGCTTCTTATTGGTTCACTCTCTAGGTGTCACAAACTACCTCTGCGAGCTGTGGTTTTCCAAGGAAGTCACACTGACTAAATCTTGGAGTATCCCGACTTTACTTTACCCCCTTCAATACAATGAGAAATAAATATGTTCAGTTGTATTTTCACTGGGGTCGCGTGAAGATAATTTTGACTCTAATCTCTCCAAGGCGTACTAATCAATTGGGTAGTGGAGCACTTTCCCATTTCATTCACAAGGTTCCCTCTTGCATGAACTACTTTGGGGTTCCTAGGAGCATCCCTCTTGTTATCTTAAGGCTTATGCCAAAGGAATTTTCTCCTAGTTTAAAGTGGATGAGCCGTAGCTCTTAATCAAAACCTACATATACAATGTGATGAATAAAGGTGTGGTGTGTTTTCTTATCTTTTGGATTAAGCAATTTGGTTTAGACCACCTTTGGACAACCTACAACACACGTGTAGTTAGAGTTTTTTGTTTAGATTCTCCTTTCTTTGGAAATCATTAGGTCCTACACACAAATAGTTAGTAGTTATCCAAAAAGATCTACAATATCATAAAAAGAGGATTAAATGTTGTTTTTGGTTCTCAAGATCGTCCAAGGATGCGAGAGAAGAGCATACACAACAAGCAACCCAACTAGATAACAATGAAAAACTTGTAAATCAAATAACCACCATAATACTTTGTAAATCAAGGTTCATTCCCAATTAATCCAAGTGCTTTTTAGTGAAAAACTAAAGTTGTTTTTTATTCTCAAGATCACACAAGGTGCAAGAGAAGAGCATACACAAGCTTTAGCCTTGGTTGTTTATCAAATGAAAATCTCTTAAAATCAAAGGATCATACACATGCCAAATGAAAGTTTATTCCCTTAAGCAAAAAAATGAATAATAAAATTTCCCACTTACTCTAAGGTTAGAAAAAGAAGGTTTAAAGTTGCTTTTGATTCTCAAGATCACACAAGGTGCAAGAGAAGAGCATACACAAAATTTATCCCAAACTCATACAAAGCATGGAAATCAAAGCATTCACCAAAAAATTAAGTAAATTGTGTTAGAAAATATAATTTAAATGTTGAAACCCTACAGAAAATAGTTAAGAAACCCTAGAAAACAGATAGAAAACACACAAAAATTATATTTTATAACTTTGAAAATAGTGCCAAAATAAAATAATCATGCCAACGCGCCCCTTAGAGAAGTAGCACCCTTAGTAGCAATGTGCACACTTGATAGCACAATGTTATGACCTTGAATAAAGGAGTGAAAGCATGCCTCTGTAGAAAAAACAGTTATTATAACCCCAGCATTGCGCGTGTCCAGAGAGACACCAAGCATGCACTTGAAGCACCAAGCACGGTCTGAACACAGAGGTCAAAAATCCAATAGAACACAGGTCACATCCAGAGAAGCATGAGCACACTGACCTAAGAGCATGAGGGACATCCTTGATGATGTGATGCACACCTTGCAACGTGAGTTTGGCCTTTGATGAAGTGAGCACGAACCTTCCTATAGGTGGTCAAAACATGGTTTTTGACAAGAAAAATATGATAAAGTTCAAATATTTGACATTTTGATGTAATTTTGACAACACTTTACCTCCTTTGATCCTGCAAAGAACATAAAAAAAAGCAACTACAACTAATCTAGTTTAAAAACTATCAATTTTTTGAAATTAATCTACAAAACTTTGAAATTTACTCTAAAGAAAGCTTGAAATTAATCTAGAAAACTTCAATTATGAATGAATGTAATGGGGAAATCTCCCACCGGGCGTGCCAAATGATAACACCCTAAACTTTTGTAATATGACTAACTAGTAAAGGCTAACACCATAATAGCCTAGAGCCAAGCTCAAGCTTAAGAATGAAACATCATGATCAAAGCTTAAAAGCATGCATCAATGGAAACTAAATGAAATTAAACATCTAATATACAAGCATCCTTACTATGTGAGATGATTACTAATTAACATAGACCTAAATAGATCTAGGGAAATCAAATTATGGTTGTTGCTACTCCACAAATGGTGAGAGGATCTCTCTAACAATGGCTACAAGGCCATATTAGATATCCCTCTACTAACCAACATGAAGATTGGATGCAAAGATTGAGCAAGCTAATCCAAGAAGGAAGTAAGGCTCTTAATCATATTTCTTATATGATATACTAATCAAAGTATGGTGTAAAGTTTGAAGGTAGGTGCTTAGTCCTTTTTATATCTTTCTATTTCAAGAAATTTTGCATCTTGGCGCATGTGGGACTAAAAAGGATAAATTAGATTAAGGCTTTTTAATCATGATTAGTGAATTAACAAGTGATTAGCATGTGAGGAGCCTTAATTAACCACTTAGGGTCAATTAAGAGGCTATGATAAGATTTTGAAGCCTTTTGAGATGTCTTGGAGGGAAAAGGGGTGATTTTGAATGGTTGGAAGAGGGGTTTAGCCAATAATAGGGTTTATTGAACAAAACAAGGGTAAATAGGCTTAATTAGCTAATAATCACTAATTGTTTGTTCGGAAGAGGATTATGACTTATAATGTGTCGTAAATTGGCATCCAGAATGTGAAAGAGGTTAGTTAATGAACAAAGCATTGATAATTAACCAAGATAGAGAGAAACATTAGTTAATTAGTGGAAATCACTAATTATAAGGAAAATGGTAGGAATGCTTAGTACAAGTGGAGTTAACTTACTAATCTGTATGGAATTAACTTAACTACTAGTATTACATAGTGGGAGTATTATTCACCACTAATTAATAGGTAGTAGTTGCACTTCCCTCCTCCTAAATGTATAGCCTTAATTATTAGGAGTAGTTGATTAAAATTCATTATATTGTAATGTATCAAACACAAGCATTCTCGATTATGATGGATTTCCATATCACTGGTATTTCACACACTTATACCAAAATCAATCCAATTAAACACTATTATCCAAGCGGATTCCCCCCTACTGGAAAATTTAATAAGCATAATTTCTTCAGGAACTTTTCAAGCACTTTCTTGACAGAATTGGTTCAAGGCCCAAAAATCAGGTCTTGGGGGTCCCTTTGGCTCTTCTCATAACAATCCTATCTAAGGAAAAATCCAAGAAGTTAGAAAAAGTCGAGAAAAAAATCCCCAAAAGGACGGCTTCTTTTAGTGTAGATAGGAAAAAGCGGAAGTTTTTGTCCCAGAACCGCACAAGTTCATGTGGGAATTTGGGACCCATTGAAATGGCCACATTCCTTTGTTGTAGAGAAAATCATGTTACAAAAATATGTCCCAGACTTCCTACACTTTGCTGGGACATCCGGGACACGCATCGCCGAACTATGGCCATACAAAGCAATCAAATCGATAAAAATCAGAATATTCGGGTCCTCACTGTGTCAATGAGGACACCTGGGACACAAGTAACATTAGGACCTGTAAAGGAAAAAAATCCATTGTAGCAAATAGTGTGGCAGAAGCGGAGGAAATCCATCACGGCCCGTAGTCAACATCGGGACAAGTGGGACACCAAATGCCAGATTAATCACCGCACCAAGGGGGAATCAATAGACAAAATTGTAGAAAGGAGGCCCTGATGGTCTTGAGTCCCTTGTACGCTGGGACATGAGTTCCTTAACAAAACTTTGATATTTTCTGAAATCAATCCCTAGAAATGGTACAACTAGACCCCGAACTTCAAACGGCCATAACTTTTGACCCCGAGCTCTGATTTTCACAAAATTTGACTTTTCAAAATGGAGCATGACGTCCTCTACAGCGTCAAAATAGATTTATTATTTTTAATGAGGGTATATATATGAAAATAAAGGAAACATCTTCAGCTCCTGATGAATTACAATGGTCAGTCCCATCTAAATGACAGAAATGCTTGTTAGACCCAAAATAGTCCTTATCACACTCAGAAGGCCATAATTTGAGACATTTCTCAACGAAAAATACAAAATTGGTACCGTTGGAATCATTGTTTTGAGCCTGAATAAGCTAAAATAAAGAAATTTAGAATTTGTAATAATAACCCCAAATCTAGTTATTTTAATTGAAAACATGGCCAGGTTCAGAAAAGTGATTTTATTTGGTAGTTGAGGATGCATTCAATGAAGCATGGGCTGACATTCCCCTCACTGCTGCAAGTTATGGGACAGTATGGGAGGCCTTTTGCAAGAAACAGAACATCATTTCACTCCATTTACTACCTTTTTGGCAAGTGGTTGAAGGACATATTTCGGGATTTTTATTTTCCCTCTCTCTCTCTCTCTTCTAAAATTCCTATAAATTGGAGTGTTGGGCTCATTGTAAAAGGAGATAGTTTTGTGTAGAAAAACTCTGTCAAAATTGATTTGTGAAGCCAATGTGTTACAGGCCCTTGTAGTAACTCCTTGCATGGCAAATGTCCAGGCCCTTATCTTGTAATATATTGGAATGTGCATACTCATGAAGCAATAGATGCAAGTTTGTTGGATGTATCTTCCCCTGTTGTGTTTGTTTGCATTTCCTCTTATCACATTCAATCTTATTGCATATATATTGTAACTATCTTATGTTGTTGTATGGATTCATTATCATTGTGTGTGCATGAAATAAGTTGTGAATGCAGTTGCTATATTGTGGAGAACTATTATCACCCCTTCTAGTAAGCAGTTTGCTCCTACTTCTCACACATTGGAAGACTATTCTCACTCTCCTTTTCTGGTGTATCACCATTTTAGTGTAGGCTTTCTTTTCATGCATTCTCTTTCATTAGTCCCTTGGAAAGTTAGATTATGATTAGATAGTTTTTTCTGCATTAGAATAGATCATGGTAGGGAGTATAGGAGCAAGAACCAACTTTCTCTGGAGGTCTAGTCAAGTAGCAAGTCCCACAACTTGGTAGATAGTACTTCCATGTTATCCAATCTTTTTTATGAATCAATTCAACACTATGTGCAATGTATTAGAGTGGATTGTGATTGGTGATAATAGTATTTTAGCTCTTCGTAAATCTTGCAAATCTAATGTGGTCATGTTATTATCATGGTTGAGATCATGGCTTGGAACAATCTTCTTATCGTTCATTTCATGGTATCATTGAGCTATAATGATGTAGACATCCAATGTAAGTTTTTTTTGCAAGGGTTTGTTTTTTCATGTATTTGGAATTTGTTAACAATTTTCTTGCAGCATACATTTTTATGCAAAACAGAGTGCGGACCATTGGATTTGGAAGGTGCCAAAACCCTTAATCAACTATTTAAACTCAACCATGTTTTGAGATGCATTCAAATATGGATGCAGAGGTTTGTACCATGTGCATTCTTTTATCATTGGATATTGTACCTTCCGGATCATTCAATATATTTTGGTTGGATGCATATCCACTGGACGCAGATCTGTACCCTCTGGGTGCATTATTTTATCCATTGGATATAAGTGCGTGTACCTTCCGGATGCATTCTTTTACCCTCTGGATATTTCGGTTTTGGATGCAATCTTTTATCCACTGGACGCAGATCTGTACCCTCTTGGGTGCATTCTTTTATTCATTGGAAATAAGCGTGTACCTTCCGAATGCATTCTTTTACCCTCTGGATATTTCAGTTTTGGATGCAGTCTTTTATCCATTGAATGTAGATTTTTACCCTTTGGGTGCATTCTTTTATCCATTGGATATTGACGTGTACCCTCTGGATGCAATGATTTACCCTCTTGACATTTAGGTTTTGGGCGCAGGCTTTTATCCTTTGGTCGCAAGCATGTATCATGTGGATGCACTCTTTTACCCTTTGGACATTTGAGTGTCACGTGTACCTTTTAAAAAGATCAGCATTAAAATATTATTTTAATAGCAAAACCTTGTAGAGCTCATAACTTTTGATCCGTAGCTCAATTAAGGTGATCTTTTTTTTTTGAAATTGTGTATTTTTTCGAGATCTTGCATTGGTGACATTTTCATACACATATTTCAAATGTAAAAGTTAGAATTTTTACTCATTGTAATATTTACATGCACTCAATTATAAAGTGTCAAATTTGGGAGGGTGTTGTAATCACTTGTGGATGCAATTTCGGTTGAGTCTGACGTCCTAAAATTTTGGGTGAATTGTATTCCTGTATCTATGAGTGTATACATTTATATCTCTCTTGTTTGTTGAGATATTTTGGATCTGTATTTTTGACACTTTTTTTTGGCATGTTGACAGTCTCTCTTGTGGGGGAGCTATTCTGGTGAAGCCCAGTGTTAGTTTTTCAATGTTCGAGTAGTTGATTTTTACAACTCATACAGATCCTCCAAACATGGTGTCACTCTACCCATTCTGCAGTATGGGAAGGTGTGGTGTTGATACTGCTTCTTCAGGTTTTGTGTCCTTGCCTTGTTACATGTTGATACGTCAAGGTTTCATTCCTTGCCTTAGGAATTACAACAATCTTTTGTGGATAGTGGCACTTGGATCATTGTGTCCTTTTATTGCTTGGTTATTGTTCTTAGAACCGAATGACACACCACTGTAGCAGTTGATCTTTTTCTTCAGGTTTTGTGATCTTTCTTGTTACCTTGGATTTTCTTGGATCATGGTGAAAGATTTATTTGGATCTTGTGTCCTTCAATTATTGCCTTCCAAAAGGTTTTTCTTGGATCGTGGCACACCTATTTGTAGCAATTGATACAAATTATGTTTGGTGTTTTTTTGCACTTTTGACATCACTCCATTGACAGTCTCCTTGTATGGAGCTATTCTAGTGAAGCCCAGTGTCAGTTATTTTTATATTTTTATGATCGAGCAGTGGATTTAGACCATAGTGCGCACCAAACTTCTTCAGCATTGTATGATTTTTTTGGATCGTGAGCTTCTTGAGACATCTTGCAGTGAGGATTTTCTCTCTCTACTTTGTTATTGCTGGTATTAGGTACCTTGTGGTGTCCTTTTTTCCAATTAATACGTGGGTACCTCATCAGGCCTTGAATTGCTGCATTTTGACCCACCTTATTTTTCACCCACCTAAGCTATGCTTACGCAGAGGGTGTTAGTGTAGGTTATTATTTATCCTTTTATTTATTTATTAGGATAATTCTTGCACTTGTGTTAGCCCTACACTTATTTGGGTTAGCTTGCTTAGGTGTACTAGTTGTGTGGAGTTAGCTTGAGTTATGCAGTTATGTGGAGTTAGTTTACTAGTCTTGTGGAGTTAACTTAACTACCAGTATCAGTTAGTGGGAGTTATTCACCACTGATTTAGGTAGTAGTTACACTTCCCTCCTCCTATATGTACATCTTCTTATTGAGTAATTCAAGTCATTGTATTGTAATGTATTGAGCATTATGGATTATGATGGATTTCCATATATGGTATTTTAGCTCTTGAATTCCTTTCAGCAAACAATAATGTAGTGTGTTATTATCATCTGAGATCTTCGTGATTTGGAACAATCTTCTTATCATTCCTTTCAGAACTTCAGTATTGCTCATTGATCTTTGATACCTGACATTTGAGTTATCTTCAATCCTTAACGTCGAAAACTCCTATGTGGTTGCAAAGTGATTTGTGTCTTCAATTACCATATTAATAGAACTGGTCTTTCTAGATGTACATGGAACCCAACTATTGCCTCCCTTTTTATAACTTATGGGATTAAGAAAGGTTGATTCTATAATTCCCATCTTTCCATTCTTAACTCGACAAAATATTAGAATCATGGTGACCAAATGGCATTCTGGGCTTAATGACACTCCCTTATACCATAATTATTGATTAAAAACCTAAGTCCTGGGATCCCCACTTGGGTTTTCAGAATATTTGTTGGAATGAAGAGTAGATTGATTGTGTGAACAATTTGTGTATATACTTAAAATAACATTACAAATTGAATATATTGCATTAATATTTCTGGGTATAGGTATCAATTTGCTTTTACAAGGAGGTTCCCTAGTTAATACTGTGTATACTTACATTTAAAGTCTCAAAAGCTAACCATGTGTTATTAACGGTGATCAAGATTCTGGGTAGTGGGATTCTTATGTAATTAGGTTTTATTTTGTAGGTTCACGTTATTGGCATAACCATATATCTTTTATATGTCAAAAAGAGTGACCTTAAGATTGCAATTTGCAGAATACTTATAGAACTCAAGATATGCAACAGGTATTCACCGTATTGAGCAAAGAATGATGGAAATGGACTTCTGAGGAAGGTTTCCAAGTAATCCCTAGTCATATTTTAGAGATCACTTTCAAAGGCGTTAAACTATCCAATTTTTGTGGATAAATTTAAGGCATTAATAAAATTCAATAGCAACTGTTTGCATTTGCAAATGTCCATTGATACCTAACATAAAGATCCATGAGGAAGGGGTCTTATCAAGAACTGAGATCCACTTTTTGGTCATGGTGCTTCTAAATCCTTGATATATTCATATATTAAAAAAACCTTTCATGTAGTTTCACTTGTCTTCTAAGTTTTATCAAATAACATGATTAAGTTCTTTCAAGTATGATAAAGTGTTCATCACTTCTCAAGTCTTGAGATTTTGTATTTAGATCAAGAAGTGACATTACATGTTTGTAGGGGTATCATGAGGAATTTCTATAGATGGGTTTCATGAATGATGAATTTCATGTGTATGCTGTGTATCCCCTGTGTGTGATCAGTGTAAGAAGCAGAGCATGTGTAAAGCACATAATAAGGTTTTTAAGCTTACAGAATATTGTTCCTACTGGGAAAACCTATAAAAAGATAATAGCTCTTAGACATGCCTGAAGCAAACATGACTCTTTGAGGCTTACAACAAATGATTTTATACGCGCAAGCATTCCATCATTGAACTAATGCTGTGGGATAGATACTAGTAAAATGGGTTTGGAAAGTAGTTGAAGGTCTTTGTAGTAGTTTTTAATTGCATGGACTTATGTCACATTGATGTTCTTCAATGGAATTAACATGTTCCGTGAATTGACAATGTATTCAGGATAATTATATCAATAGTCGATTGATTCAATAGTACCTACAAAGCTTTATTCAAATTTTGGTTATATTAAAAGCTAAAGTAAACTATTGCAATTTTTTTTTCATTTATTGTACAATGTGGATAAATGATGATTTAAAGCATATTGTTAGTGAATATGGTTTCAGTAATCAAATTGGGGTCCCATGGAAGAAATATTCAGGGTGATCCTGTTTTGCATTTATCATCTCTGAACGACTCGATAATGGAACTTTGAGCCAATTTTGCGGTTTGCTTCGTGTGCATCTATAAAAGTAGGTTAGGATTGAAAGAAGCTTCTACAGTTCCTTCTACATGGGAGAAATTATACAGTGACCTGGGAATTGTAAGTAATAATTCACCATAATCATAATCTATAGATGGTGTGGAATGAAGAAATCACAATTTGACTGTGCATTGTTGACTGAATTGGAATTTGTGATGGTTCATTTTGGATTAACCAATTAGAAAGGTATTGGTGAACTTTGGCAATAGTGTATGTTGAATTGACTTTGCATGTCTTTTAGGTATATAAGGTTTTCAATTATGGCCTTTATGTATAGAGAAAAGATTGTCAGTTATTAGACACTTGAAGAGCTTCCATCTTCAAATATGGGAGAAGAGAAGGATCAGTCTATTAAATATATGATAGAATTCAGGGTGGAAGACTATGTTTTCCATGTGGCAGTTTTAAGGATTAGTCATGACTTAGAATTTAAGCTCTTTTTAATTATAGAAAATTGATGTGCACGTTTAGCTTGATTAGGCTCCAGCAAAATATTAACTTACTTGGATGAAAATGAATTGATTCGTTGGTAATTTTACAAATAAGAAGATTTAATAAACTTTTGAAATATATTTAAAAACAAGTGGCTTTTCTATAAATGATGCATGAACAAATATGAGTACTATTGTTTTATTTGGAGATATTTATACATTGCAGGATATATCATCATTTTCTCTTGATGAAATCCTAGTGATAGAATTAAAAAATTGGATGATTGAATTCTTAATTTTGAAATAAATAGTACAAGTTTGAAGGACACGTTAACCATAATTATTATTGAAAAAAATCTTAGCCATAGAAAGCTGAACAAGTAAATTGTTTTAATCCATCTTCAACAGTAGATGAATAATGAGGTTAAGTGTTCACAAAAAAATCAGCCTATAACATGGTTACGCTCAAAAGGCATTGCCCCTATGAGAAAGATCCACTAGTTGTTCACATCAAAGGGTTAAATTTGATGGGCATTTAGACATTTATTGTGTTTTTACTTGTAAAATACAGCTAGATTTAATTTCAGACTGTAGTGAGGATGGGTGGTTTTTTGAGACGATGTCATATTAACGTTTGGATTTATAGGGTTGTGGGAATGGGCATCGGGAATTTGAGAAAAATTAGTGGTATATTTGACAAACAAGTTGCATGAGGCATTGTGTCTTCTGCGAGGAATGTTACAAACTGGATCGACACTTTATCCCTTACACCTTTACTTGGAGCATACATTGTGGATACATATTTGGGGTGCATTTCGGGACATTTGCAGTCTTTTCAGTTTATCTATATTCTGGTAATTATTAGATTGTAATTATGGTGTTGGTCAAAACGGATTTGGTTTTCTAAAATTGCTTTTGGTGTAGGGGATGGGGATCATGACGCTAGCAGTTTCGTTGAAGTCTTTGAGACCGCCAGACTTCCCATCAAATGAATGTTGGGCTCAGATTTTTTTAGAGTTTGTAATCGTGCATTGTTGGAATTCATGATTATTTTAAACCTGGTTGACCATTCTAGGATTTAATTTTACAGAAGTGGCACTCTCTGTGAACCAAATTGACGCCTGATAATCCCTTGTGAGCTTTCTGGTAGACTGTTTAGTGGAAATAGTACCTAGTGGAGGGGAATTTGCTGAGAAAAATGGTTCTTCCTGAAAGCATTTCAAGCCTTTAGATTGGCCCTTCCTCCATGGTCCGCCTTTAGAATCAACCTTCTTCCATGGTTCGCTTTTAAGATCAACCTTCTTCCAGGGTTCACCTTTAAGATCGAGCCTTCTTCCATGGTTCAAGTATAGAATCTTTGAAAATGTAGTGCCCCCACATTTCACACGCTACCATTGACAGGTGTTAAGCCAGACTCCTCTTCCATTGTATGCATCCCTTCTCATTTTTGTTTGTAGTTTTTTTAGAATGGGTACGCATCTATGGAGAGTGACACATCCGCAACTTCCTTTCAAAAATAGATTTTTCTTTGTATTATAATACGACCACTTTATATGACAATATGAGGTGTTAACCATGGTAAAACCCAAGTTAGCACTGGAAATTTAGCAGAAATTGGTTAGTTGGAGCGATTGTATATTTATATACTCTCATAATTAAATGAAAACAATGTTATAGGAGGAATGTGATGAATATATCTCTCACCTATAGCTGCCCCAAAATCATATCGATTATGAGTTAAGGAACTAGTGCAAAAATAGACATATCTGTAACTGTGAAAGGAACAATAAATAGATTGTTCGAAGTCATGATGTTAGATTATAATAGCACATCATATTATATTTGCAAAATAGAAGATATAAAATATGATATATGGAAATCCATTATAATCCATAATGCTCAATACATTATAATAGATCAAATTACATTGGTCAATAAGAAAGATGTACATATAGGAGGAGGGAAGTGTAATTAATACCTAAATTAGTAGTGAATAACTCCCACTAAATTATGCTGGTAGTTAAGTTAGTAGTGAAGCCATTCTGGTAGGTAACTAAACAATGGGCTTCACCAGAATAGCTCCTCCACAAGAGAGACTGTCAACACGCCAAAAAAGTGTTGGAAATACAGATCTAAAACATCTTAACAAACAAGATTGATATAAATGGTGCCACTTTATGATTGATTGTTTGTTACAAACATGATATTTTAAATACCATTAAAGGAACGATAAAAATAATTTTCAGTGTTGTGAATATCTCAGATGAGTGATGCAACAAATCTATATATCTCCTCTTTTTTTTTGTATACCATTGACTAATTTGTATGTATACCGACATTTTCAAGTGGGTTCATTTGTCTTTGAGAGGAAAGGAAACTGTTTCCTATTGTGAATTTTGTAGTTGTATGCAGAATAGGATTGAGAATCAGAATGCATTTCATTTGAGCATATGTCTATCCCTAATAAATTTTCTTCTTATGATTTTGATCTTGTATGTTGCGTGAACTATAGCCTTTACAAGAAGTAACTACAAGATTGTTTTTTTTTGCCTTTCTATATTTTATTAGAGTAGTTGTTGTATTGATTAAGGAATAGAAATTACCTTTTTATGCTATCCCACGCATTTTATCTACAAGATTTTGTCTTTCAGTTTTCCTCTCTATGAAACCATTTATTTTTCCATTCTTAGGAATAAAATAAAAAATCACTTTTTTTTGCAAGAATCATCCATTCCTACGTAAAAATGGGTGCTTATAATGCCTTAAGAGAATAACAAAAAAGTAGTATGATAAGTGTAAGTAGGTTGCACAACTATTGTCAACCTCCTTGTCATGCAAATTCTTGGAGATTATTGTGGGAATGTACAGTTTGTTCATGAGCTTGGTATCCTTTGCAAGGTTCATTCTCATCTCATTCCAAATGGAGAATATGATAAGATCATGATAGGATAGGGTTATGCCTTATGGTGGATGATATTGAAAGTATGTTCTACTAGTCACTCTATGATACCATACCCAACTCTGATAATCCCAGTATCTGGGGTGGGGAGATCTTGAATGGTGGCATGATGGTCATTGAGAATAGTTTTTTGAAAGGAAGGCTATATAATTTCATTGACTGGAAGAATTTTTATAACTATCTTTACTACTCGCTGATTTGTGAAGATTTATAAATCTTGGCATAAAATATGAACTTAGGCTAGTGTATCATGCTTTTGGTTGTCAGAACATGAATAGTATGAGTGCGATAAAAACTATAAAATGGAGAAAGATAAAAAATCTGTAAAATATGGAGGTATTCACATGACATGTGAAATTTTTTACCAAATCCTTGAGACACGTGTTTATATGGGTAATAAAGTTGTTAGTGATGCAAAGTAAGGAAGCATGAGAAATCCCGCAAATTATTTTCGGAATGCCTAAAGATGATGTGATCTCGTCAAATGTGGGTATCATGGGATTAACGTAAAAGGTATGGACCACTCTTCCTCTCACTTAAAAATTAACATTTGATCATTTGCTTTTTAGTAATGGATTTCAATATGTTGTATATTAAAAAATGCAAATTTTAATGAAATATATGAATTTACCTTTCCTAAAATATTTTTCTTTAAGCTTTTAAGAAAAAAATTTATACCTTTGGAATCATGTGCATGGAGCACCATCTCGAAGGGTTAATGGGAACCAAAACCTCAAACAAGATCCATTTTGACCCAATACACCATGAAGTTTCTTAACCAGTATGGCTAACTCTATTAGATGCCTTAACAAGGTGAGATTCGATACACTTTTAACACTTCACTCACTTTTGGTGAGGTTTGCACATATGAAATTGTGATCAGTTTTGGCTTACAAATGTCATATCGATTTGATGTAACTAGAAAACACCTTCACCTACCTCTAGCACTCTTATGTGAGAATAGACCCAACTCTTAGTTTCATAAAAATAATTTCATAAGTTAGAGTTTGAAGTGGATGTTGGGGCCCACTAGTCGTCGTTCAACATAAGTGTTCGATGTGTTTACAATAATTGTTCTAGAATTCACCTTCATAAATTTACCCTTGTTTAACGTAATCTAATTCCGTCGAATCTGACAATTTATTTGTTTATAGTGGAGTAGGTAGGAATCGATGGAATTTATGTTTGAACTTAAAAAAAGTGGTTTTCGAAACCATATTGTAAGAACTTTAGTTATTTTGGTCAATTTTTGCATGGTCACAATTTAATATAGAAAATATTTCTGAGGATCGGATTGGTTTAGTAAATTAATAGTGAACTTGTTTTATAGATGCAAAGTGTGTGTAGAGTATTATTTACTCAATTACTTTGTGTGAATGTATTTTGCAATTTATAGTGTTCTCTCTCCCCTCCATCTCTCTCTTAAAATAAATTTGAAATTTTGGTTAGTCTTGGAAACGTGAATGGATTTAAAATGCATATGAGTTGAGAAATAGTCAAAATATTGTGAATAGAAAAGAAAATATTTTATAGTTTCTCTCTCTTCCCTACTCTCTCTCTTGAAAAAAATGTAAATGAATGTGAAAGTGTGAATGTGTGAGGATATTATCTTTCCTCTCTCCTTATCTCTACCTCTCTTTGTAATTTTTTGAAACTACTTGAAATGGTGAATGTCTTTTTTTTGCTTGAGTGTAAGGGTTTTCCATACCTTTCCTAGGATTGATGCAACATTAGTTGCAGGTACTCCGAATAAGAAGGATTAAGAGTTTGATATATTGTAATTACTGAGATGACATTAAGATATTGTATATTCGTATGAATTACTAATGTTAAATGAATGTGAATTAAAGAGAATTTCATTATCAAAAGTAGTGTGTTGAAGACTAGTGTTCCTCTTGGAATTGTATATTTCAAGCATTGTACATGGAAAACTATGTTGTTTGTATCTGCCTTATGTTAAAGATAACCTTACAACACTAATAGGAGTGACACATAATTAATGTAGGAACAACTATGTTGGCTAGAAAAACGACGAAGATAGGTGATTTTTGTAAATGGGTTAAAAACATAGCATTCATTCGATAAGTGTTAAGCCCATTTGAATTTAAATATGGATTTCGTGGTTTAGACAATGAAACAATCACATGCCTGATAGTTATTATTGTTCATGGATAAAATAAAAAATGTTTCAAAGTAATTCATCATTTTTAACCCATATAAATGTAGCAAGTATTTAACATTTTTTGTACCCTCCCTCTCGATCATGTTACATCTAGGTTTGCAAAACCCTAATGTTTTAAAAAATATATTAATCCACACAATTAAACTTCTTGCCCTACACTTAAGAAAATTATTGAAAGACCATTTCTATAACTTAGGTTTCCTCGCACGAAGAAACAAATTATTTGAGTAACCTTGTCATTCATAAGGTAAATAGGACTAATACTTCTGAGTGTCAGAGGTCTACTCATATTTGTGGATGAGTTAGACTTCAGTGTTCACGTTGGACCCTTGTGTCCTGGTGGTCAACCATATTCTTAAGAAGATAGTTTTGGATACCTTCATCATTGAATGAACTCTTCCTAAGATATTGATGACACAATTGGATTTAGTGCACTAGTGTATTATGCATTAAACTTGTGTTAATGATCTCTTTACTTCATCACAGATAAATATGTCACCTCGGCTAGCATCAACATTACACCTTTGTCCCTTACAAAGGTTTAATGGGATAAATGTTATCACACCTTAAACTAACCTATATTTAGGCATAGATCCCTTAGTTCAATTGGAATTAAACTAAACCTAATGGAACCCTTTATAAGCTAAGTGTTAAATGAAAGTGAGAAATTATACCCTTGGAATACCTCAAGTGGCACGAAGGATTTGCAAGGAATGGACATTTGATTACTCTAATTTTTTTCTTGTGGTAGGGTGTAGAAACCCTCAAGTAGAAATGAATGTAATTCATTGAGTGACCTCTTATGATGGTAATGAACAAAGGAGATATGATCTATTATTAGTAATGATTGTAAATATTACCTTAGAATGATTTTGAAATGCATAAAGTTTTATAACTTTTTATTTTGCACTCCCTATGTCCCTCTTCAGATAATTATGACCCTTAGTAGCAAATTACTATGTGTTTCCCCATAGGATGTAGTTTCCCCATTCTACAATTGATTTTTGAAGTTAATAGATCATGTAACCTCTCTTCAGGGTATTGGAGAAAGAATTTATGATGCCTTTTTAATAAACGATTTAAATAGTCCCTTGGAATAAATTTTTTAAAAAAGCATATACTTGTTGAGTTGTCTTGTGCGAGGCAATACCCGTTGTAGTATTTAATCCCAAAGTGTTACACAAGTTTCATAGGAATTATATTTGTTTGAAAATTACGTTAATACAGGACCAAAGTAACCACATAAATGTAGTTTATAAAAAGTTTAAATACGATTAAACTAAGAAATTACAATTGCGAATATGCTAAGTCATTGAGCGATGTGAGAACCAACTAAATTTTCAAATGTGATCATAAATTGAATGTAATAAAATAAATCTCCTTGTCTAATACAATAACCTAATAAATCGAACAACCAAATGTGATGCATGATCACATGCTTTGTTTGCATAAATGTGGATTAAACAACAATGATTATTAAATAATAAAATGTATCTTTGAGAATGGGATACCTTCAACTGTAGCCAAAAAAATTTTATTTAAGGAGATTGCACTCTAGTTGGACTTATAAAAGTTATTATAACCCTTAGCTTAGATAGGAATATATTAAATTTTTGATCACTCAAGAAGTAGAATTTATGGTTGAAACATGTAATTAACCCATTGCTACAGAGAGTGAATCCTTAAGTTGATGAAACAAAAGTATTTTGAGATGTGAAATTCATCACTTAAATTCAAGGAAAAATCTCTATATCTGGAATATAGGTGTAATGTACTCCTTCCATGCGTTGATATGATTGCAAAAATATGCATTACTAAGTAGAGCAATAGTATTGTGAATCAAGAATAATACACCTTAATTATTTAACCTTCATTAGTCAGCTGTAATAACATGAATATGACAAAGAGTGTAATTGTTAGTATTAAACAATGCTATGAAATGAACTTGGAATAGGTTTTCTATTGATCTAGTAACCTTTTTTTTCTTCCTCATTAATTTTCCTCCTTATAACAAGAGTATTTTTCAAAACCAAGTAAACATGGATCTTTCAAACAAATCCATAAGTCAAATATTAGAAGACACATGTGTGTATATATGTTCCTAATCACAATCATGCTGTATAAAGTTATTTCCATAAGAGAAATGAGCAAATTCTAAAGGAACCGTTATAGGTGAAATGTTAAGAAAAAAATATGCAGCCTAGTTATAGAGGAAACGAAGGGTGCCATGTTATGTGTTCTTCATAAAATTATAGTCAACTAATAAAAATAGGATTGTAATAAATATTTCACCATGAAAAAATGATGTTTTGTGGGAAATGCATGTGAGTAAGTGTATATTGTAGTGGGTAGTTATTGTACTTTATAATTTTTGGACATGTGGCCTCGATGTATATATGATGTTATCATGTTGTCTATGTGGGTCAAGGTTTTTTGTAAGTGTTTTATGTGATGTTAATTTTATCTATTGGATTCTGTGTGGTGTTGTGTACTGAGCATTCAAGAAAAAAAAAATTCACACAATTTTGTTGTTGTATTTGTATGTCAAATTTTTGGGTGTTACAAAAATAGGAAGGAAGTGTCTGGGCTCTCCTACAAGTTACCCTTACAAGTGGAGCACATGCATCTATTTTAATTTCAGTAAATTGATTTGCTGCATAATTTCCTTTATTTAAAACTCATATTTTTCATGAGCATCCCAATGTTTTTTTCAAAGATATTACTAATATATTTTCTAGACGTGCTAAACCAAAAAAGCCTTGGAGATTTAAGTTTTTTCAATTTGGGGGTGCATGCTTGTGGTTTCTGTAAATGAATATTCCCTAGAGAACTCCAGAATTTCCCCTATTTTATAACCAAATGATATCTCATCAAAATCAACATCTGTCTCCTTTGTTTGAAAAGGGCTATTGAATTTTTAGATATATGGAAATTTAGAGCTAAATCCCAGATGAAATCAAAAGAACAAGAACTATTATTACTTCTTGTTTTGAGGTGCTATTACTTCTTGTTTTGTGTTTTTAGCCATAAAATACAACTAGATGTAATTTCAAATCGTAGCAAAGTATGGGCCATTTTTTGAGACTCTGTCATATTGACATTTAGATTTATAGGGCTGTGGGAATGGGCATTGGGAATTTTCACAAATTTAGTGGTATTTAACTAACAAGTTGTATGAAGGCATTGTGTCATCCATGAGGAATGTTGCAAACTGGATCGACACTTTATCCTTTACACCTTTACTTGGAGCATAATTTACATATACATATTTGGGACGCTTCAAGACATTTGCAATCTTTTCGTGTATCTATATTTTGGTTATTATTAGGTTGTAATTATAGCGTTGGTGAAACGGATTAAGTTTTCTCAAATTGATTTTGGTGTAGGGGATGGGGATCATGATGCTAGCATTTTGTGTTGAAGTCTTTGAGACCGCAAAACTATCAATCAAATGAATGTTGGTCTTAGATTTGGGCTATTTTCGGTTCTCTTAGAACAAGTCGGCATCTAGGTTTTGTTCTACGCGGTGAAATATCAAGTGGGTCGTATCCGAAATACCGATTTGCATAAGATTATGATTTGGGTATCCCCAAGATTTTATATTGTTTATAGCTGTAGGACTGTATATAAGGTTTCATAATTTTCCATATTGAAGGGTTTTTTCCTGAGAGATTATTATTTCTTCGAGAAATTTTAGTTCATTTTGTGATATGGGGAATAGACCAAATCAGGATAAAGTCATCCCACCTGCTGAAAAACCTAGTCATAATCCTCATAAAGTTCCTTCTCATAGCCCATTGGTCACTGGGAATGCTTCAGTCATGGCATCTGCATGTCCTATGATTAGTACGAGAATTAATGGAAGTAATACAACTCCATTGAAGTAAAACATTAAATATATGAATATTAAAGTAAGAGGAGATGCTACTCTAGAGATGGTATCCCCACCCAAGGGAAATGAAAGAGTGGATGAATGCAATATATTTGATGGAAAATTGGTCATTGATAGCTCTTACCCACTATATAATACTAGGTATTTCTCATTTATTGCAATGGGATTCGACTGTGAAGGAAATGGTAGGAAAGGTTTAGGTTACATGAAATGGATATGACAACCTAGAGATTGTAATCTTCCAAGGTAAGTTAATGGATATATTTTCTATGTTTTCCTTTGTTCATTCCTTTTACAATTATTTGGGTGTTTTGTTTGGCAATGACTATCCCAATAGGCTAAACTATACTTAATCCACTCTGATCTACACAAATTTTGGTGGTTATAGTAATAAGCGAAACGACCACTGGGGGGACTA
This sequence comes from Taxus chinensis, assembly GCA_019776745.2. NCBI lineage: Eukaryota > Viridiplantae > Streptophyta > Pinopsida > Cupressales > Taxaceae > Taxus > Taxus chinensis. Next base: position 183,904 of record JAHRHJ020003177.1, read on the forward strand.
AACTTTCAATCATCTACATATATGGAGCTCCCTGTATAATTGACTACCAGTGCATTTATTATAGTTTAGTCCCCTCCCATGGATGGTCATGGCCATGTGGTTGAACATCCACTTGGATCAGCAAGTTGTATATGAGATCATAAATTGGTAAGTCCATTTTTCAAATCGAATTCATGTTCCTACTTTTGACTTTCCATTTTTTGAATCTTAGGACTAGGAATCTATTATCGGATTACCTAGCATTTGGAATACATTTTCTCGTAGATATATAATTTTAAAGATTGCATTGCTCATCGTTAGCCTAATCTCTAAAAATATCACAGTTTAAATTTTTGAATCCCATTGTTAGCTTCATTTCTAATAACATACATATTTGATCCTCAAAGTATTTTATTAAGAGTTTACTTTTTATCAAAATGAAATCATCTCCTTTCATCTACTTCTTAACTTACCATAGATACAATCTAAAGCTTACTTAAGCTTATTTTTCTAGGTTTATTGCCACCAGTATGCTAGAACAATTGAGAGGCAAGAGACTTGTGTTTTTTGGAGATTCAATCAATAGAAACCAATGGGAATCCATGCTTTGTCTTCTGAGTGAAGTTGTTCCTAACAAGAGACAAGAATATGAAATCCATGGACGAAAAATTATGAAAGGTAAAGGACTCTATACCTTCATATTCAAGGTAGTTTTTTTACGACTCACTTTTGTGACAACAATGAATTATAATTTGGGAGTTCTTGACATGTAATTATAAGAAGTCTATGTACATTTGTATATCATGTTCCAGTGATATGACCTTTTTATCTCTACATAAATATCCATTTCATATCCAACTCAGAATTTACATATTATAATCACATTTTTATATTCTCTTTACATGATCAGTTCTTTATACATATATCTTGTGATTCCTTGTTCAATATTAGGGTGTTGGGTGTTTGTATCCTTCTCTATATTGAAGTCAGTCTAGAAATTTCTGTTGATTTTGCATTGTATTTAAAAATCTATGGGCCCTTTAAAAATATTTTCAAAACATGCATATGAACATCATTTTGATCAAGGACCATCTAACCTCTGTGTTTTATTTATTATGAATGACAGCAATGTGCTAGACTTCCATTTTTTCTTTCATAATTTTGTTTAGTAATTTGATGGCTATATTTTTTGTCTCCCATTATATACATAATATCTGAAGCTTTCCCAAAAACTTGATATGTGATTCACATGTGATTTGAATTTGTATTCTCTCAAGAAATTCTTGTGTGGTAACCATGGAAACTATGTTACTCTTTTGAATTCAAATAAGAGTGTATGCCTATGGTATGGTTATTAATAGTCACATAACAAGTTTTTCATAATATTATGTTTACTCTTTTGAATTCAAACAAGATTGGATGCTTGTAGTATGGTTATTAATAGTCACGTAACTGATTTTTCATAATAATATTGAATTCAAGTCTAATAAGAGAAGAATGAAAGGTCTTGAGGGGATCCCTGATGTACTTTATAATGATAAAAAAAGAAAATTGGAAACTGGGAGGCTTCCACCTCAAGGATCACTAGATCATCTACTAAGAAGGTAGAAGATATTGGTGTTAACAACAAAAAAGGAAAGAACTCAAAATATGAATTAAGAAATAAAGAGACTGAGAAAGATATTGTAGATGGGACTCAAAGTCAATTGAGCTATCTGGAAACTACTTCCCCCATATTTTATAGATGAAGATAATTTCCTAGAATTTCAGAGGCCTGAATGGGGGTCATAAACAAAGGATTCTTAAGGAACTTTAGAGATATAATAGACTTGGTATCCTTGTTATACAAAAAACTAAAATGAAAATTGATGCTCTAGGTGGTTGTAAAAACATTATTTTGGGATAAATCAGATTTTACTGGCTTTGACTCTCAAGGAGCATTAGGAGGTGTGGCAATATTTTGGGATCAAAGCATCCTTACTGGTAATGTGATCTCTTATTCCCATAAACATTTAGTTGTCAAATTTAATGATTTAACTTGGATTTTTTCTAATATATATGCACCTAATTCCATTGCTAGAAGAAGGAAACTTTGGGACAAGTTAAAGGATTTTAGAAGAAGATGTGTTGATGTTATCTGGATGGTTATGGGAGAATTCAATACCCCCTAAATCCTTATGAAAAGCAAGGTGGTAAATCTAATTTTTCTATTGGAATGGAAGACTTTTCTGACTTTTTCTCTTTTATTAATCTTATGGACATTGAGCTTCATGGAAATCAACTCACTTTTTCTAATAGGATATTTGGTGAAGATCTGATTTAGGTAAGGCTTGACAGAGATCTTATCTTTGTTAATTAGATATTAAATCAGGATTTCCATCTTTCTTCTTTACCCAAGATTGGATCTGATCATAATCCTATAGTATTAAGTTTATTCAATTGGTACAAACCTTCGCATAGTTCTTTCAAATTTGAAAAAATGTGGTTGGATCATGAGGACATTAATGATAGGGCTACAGAATCATGGCATTCAGATGGGGAAGGAACTTCTCAATTTTGATTGGTGCAGAAATTTAAAAATGTAAGAAATAAGTAAGATTTTGGAGTAAAGAATTCTTGTTGGTGTCTGTGACATGCCTGGTCATCATCCACATCATCTAGTGAGTCATCTCACCTTGCGAGATTCATAGGTCTTAGGAAGTCAAATGACACGTGTCAGATTCTGTCATAGAATCTGTCATTGTCATTTGTGTAAGTATGTCATAAGAGTCACATTCCTTATTTGGAATTGTAACTCCCCCTTTAGTGGCATCATATGCGTCAGTGGCGTCATTAATATTCTTTCCTTGTTTAGGCATGGGGGTTACACAGCACCCCTATTTGTACTTCCTTTTTTCAATTCATGAGGATGAGCATACATGTTTTCTTACTTGCATTTTCATTCCATTGACTCAAATCTTGCTTATTGCGTTGGAGCTTGACGTTACCATCGGAGTGCAACTGTGTTGTGGTGCATTGTTTTCGACATCAGTTCTCATTTTTCCCTCTTTCATGGTATTAGAGCTGGTTTCAGTAAAACATGCACTCTTCATTTATCAGTTGCTTATTACTTCTAGTTTCTTCTCATTTCATCATGCAAGTCTTTTCGATTATTACTTTGGAATGATGCTAATTTGCTTAACAGTTTGCTCTTGGAGTTTGTGCATTTTTTGGGGTTTTGTGCATGTGTGTGTAGGCTTGCATGTGTGCAAGCTTGCTCTTCCCGTGGTGTTGTTCACGGTTTGCACAGTCGTGGTGTTGTTTGTTCTTTGGCTTCTATTGAATGCTCTTGGTCGTGCATTACCTTTTGACTTGGAGGCTCATTTTTTGCTCCTTCTTTCTGCACGTTTTTGGTGTGGACATGGTGGTTTCTCTCTACCATGGACCGGGTTCATTCTTGTTGGCTCTCCTCTTTTGCTTGGACTCAGGCATGTTTGCAGTCTAAACATGTTTTTTTTGGATTGTTCAAACTCATTTTTTGCTTGAGTCCCTCGTGCACATCAAACCTGCACTATTTTTGAAGCTCAGGTTCTTCTTTTGTTGGATATTCTACCCTGATCTCTGTGCATTCTGTGGTTTTTTGGACTCGCAAGCTCATTTTGTGGACTTTTTTTACCTATGTTTTTTGGAATCGCAAGTTTTTTGGACATTTTTTACTGTTTGCAGCTACAGTTTGAAGTCCCATCTGGTTCATTGGCTAATCATGCGTCACTCTCTGCCTAGTTCTCATGCTCCAAACCATCATTCTTTGCCTGGATCTTATGCTCCCAACAGTCGCTTGTTGCCTGGTTCTCGGGCTCCCTACCGTCGTTTCCTATCTCTGTCATCTTCCTTGCCAGCCAAAGTATCTCTACTGCCTTGACTGCTGTGCATACACCATCTCCATGTGGACCACCTGTTACTACCTCCAACCACCACTCTGGCATTTTAGGACTATTTTCACTGACTGTGCCAGCTAACTCCTCACTCCCACTCAGCGTTGGGCTCTCCACGTGGGCTTCTATTCTCAAGCACTCGATCAACACTTTCAAAGGTCATATCTGCCCCTTTTAGAATTGATTATTGCTAAATCAATCTCACCTTTAAATGTTTTAAGGTGAAAAATCTTTATTTAATTGGCATTTGTAATCCTTATTAGATTTTGTTTTTGCTTGTTTAATTAAACCTTCCTTCGAGTGTCAAAGACGGAGGGTGAGGTCTGGGGTTGGCAAGGAGGCTAACCCCCTCGCAATTAAAAAAAACCTATCTAAAATTCTATGACATTTCCAACGAGCATACATATGACACCCTTTGCATGCGTTTCGGGAACTTTCTAAATCCGTTTGTAGGCTTATTAGCATTTTTTCCATCAGTTGTGGGAATTGTTTTTTGCTATAACTTTTTGACTCGTTGCTCAGTTTTGAGCACTTCTTTAGTCAAAGTTGCATGTTTTTTCGCACTCTAGTTGATGGGATTATCAGTTTTGTAAACACACTATTTTTATAAAGTGCCGCATTCTAGGGGGTGTCTTTGTATTGCTTAATTCAGCTCATTTTTTCTTGAGCTTTGTTCTATCCCTTTTATTGCTTGTGGACTTATGAGCACATCCGCCACAGTCTTACAACAAAGGGATTCTTTTTTGTGATGTGAGATGTTATTTCTCACAAGGATTTCTCTTCCCCTTCTTGTTTTCTCTCATTCTTGTGCTTTCTTGCGGTGTCGATCTGCTGCGCCCAACGAACCTTGATTGTTGTCTCCACTATTGCGCGTTATTACGTTGATTGCAAGGTGAGTGACAGACTGGTTCTCGGCACACAGTCACATCTGATTGTAATCAATGCATTGAACTATAAAGTTCCAAACTCGGGGGGTGTGATATTATTCTGGGGTGGTTGTTTCTTTTCTCTCTCCTTCCTTCTGCATCCTTTGGTTCTATCTCTTCATTATGGATATCTCTAAAGTACCAGTGCTCACACCTTTTAACTTCTTTGAATGGAAATCTAAAATTATATTGGTTTTGCAAAGTAAAGGGTTATACCGTGTCACCATGGGGTTAGAGACCAAACCTAATGATGAACTTGAAAAATCTAAGTGGTTCAACTGTTGTGATGAAGCCTTAGGTCTTCTCTATATGTCTGTCTCTCCCAACTTACTCTTCCACATCAAAACTTCCTCGACACCTGATAAAGCATGGAAAACACTCGATGATATGTTTGGGAAGCAAGATGACATGAGAGCATGCATGAGTTGGAGAATGAACTACTAGGGTTAAATCCTAGTGACTTTGAAAACCTACAGGCCGTCTTCTTGAATTTTTCCACACTAGACTGCTTCTAAAGGAATGTAAAGTGGAAAAGAAAGACTCTCAATTGATCTTGTCGATTCTTTCTAAGTTATGTCTTGAATACTATGTCTTCATTTCAACTTTCCATGCCATGAAACTCACCTTGGGTAGTACTTGGAAAATGCCCTCCTTTGATAGTTTTTCATCCCAACTCATTCGAGAATGGGACAAACTCATTCAAATGGGGACTCTAAAATCCAAGTCACATGCCCTTGTAGGAAAATAAGGGAAAGAAAAATGAAAAGAAGAAAGAAACTAAGGACCAACCTAAGAAAGAAACCAAGACCAACCAACCTCCAGCTAAGCCCAACACTAACACTTCAACTTCTGAGCCTAAAGCGAAGAAGGAAAAGTTTAAATGCTCCTATTGTAAGAAATATGGTCATGATGAGCATCATTGTTTTCAGAAACAAATTGATCACTTAACTCATTTACTTGAGAAAAATAAAATAAGTGTTCCTGAATCTGTTAAACAAAATGCTCTGAAGGGTGAGTCTTCTAATGCAAAGGAGTCTATAAATGAAAAGAAGAAAGGTAAGGCCCTCGTAGCTAGATCAGCTCCATCATCAACTTGGATTATTAGATTCCAGTGCCTCACACCACATGGCTTCTTCAGAGGTTGAATTCTCTAGCATTGAACCATGTGGCATGTCCCAAATCATGTTGGGTGATGACACTCATGTGTCGGTTTCTGGTAGTGGATCGGTAGAGATAGAAGGTGGAACATTTAACCAAGTGTTGAGTGTTCCCAATCTCTCTACCAATCTCCTATCAGTTTACCAAATCACCCACCTTGGTGAAGGAATTGCGAGTGGAATTTGGTCCTAACTCGGTGATTATTTGTGAGCTTAACTCTGACTGCACTTTGGCTAAGGGAAAGGCGGATCAACATTCATGGTTGTATACCTTTTCCCACTTCTCTTCTGATTTTATGCCCAATGCCTTGCTTACTCATGCAAATGAGGTTAGAAAGCTATGGCATGAGCATTTTGGGCATCTAAATTATCGTTACCTTGAACAATTGAGCCAAAATGAAATGGTCAATGGGTTACCCTGAGTTAAGTTTTCTAAAGGTCTTTGTGAGGGTTGCACCCTTGGAAAGCACCCTGAAAAAAACTTTGATAAGGAAAAATCCTGGAGAGCTACTTGTCCCTTAGATATTATTCATAGTGATGTTTCTGGCCCCTTTCCATCTCCTTATTTTACTAGATCTCTATATATACTAACCTTCATTGATGACTTTTCGCATTATACTTGGGTATATTTTCTTAAGCTTAAGTCTGAAGTCTTTGAGCATTTTCAAAACTTTAAGGCTCTTGCTGAGAAACAAGTAGAATGGTCTATCAAGGTTCTTCGAACTGACAATGGAGGTGAGTATGTGAGAAATAGGTTTGAGGATTTCTGCACTTCTGAGGGGATTGCTTTGCAGCGTATAGTTGTTTACAGCCCTTCCCAAAATGGAGTTGCAGAAAGAAAGAACCGAATCTTAAAGGAGATGGCCACTTGTATGGTTCACTCGAAGTCCCTTCCTCCACAGTATTGGGCTGAAGTAGTGAATTTGTGCTTGTTACATTCAGAATCATGTTCCACACAAGGTAGTAAGAGGGATGACACCCTTTGAAGCCTGGTTTTGACACAAGCCTGATGTTGAGAACTTTCAAGTCTTCAGATCCAAGGCTATGGCTCAGATTCCCAAGAAGAAACGCAAGGCATTGGATCCACAATCCAAACCTTGTATCTTTGTCAGGGTATCCTGATGGCGTGAAGGGATATCAATTGTTGAACCCTACTACCCATGAGCTCTATATTGAGAGGAGTGTGAAGTTTGATGAGTCATCCTTGACTTTTACTTCCACTGAGGTTAGGTTTTTAGCCACTAATTCAGATTCTGACTCATCAGATGATGATGTTGTTAAGAGAGTTCCTCCTCTCCCTACTCCTCCCGATCCTCAAACCTTTGAGTCTTCTGATTCTGACAGTAGTGATGATGAGGACTATGTCCCTTCTCACTCGAGTGAAGAATCTTCTGACTCTAAGCTTGAACCTTCGGGACCTCTTTGGGCTAGGAAAACTTTACAGAGTGCTAGAGATTTAGTTGGAGATCCTTCAGATGAGAGACATACTCACTCGAGTTTTGTTGGACCCCACTCCTTCTTCACCTCTGCTTCTGATCCACCATCTTTCTAGGAAGCTTCTGGGATTCCTGAGTGGGATTCTGCTATGGATGAGGAGTATTCCTCACTCATAAGAATGACACTTGGGATCTTACCCCTCTTCCGAAAGGAAGAAAATTCATTCAGTGTAGGTGGATATATCGAACAAAGTATGGAGCCAATGGAGAAGTCGAGAAGTATAAAGCACAACTTGTAGCTAAGGGTTTCTCCCAGGTAGCTGGGGTTGATTACTCATAAACCTTTGCTCTGGTTATGAAGATGACTTCCATTTGACTGACCCTTGCCATCACTGCCACTAACAGATGGGAAGTCCACCAGATGGATGTTAAGAGTGCCTTCCTTCATGGGGACCTAGAGGAAGAGATCTATATGGAACAACCTCCAGGTTATGTCCATGATCCATCCCTCATTTGCAAGTTAAAGAAGTCTCTCTATGGCCTTAAACAAGCCCCTCGGGCTTGGTATGCCAAGATGGAATCCTTTCTACTTGCATCAGGGTTCACTCGGTGTCACTCTGACCCAAATGTGTATATTCTGTGGCAAGATGAATCCATTCTTATTCTTGTTCTCTATGTTGATGACTCGTTGATCATGAGTAGCTCTTCCTCTATCATTGATTCTGTGAAGATATCCTTGGCCAACAAGCTATCCATGTCTGACTTAGGATTGCTTCATTACTTTCTTGGGATCCATATTTCACAATCTGACTCAGGAATTATGATTCAGCCTAAGTAATCTCTTGATTTCCTTGCTTGGTTTCACATGTCTGATTGTAAGTACTCACCGAATCCTTTTCTTTCCAAGGTTAAGTTGGTTTCTGATTGCTCTTCCCCCTTGGTTGACGGTACCCTTTATCAGAAATTGGTGGGGAGCTTGATCTACCTTACTCACACTCGGCCAGATCTTTCGTATGCTGTCGGGATCATGTCTAGATTTATGCAGGAGCCTCATGAGCTACATTTAAAAGTAGCAAAAGTGGATCCTTCACTATGTTTGTGGCACTCACACTGATGGGATTCATTACTTAGGAGGGACTGAGATTGACTTGGTTGGATTTACAGACTCAGATTGGGCTGGTGATCTAGATCATCGAAAGTCTACCTCAGGCTACAGTTTCACTCTTGGTTCAGGTTATGTCAGTTGGTCTAGCAAGAAGTAGAACATCATTGCCATATCATCAATAGAAATAGAATACAGAGGAGTAGTTAATGCTGCCACAGAAGCTATTTGGTTACAGGGTATCTTGATAGAGTTTGGCATCCACTTTCGGTGGCCTACCATCATCTACTATGACAACATGAGCACTATCTCAATTTGTAGAAATCCAGTTCAGCATCAGTGGATGAAGCACATTGAGATTCACATGCACTTCATACAGGAGTTTATACATGAAAACATCATCAACATACAGTACATGTTCAGACAGCTGATCAAGTTGCAAACATATTCACCAAGCCCTTCACTGAGGTGAAGTTTCTTCACTTGCGGTCTCTTCTTGGGGTGAGGTCTGCTGCAGCTACCCATCTTCTTCGGGCTATATAGTCCTCCTTCTTCTCCTCTTCTTCTTTCCAGAAATATGTTGTTTGTATATGGGAACCTTATCAGGCCTTTAGTTGTCAGGCCCCATTGACACATATTTCTTAGTTGTCTAGGGGAGTCTTCTTTTCTATCCTGGCTTACCATACCTCTTCCCAGCTTCGATGAAGGGGGGTGTTGGTGTGTGTGACATGCCTAGTCATCATCCACATCACCTGGTGAGTCATCTCACCTTACGAGAGTCATAGGCACTAGGAAGTCAAATGACAAGTGTCATATTCATTTATCATAGAATCTGTCATTGTCATTTGCATTAGTGCGTCATAGGATTACATTCCTTATTTGGAATTGTAACTCCTCCTTTAGTGGCATCATATGCGTCAGTCAACGTCATATGGTCAGTGGTGTCATTGATATTCTTTCCTTTTTAGGCATGGGGGTTACACAGCACCCCTATTTGTACTTCCTTTTTTCAATCTATGAAGCATGAGCAGACCTTTTTCTTACTTGCATTTTCATTTCCATTGATTTGAATCTTTCTTATTGTGTTAGAGCTTGACGTTACCATAGAGTACAACTGTGTTGTGGTGCATTGTTTTTGACATCGGTTCTCATTTTTACCCCACTTTCAATTCTTTGGTAGATATGGCTTTTGCTCCAAAAATAAGGATATGAAGTCAGCAATTGGAGGATCTTGAACAAAAAAATTCTATTAAGGTCATTGGATTCTATATACCATCATTTTGTAAAGGATTTTTACTTTTTGAATTTCATACGTATGGGTATACTAGAGTCAAGAAACCTTTTGGAGATTGAAATCCTAGTCTATTTAGTTAGAAGAAAGAAAGAGATAGAAACACTAAATTAATTTCACATGACCACACTCAAACCACAAGGCCTAAAATAGAATTACAGAAGTTTCCATATGGAAATGTTTATTTTCACTAAAAATTAGAATGTCATAAAGGCACAAAGCATAAGATTTTATGCGTCTAAAAAATTTCGGGAGAAATCACTTGAGACTAATTATTGTAATGAAGAAGCAACCTCTTATCTTGATTAGATTTTATGTGACCTTGGAGACATTGTTTCTAATGAGATATGTAAAATTCTCACCAAATTCAGCGATAGTTGAGCTAGCTAAAAAAGTGTTGCACATTATAATCTTGAAGGGGACAAGGCAACCTTGGCCTAATGGTTAATTTCTACAAATTTTTTCAAAAGTTTTAGGATATCTATCCATGGCCTGGAATAATGGTTCTCAAAGAATTTTTAATGAATTTTATATAAAGGGTGATTTCCTCCCAGAACTGAATAATAATCACATTCAATGCTAGCCCCACTCAGAAGATTTGAATGCTAAATATTTTAAGGATATTAGGCCTATTAGCCTAGTTGTTATTTACATAATTTTCACTAAGATTCTTAACACTAAATTCAACCATTTCTTTTTTATTTGATCTCAAAAACAATAAATTGGCTTCATTAAAGGAAGAATCATACAAGCATGGGGTGATCATGGTACATGAAGACCAGAGATTCCATGGATAAAAGTAAGAAAGCAGGGACAGCCATATCACACAAGACATGAATTAAGGCATTTGATAGAGTATCTTGGATCTACCTTTCTCTTGATAAGGTTTTGCTATCGATTTGGTTTCCACACTAAATTCAGAAAAACAAAATTGGGTCACACTCCCCTTGGTCCCCTTTTGAATAACTAACTTACATATATTCACCTAACCATGGCCCCTTTTACCCCACCTTAATATTAATTTAATTATCTATAATTAAATTAATACCCATCCTCACCCCATTTATTAATTTAATTACTTTAATTAAATGGATGCACACCTCACCTAGACACCTCACCCAGACACCTCACCATAGACCTATTCATAGCATGTTTCCATAACTAACTAAGACTTAGCCCTACCTACCTTAATGAGCTAAGACTTAGTATAACCCTAAAATCACATGCCTATTCTTCCTCTAACCATATTCCCACTTATCTAAGTGAAACATTCCACTTATACCCAGCACCAGCAAGAAAAATTATGGAAAAAAGATAGCCAAGATCTGCTATTTTAGGAAACCTAGGATATCCCACCTTAATCGATGCTGGTCAACCCGAAACCGATGCCGGTCACCCTAAACCATCGTCAGTTACCATATAACTAGTTTGGTAACCTTGTTTGAGAGGTTGGCCACATTCTCAAGTTTTGGGAGAAGGGAGATCTGCATGCAAACATGAATAAGAGCTCTTTCGACACATCCAGACAGCCATAGCCAGCACCAAGATTGATTTGAAGGTAGTCATTCATGGTAGCATTCTGGGAAGCATTGTCGTAGGGCACTGACCACCATTCCATAGATCAACTATCACTTCATCACCCACCATATCAAGCATTTACATGCACCAGTAAGTGTGTTTTCCTTATCTTCATTATTTCATGCTTATTCAAATTCAAGTTTCTTCATCTCTGTTTATTCAGGTATCTATTTACATCTTTCATCCCACCCTTTTAATTTTCTATGAATCCCAAATCATTCCACCACCCTCCAAAATCATGCAATAAAAACAAATACCTACAACATCTTCCAAAACCCCTTTGATAACATCAGTTAACACCTCCGCAGACCTAACTATGACCCCCTCATCGATCCCCTTAATGATATCTGTTTGACTGTCAACCCAACCTCATGATAACCCTTAGCCTACCCCAAACCCACTCAAAACCTTACCACACCTATTTCGGAGTCACCTCACCCTCCCCCATAGAAACCTTTCCAACCTATTCCAAGTAGCAAAAACCCAACACCATTGTCAGTCTCTTTCTCAACCGACATTGGTCATACTAAACCGACTGACCCCGTCAGTCTCTGTATTTGATAAACCTACCTATAACAACAATCCTAATACCCTTTACCTAAACAACCCAAATCAACAAAAGTTTACCTGACCTATCCTGTACTACCTTATAGATCTACCTATTTGCACTACCCTAGATCTGATCATAACCTAGCCTGTTATATTAGATTTTTTTTATTGTGATTTGAATGAGATACCTAAATCATATCAACTAGCAATAGGATTCATTTTATTTATCATTTTTTACATTGAGTTGTATTAAACAGTGGGTTGATGCCTTCTAGGAAGTATCACACTTCCTAGATCTAGCATACACTAGGCAAGCCCACTGACATATATTGTTTAACTCTCTTTTGTGGTCTTGTTTTGTATTTCAAGTAGTTCCTCCTAGCCAAAAGGAAGCTCTCACAGTCAATATTGGATCAAGAAGTTAGAACGTGCGTAATGACCTTTAAACCGAACATCACAACAGGTATTCCTCCTTAGCCCATACCGTTATTTGTTTCATTTAAATCCTTAAAGAAAATGGTGAAACATTTTGGCACATCTGGTGAGACCCTCTCTTAGTTTCATTGCATTTTATTCATATAGGGAAAATTTTTTGCGTGTTTCTTTCCTTTCAAAAAATACACATTTAATCTTTTCCCTGGTAATATTCCTTTCTTCTAATTGTCTAAACAACATTTGTCATTTGGTGCTTAAAACAAATCTCTTCTTCTTTTTTGCATTGCATTAGTGAAAGAGCATCCCTCTTCCTGTTCATCACTTGTTACAACAAATATCACATTTCGATTTGGGTTTAAGACACTTGCATTGCATTCTGATTTGCTGCATTATAGCTCACATTAAAATGAGGGCAACCTATATGCTGGAAGTCACTCCCAGCTGATGGTTGACACAATTGAACCGTAGAAAGCACTTTCTTTCTCTCTCTCTCTTTGCCAAACTACACAAATTTGAAATTTACACATCTTCTTAAACAACATCTTACTCAAAAGAAGTTGTCAGTGATCACACAATTAGAGGATTGACAGTGGGCACCCAACTAGTTATCTTTGTTCCAGTCACCCATTAGAGAACGACCCGCCCCCACCAAAACATAACATGAAACCTCACCTTTAGAATTTCCTTTTTCATAGGAAGTCTTCCCAACCAAAGAATTTGTTCTAAATTCACATGTCATTATCTTAAATAGCATAAGCTAAAACCAACATAAAATTCACTTTTAGGACTACATGTTTTCTTAGCTTTGTTTCTTGATTTTTGTTTTGAGGTGTGAGGATACGATTCTTAATTTTTTTATTTTTACCTTTCACACTCCACCATCACAGTTGGAGTATTTTGACTTTCTCTGAGTGTGTTAGGACCTCATCTTATCATCCCAAGACTTCTGGGTTGATTATTCATCCAATCTAAATTCATAAAAATCTAGTTTTCTTCATTCTTCAGATTTCACAATAACCGACATCGGTCCAATGACCATCATCAGTTTACATCTGACCATCATTGGTTTACCTAACCGGTGTCAGTTCCTTGTTCTTTTGGTTAGTTTACCCAAAGGAAACTTATCTCATCTTCTCTTATGTTTAGAGTCTCTATGTATCATTGTACTATATGTACTCTGATAAGAGTCATCAAATACAACTTTCATGTCTGGCAGTCATTAGTTTCTACCTCATTTGCTGAAACTGTTGTTTTCTCACAGTAACCGAGTATCAGTTCCTGTAACCATCATTGGTCACCCTTGACTGTCATCGTTCACCTCTTAACCATCATCGGTTAGTGAAACCAGCGTGTCGGTCACTCTATTTTATTTTAGTCAAAACATTTACCAACTTTCCCTCTCAGAATCTGTTTTTTTCCCATCTCTGTTGTTCCCTGTGTCATTTACAAAGTACAGTTCACCTGATATACGTTGATTCACATGGTGTTGACTTGAAGCCAAACTAACACCCTCATATTTCATGCCAACTGTCAGCCACTTCCACCTAGTCCATCACCGCTATCCATTTTATCACCTATAGATCCGACGCAACTTATCCCCATCACTACCAAGGATGAGGAGTTCACAAAACTCCTTGACCAGAATCTCACTTCCCTTCAGTAGTTCCTTGCTCATTCTTCCACCTGAGGATTCCTAGGATAGTTAATATATGGAATTCTTGTATCTATCCCCCCTTCTCTAGCACCCACCTATGCATCACCTAGCACCAGCTCGACACTACCATCATCCACTTTACCATCTGTGGTGTCTCAGTTAGATCCCACAACTGATATAACTGCAACATCTACGTCATCTATCGCACCCATGACATCAATTGTCCCTCCAACATCCACTTTAAGTATAGCCCCATCTACACCCACTACCTCACATATACCCATTGCATCGTAACCACCTCCGGTGTCAGTAGCTTACACCCCTTTTCAAAACCTCATCCTTTCTATCCCGCAGTCCTTACCCCCAATCACCACTAGAGTTGTTACGACTACCCCACCCACTTACACATACTACCAATAACCCCCGACCTCATCTATCACTTATTCTGGCTATGTGTACCACCTACATCTATTCCTCCTATCATAGTTCTCATACTCAGCACCACCATACACTAGCATACCACCCACGTCATACATTCTACATCAACCCCTTTTTTCTGTAGGGGGTACCCATTCATCACAATGTACTAACGACCTCATTAGAATGATGATGGAAAATATGCAGACCTTAGAAGCATCTGTTTTTGGCTCCCATAATTCTTTAACTTATGATGAAATCTGTAACGAGCCTATCCATCCATCTATTCCCATTCACCCCTACCCTGTGCATTGGGAAATGCCTAAATTCAATCACTTCAATAGTAAAGAAGACCCACAACAACACTTGCGGTTGTTCAAACATGGGTGCTACCTAATCACCCACGATGACACTTTTCTCCTACAAAATTTCCCAATGTCCTTGACAGGACCAACATTGGATTGGTATAGTGGACTACCTCGACATTCCATTTATTCCTTTAATCAAGTAGCCCAAGCTTTCTTAGACCATTTTTCAATCAATGTTACCAAGAAAGTCACCATGACTGATCTCTATTCAACCCAATAGTATGAAGATGAATCTATTGCAGATTTCATTTCCCGTTGGTAGAGTCTTATTAACCAATTGATGTTCCAGCTACGTCAGACTGAACTTATTGAGTTGTTCACTAGAGCTTGTGCTAGA
Organism: Taxus chinensis; assembly: GCA_019776745.2. Lineage (NCBI taxonomy): Eukaryota > Viridiplantae > Streptophyta > Pinopsida > Cupressales > Taxaceae > Taxus > Taxus chinensis. Next base: position 199,047 of record JAHRHJ020003177.1, read on the forward strand.
CACATCTCACCAACTCTACAAGTACAAACCTTTGAACCTTTGATGAAGCGTTCACCATGGCATGAAAACTAGAAATTCATGCCATTGAAGAAAATAAAATCCAATTATGAAACAAGAACTCCCCATTCAAATCAAATGACTCTTCTTCATCTTCAAAACCCCAAAATAACTATTCAAATCCCAAAGGATCTGCCAATGCAGTAGTCCTCAAGGTAAGACCCCACCTCATCCTTCTAATCAAGCCCAACCTTCTTCCAATATTCCTCCCATCCAAGCCTTTCAACTCTGACGGGAGCAATGGAAGTACACTTCAATTGGAGAGCCCTATTCTTTAGTCTTGGAAAAGCTTCTTAAATATGGAGCCATTACACTTCCTCCCATAAAATCTCATACAGGTTTCGATCCTTCCCATCCTATGCTTGCATGGTATAAAGAACATGACTACTGTAATTACCATCACATTAAAGGCCATAGTGACAGTAATTGTATAAATTTTAAGAACATTGTCTAAGAGATGATAGATAATGGAAACCTTGTCGTGGACAACCCGAACACACCAACAAACCAAAATTTTCACATCTTAAAGTTGTTCCCTAATCAAAAACCATTGTCTAATCAAAATAGTGAACCTTCATCTAGTGACAACAATGTCCATGAAGTCCACGCATTTTTTATATCATACCAGTCGTTCCTCGAAACCCACCTATTTCATCTATTGAGGAAATTATAGCACGAGCTCCTCTACCTACAGAGGAGCATACCACTTCTACTACCCTTCTACCTTCACCCATAGAGGAGTCCCCTTCATCTCCCCCTTCTCTCATGGAGGAACCCACACCTTCTACCATTGCCATTTCACCATCTACCTCACAACCTACTGAACAATCAACACTTTTAATTCTCCCATCCACAGGAGAATCATCATCACCTTCTCCTCCACCAAGGAGAAGTCTACATCACCCCACCTATTATCTCTCCTACCCATGGGAGATTCTTCAGACATACCACTACCTGTTAGGGGAAGTTCTCCCTCAGCATCCCAAGACCCCATTGACATGATCTCGACTCTTTTACCTACAGAGTCCAAGGCTATCCAATTCCCTGTCTCGCAAACATATTTTATAGGGATTACCATCAAACCAACTCCATATTTTTCTTCAACAGTCCCATTTTTCATGGTCTCAATTGCTTGGATTACCTTGATCATTCCATGCTCTGGGTACGTCTTTGGATCCCCTTTTTGACTAAAATGCAAATGTTTCCTGAAGATACTTCCACGATCTACCCAAAGATATTTTCAGCAACCAAATCAACATTGACCATGCCTATTAAAATGGCTTCTCCTTCATCATCTCTACCTACATCCAAACCTCTACCCATAACTAAAACCATTCCCAAACCTCAAAACCTACCCACACCTATCTCCTCACCCGTATCTAGACCCAGCATTACCTTGGGTGTCATGCTGACATCAATCCTTACTCACCCACCTGTCAAATTGGACTTAGCCACATCTTCCCAAGCCTACACCAACATTATCCCCTTTCCTAAAAGGAAAACCCAACCTTCTAGGCTGCATACACTGGTCTCACCTGCCACAACCTTTATCACCTTCCCCCTTCCATATCCATCCTAGGTCCCCATCTATCAACCCTGATCAAACAGTCTCCTACTTAAGGCCAATCAAAAGCTAAACAACCTATTACTACATCATGAGCCTTTGTTACACCTCATTCACCCAAAAACAAAACTCCCTCACCCTCACCTGTGCACTTCTTGCCACCTATACCTCCACCAGTTACTATAACCTCAACCTTTAAACCTATACATGACTTCAACCCATGCCATCTACCCAACCTCTACCAACCACCTCCACTGCAACTCAGTTTCCCCTGTGGGTAACCCATCCTCTTCCACCATCTGCTTTCCCTTCTACATCCCATACTCCCATGTCACCTTTACCAAAGAAGGTGCAACCCAAAGATAAGAATCCACTACCCTCCAATAAGGTATTCAAACCAACCAAACCTTCCATCGCCAACTCTTCTACCCCACCTTTACCCAAGCAGATGCTATTAAAACATAATACCATACCACTTATCAAACCAGTAGACGAACCCATTCCCCCTCCTATAAATCCTCTTCCCTCACGATCATCCACACCTCTACCCAAACCCACACTCACTTCCCATTGTGATCCATTAGCGGGGTCCTATGCCAATATTTTAACTAATCTCTTAGAGACTTCCATCATCACATTACCACCACTTTGACCTTATGATCCTCTCAAACCCAAACCAAAATGGTTTGATGAAACCAAGATTTGATGAAACATATCATCGTGTGTCAGGACATGATGTAGAAAATTGTAAGGCTTTAAAGATCGTTCTTCTCCAACTTTGTCCTCATAAAAAAAAAATTTGACGATGATGACCTTCTTAATGAGGACCATTTTCCACCTTCACCTATTATTACACATCATAATCCTTTACCTATTAAGCAGTAAATATCTCCACCCCCAAAACCATTTTTACCACCTCTAAAATTTGAGATCAACATGGTCCGTATTAGAGAGTTGGCCAAATCACCACCCAAATGTCAGTGCGCCCTACTCATTTCACAAGGCTCTTATCCACCACTAGGATTTTTCCCCTCATGTCGTTATACCTTTCATGACACACCCTCTCCATCCACCTCCCCTCATATTAACATGGTTCACATTGCCTACCCATGCTCAAAAAGACAAAGGAAAAGAAAAAGCAACTAGCCCATCAACTAACCCTATGTCCAATATACCATTTGCACTCACACCCAAAATCATCATCTGCATACCCACATACCCTATCTCTAATGGGGTCACCCATCACGCAATGATAAAACAATTACATCAATTTCCACTAAATATGTCTTTGTATGATCTCATCCAAACTTCTGAATCCCATAGACAAGCCCTTATTGAGGTTTTGTAATCCATTGAAGTTTTACCCAATGACCCCACTCTAGTGGCCTCCATTATTACCCCTCACCATGTAGCCTTTCTTACCAAATCAACTCCTTCTTCTACCCCCATACCACTCCTCAAGTTTCATACCCTCACCTTCTCTGATGAGGAGATTGTACCTTTCCAGTCAGATAAACCTGATCCCACCATTTTCATTTCCATCTATATCAATAACATACATGTACGATGCATCATGATTGATGGTGGTGCTAGAATTAGCATCATCTCCTCCCACGCATATAATCAAATGTGCATCCCTTCTAATTATACGCATAATAACCCAATTATGTTGCGCTCCTTCAACAACGCCATCACCTCCACCCTTGGCACCATTATCCTTCACATTCACATACGCCCTCACACTATCCCGGAAACTATTCTATGTTTTAGAGGGAGAGTTCCAATATAACCTATTACTCGGTAGACCTTGGACTCCCATCATGGGTTATGTCCCTTCAACTTTACACCGCTGCATAAAATTCAAACATGAAGGACATAACTATACCATCCCCACTGACTTGTCACCATTCAAAACTTGTAACATGTTATACCAACCTAACAATGTACTTGTACCAGTCAAGGCATCTGCCACTACCCCCACTTCACCTTCAACCATGAGCCCATCCACCAATGATTCCGCCACCCCCTCCCACATCTAACTCTTGTTATTCCTACTACTGCCACAGCCTCTGCAGCTAAACCCTCTGCTTCCCAACCAACCACTACCCATCCTTCCCAATCATCTACTGATTCATTTATCCCCACCACCCACATATCAACTATGGATCCATTAGAAGGTTTTTTTCAATGCCTCACTCTAAGGGAGTATCACCCATAAAATATCAACACATTTCTCACTCCACAATAGTATGGTAACTTGCGCCAGCATCTTAGTTATGACTACTGCGTAGGTGAGGTTTTTCCTTATAGTCCTCCCTACCTTCGCACTAATCCAATGTATGGGGGACTTGATATTGCCACCTATTCACTCAAACCTCCCTCCAAAACATGACCTTTTTCATCTGACTTCTAATCCCTTACTAACTTTCATTTCTCCCACACTTTCCTTCATCGTTACGCATGGAAAGGATTTGGATTTAGTTTTTATGAACAAGGCCTCCATATCATCATATCTTGTACCACCCGTAAGAACAATGACTATAGTGGCATTGGATTTTCCGCACCACCTTCCAAGAAGGCCTGCATCAACTTCATTGAGGAAAAAAAACCTTCTCCACCTCATTCACCAACATCACCACTTTCACTCATGGAGTCCAAAGTCTAACTTTTTTTTCGTAAACACAATTTCCCTAGGACCTCTTACTTATCAATGTGATGGAGAGGCTCCCTCTTCTATTCCCTTCCTGTATCCTAACATAATCGAGGAAGAAACGCCTTCTATTAACATCATTCAATGTCAAGACGATGATTCCATCCTCACCTACCTTGGTGTGGAATATTCTTATATTCACCAATCATTACCCAATGAGACACAAACCATGTTGAATGAATTGACTATCAAAATCAACATTAATACTCAGGATGACCCACACATTCTAAAGATAGGTCAGTCTTTAGATGTTGCTAAACAGGAATATTTTACCTCTTTCCTCCAGAACCATAACAACGCTTTTGCTTGGTCCTGTTGGTGAGGAAATTTTTTCGGGTGGGAATCTAAGTCCCTCTACTTAACCGGTGCAGCTACCGTATATGCATGCGTGAGAAAATGTGGATTTCTGTGGTGGCCTTTCGGCCGGGGATCCAACAGGGGCACTCCACTGACCCTGTGGCAAAGCTTATAGATACTTGCAAGAGAGAAATTTTCTATGAAAGTGGGAAAGGGAGTGAGAAAAGAGGTAGGAGAACTAATGTTGCAGGTAGGAAATCAGATTCCTGCACACACTAGTTAGAAAATTCATCACATGCATTCATGGGAAGAAACAACCCTGCAAATGGCAACAAGACGAGATAAGATTGTGAACTCAAAGTTTCTAAAATCTCCTCATCAAAGAGGCTACAAAATCCTTCTTCTTGTATTGATGCTTAATCAGAAGTTGTACATAGTGGAGAAATGGAGGAAATTGAGAAAAGGGGGGGGGAAAATGGAAGAAAAATGGCTATCTCCTTTGTTTTCTCTAAGTACAATGCACTCGTGAGTTTACAAGATCAATCGCCAACCCTTAACAATGGCGTGAAGAAGCCATTAAATCTCCTCCAAGAAATGGTTACAACTTCTTCTTTGTTAGCAAGAAACGGTTTACAATTTCTTTTCAATCATTTGCGTCTGTTCGGATTCTTGATTCGCGAAGAAATGCCAATGGTGGAAAAACCAGACTTTTCATAATGCAGCCGTTACATTCATTTTGTAACTTTGAATTTGAACTGTTCATCTTGCCTTCGAAACTTTAAACCAGATCCGTCCACGTGGGAGAAATTTATTGGAGCGGGCGTGGAGGATGCCTTTTGCATTTTATGCCTTTGTAGAAAATTGGCATTTTTTGACATTTTGGTCCGCCCTTCCACCTCTCCACCATAGGCCTGACACGTGGCTTTATTTGAGTGGCGAAGGAATCGAGGCTTGCTTTTTTCAATTTTAACCTTTTTTCAAAAAATGTTCAAAACTTCAAAGTTCTTCGCCGCTCCGCTCTCCGCTTTGACTTTTCAATGGCGGGCCCGAGACCTTGGTGGAGCGTTGGAGCATTCTGAATTTTTACTTTTTGTGGCTTTTGGAAATTTGGTTAAATTTCCTTTTTTAAAAGAGCCTCAAAATCTCAAATCCCTTTGACGGTTCGCTTCCCCTTTGACAAACTTTCCAACTGCGGGCTTCAACCTTTGACTTTTTCCTTTAAGCCTGACGTGGGGCTGCGGGTCACTTTTTAAATTTTCACCTTTTTTACAAAGAGGCTCAAAATCTCAAATTGATGGTCTGCCTCCCTGCTTTGACTTCCTTTGATACGGGCTCAAGATTTGACTTTTACCTTTAAGCCTGATCGGGGTTGCGGGTCACTTTTTAACTTTTCACCTTTTTTACAAAGAGGCTCAAAAACACAAATTTCTCCACCGACCCGCTTCCAATTAGGTATGTCCATGTACCCATGGATGATGGGGCCAAAATTTGATGGGGAAGAAAATGCCCATCATTCCCGACTGTGGGAAAAAATGCAGAGAAGAAGAAAACTCCACCATTTCGTGCCTGATTTTCAAATTTCTTTCACGAGCCAAGGAATTGAAAACAATACAAGGTTTGATGATCTAGGGGCATAGAAAGATTGAAAATTTCATTCAAATGAGGACAACAATAAAATTTTCACGCGTCCAGACAGGAAAACAGAAAATTTATCAAAACAAGCAGACTGGGGATTTGAAACAACTCTAGGGCATGGATTTTTCTATCTCTTCAAACTTTCAACTTGGCTTAAATACTTTAGGAGGGTGAGAGCTTGAAATTTTGAATTTAACTTGGAAAATGAAAAGTGGTTTTTGGGAGACAACAGTTGGCTCTAGCTTGGGGACATTGCATGGACTAGCATGACAAAGACGTGGTATGAGGATCCATAATCTCAATTTTTAAACTGTATAACGTTGACCAGTGCCTTATCCATTGGGCCTTGCAGATTCATGTACAATTTTGAGAAAGAAAGATCAGAAGAAGGAAACACACAAGCACACAAAAGGAAGGAAACACACGACACACAACAGAAGGGGAAACAAAACCACACAACGGAAAGGGAAACACACCAAGAAATCACCTATGGTACAAGGTGGGGGACAACCCACTTTCACTGATGATACAGTTTCAAGTATTTCCCACTTCGAGGAAATTCCAATGGCGTTCCATCCAAGTATGAGAGGAGAAAAACATTCTCACCACAAGCTCCATGAATTTGGAATGGGCCGAGCCATAATGAATCAAACTTTCCATGGCTGCCCTTTGGTTCTCTTCTCTTGTCCCATAGCAGGACAAAGTCTCCAACCTTGAATTCTCTTGCCTTAGCCCTCTTGTCAAAGATCTTCTTCACTTTCAATTGGTGTTCTTTGATTCGATCCACCACCTAGAATCTATTTTCTTCTAGCTTCTCCAGAAATAGGATCCTTTTGTCTAAGGAATCTTTGTATTGACCATCTTCTATTTCCTGTAGCAACTTGAGAACTAGCATCTCAATTGTGAGGGGTCTGCTTCAACTCCATACAATAGTTGGAATGGAGACATACCTATCACCTTCTTGGGAGTGATCCTATCTACCCACAATGCATCGTACAACCTTTTGTGCCAATTCCTTTGATTCTCATCTACAAGCTTGCGGACAATGGTCACAATGTTCTTGTTGCTTGATTCAGCCTGTCCATTTCCTTGTGGATAGTAGTCAAAAGAATGAGCTAGGGAGATTTTGTAGCTATAGAAAAACTCAGTCAGCTCTCTTGAAGAGAAATAGGTAGCATTATCTACTACAATCTTCTGTGGCACTCTGAAATGGACTATGATATTCTCCTTGATGAAGTTGCATACTGTTTCAGTGTTGGCTTGTTTGGCTGGAATGGCTTCCACCCATTTGGTGAAGTAGTCTGTTGCTGTGAGTACATAGGTGTGCCCTGTGCTTGAGTGAGGGTTCAGAACACCAATGAAGTCCAGCCCCCACTGTTGAAATGGTTCTTCAATAACCACAGGCCTGAGTGGTAATGCAGCGAGTTGTGGTCTTCCAATGAACTGTTGGCATGCTTTGCATTTAGAAACCCAATCTCGAGTATCTGCAAAGATGGTGGGCCAATAATACCTTCCTCAGAGGATCTTGTGTGCAGTGACCATTGCTGAAAAATGTCCACCACATGCTTGGTCATGGTATGCTTTAAGCAACTTTTCTTGTTGCTCTTTATCTACGCACCTGAGGAAACAACCATCCAGGCCTCTTTTGTAAAGTGCATGATTCCAGATCACAAATTTGGCTGCCTTCAGCTTGAGTGTTCTTCTTTTTTGTAATCAAGATGAGGAGGGCATTCTCCATAAGTCAAGTAGTAGGCAATATCAACATACCACTCATCGGTAGTGGTGACAAAGAGAACCAGTGGGTTGTCTTCTGAACAAGTTGAGCAAGTACATGTTTCTTCACCATGTTGAACTTTGAGAGTTTCATCTTCAGCAATCAACTTGCACAAGCCATTTCCCCTTACCAGATTGGAGGGTTGAATCTCCAAGTCATATTCTTGAGTCTTTGCAATCCAATTTCCTCTCTTATCTTCGGGATCCTGCTGTGTCAAGATGGACTTGATTGCACTGCCAGGGACCATCACCACTGTATGAGAATTGAGGATGTAAAACCTGAAGCTTTTTACAGCCTTGACCACTGCATAGGCATGCTTCTCCAATTGGTTGTACTTTAGCTCATGCTTCTTCAAAGGACAACTCATGAAAGCAATAGGTGCTTCAACATCTTCATCATTTTTCTGAACAAGAACAACAGAGAGTGTATTCTCTGATGCATAACAATACATGATGAACTCTTTGTTAAAATCTGGAGACACAAGGGTTGGAGCCTTGGCAATGGATTTCTTGATCTCTTCAAATGCTTCCTTCCCTTCATTGTTCCATTTGAAACTTGCTTGAGGTTTCATCATGGAAGTGATGTGCTTTGTCAATTCAGCAAACTCAGGCACAAAATGACGAAGAAAGTTTACCTTTCCAAAGAATGAATGAACTCCCTTCTTGCTTGTGGGTAGGGCTAATGCTTGAATGGCTCTAATCCTCTCAGGATCAATGTGTGCTCCATGTTTGTTCACAATGTGCCCCAATAACTTGCCTTCTGTGACTCCAAAAATGCACTTTTTTGGATTTAGTGATATGCCATGTTTCCTACACCTTGCAAGTACCTGTTCCAAGTGATAGATATGATCTCCCCTCTTCTTTGAAAATACTGTGAGATCATCAAGATATATGACAATGCAATGCTTCAGATCTTTGAAGGCCAAATCCATCACCCTTTGGAATGTAGCTCCTGCATTGATTAGGCCAAAAGGCATTCTGTTGTAGGCAAAAGTGCCCCAAGGTGTTGTAAAGGTTGTCTTGGTGTGGTCTTCCTCTACCACTTTGATTTGATTGTATCCTGAGAATCCATCAAGTAATGAAAGCATTTCAGATCAGTGACTGCTTGCAGGATATGGTCCATGATAGGAAGAGGATAATTGTCCTTGAGTGATGCCTGGTTCAGGTTGCGAAAATCTACACATATCCTTATTTCACCATTCTTCTTCCGCACTGGCACAATGTTAGCCACCCACGTTGAATGGTGGATGGGAAAGATGATCCTTGCATTAAGCATCTTCATTACCTCCTCCTTGATGGTATCAGCAATCTTTGGGTTGTACGGCCTTTGTTTCTGCCTGAGGGCTTAACACCCTGCTTCAAAGGAATTGAGTGATGCATTTCTTTTGGATGGAAGGATTTGAGTTCATCATAAGAGTAGGCCAAGACATCTGAGTATTTCTTGAGTAATGCAACAAACCTTCTTTTTTCTTCAGGTGAGCAACATTTTCCAATATTGACCATCCTTGGCTCCTCTGGGGTACCAATGTTTTCTTTATCAAAATCAGCTGGGCACCGAGAAGATTGCTTTTCTTTCTCTTGAATGAATCTGTCATGTTTGTCAAAGAGGTCTTCTAAAGAGACTAGGCCTTTGGGAATTTTGTTCCCTTTCAATTTGATTACTCCCTCATCATCAATCCCTTCAATTCCTTCTTTCTCTTCTTGGGGACTGCTTCTCGGTGTGGATTTTCACCTCCTTCGAAGAAGAGATTATTGAAATTATCCCTTTGCTCCAAAAAGGATAGAATTTGGTTATCATCATTGAAGACTTGCCAATGATTTGCATTGTCTGGTACACTAGGCCGGAATACCATTTCAATGGTCACTTTGTCTTTACCAAAAGAAGGATGAGGTGTCACTAGGGAAGCTGACACTGCAAGAGAATCAGCCTTTTCATTTTGTTCCCTTGGAATAGCTTCAATGGAAAATGCATCAAAAGATTCAATGCAATCCCACACTCTGTTTCTGTAATGCCTGAGCCTTGGATTTTTCACCTGATATTGTTGGTGGACCTGCTTTACCACAATCTCTACATCACCTTTGCATCTCAGCTTCTTGATTCCCATGTCCTCTGCTGCATTCATGCCTAAGAGCAATGCTTCATACTCTGCAGTGTTGTTTGTATTATCAAATTACAGCTTGTAGGCAAAAGGGTACACCTCATTGGAAGGAGAGTACAATACTACACCAGCTCCTGAACCTACTCTGGAATGACTACCATCAAATTCCATTGTCCAAATTTGATCTTCCTCTTCCTCCATGAGAAGTGGAAAGTTCTCCTCTTTTTCTGATGTGAGGAAGTAGTTTCCTAGCCCACAATCTTGAAAGAGAATGTTTGCTTTTGGATCATCAGACTTTCGTACTGTGAACTTCATCTTTCTTACTGGTAGCAACTTCTTCATCTCACCTTTTACTGGGATAGTTGCAGATGACCAATCCATTTTTATTTCTCCACCCAGGTCTCTGCAAAAACTCCTACTCAAAAGCATACCAAAAGATGTTGGGATGTCTACTACCAGTATGGTCAAGAGCACCTTCTTGTCTGGAAAATCAGCTAGTGCTACCTGTGCATCTTTGATTCTTCCTACCAATGGAACTTGTTTGGATTCCATTGAGTAGCAGGTGCCATTTACCTGGGTCAAGGTGAGGCCTAGAGCATTTGCAACTTTGGCTGGCATCACATTGTCTGAGGCTCCAGAATCTATGATACAATTATTTAGCTGGAAGCCTTTAATGAGGAGTGACAGGTAGAAAGGTTCAACCCTGTTGGTTTTGGAGGCACTGAGGGCTAGCATGTTTTGGGAAGGTGGTGTGGATGGTGTGGGTAGTAAGCCTTTAGAATTAGGACTTGAAGGATATAAGGTTACCACCATGAACTGCATTAATGAACCTGTCAAACTGGGTAGGGTGTGTTTGTAGGTATTCTATTTCTGAGAGCTAGACTTTGGTTTTGCTTGCATGTTCCACAAAGTCAAATGGGGCAATGGTGGGTGAGGAAGAGGCTCCTGAAATGGAGGAAGATCTACATGGTAGAGACTTTTCTACTTTTGGTGTTGGGTTCTCTTTTTCAGATGTAACAATTGGCTTGGAAGGGGGTGAGGGTGTAGCCTTTGACTGAACTTTAGATGTTTTTGCAGGACCAACATTTAGAAGAGAATTATTCTTAGCAACTTTTGAGCTGGAAGAAGAATCAAATGACTTACTTGGTATAGTAGCATGCTCTTTGGAAACCAGTGAGTCTGGTTTTTCTTTGGTTGATTCCATGGAAGGTGGTAATGGTGATCCTCTATTGATGATTTTATTCTGTGTAACCTCTGGAGGACAATATTCTTTATTCTTCTTCTTATCCTTTACTGCAACTATTGGTGCTAAAATCTCTTTCTTAGATTGAGCACGAGTGAAAACAGGCACATGAGAAAATTGGAACTTCTTCATCACCTTCATCTTCATCATCAACATATTTCAATCAGGCCATTGTGCAGGAGTCAACTTCCTCAATCTCAAGATAGTTTTTCATAATCTTGCATGATTTTTCTTCTTTAGTTTCATTCAATTCTATTTTGAGCTTCCTCCTTGGTCTTTGGCATGTTCACAAATCAAATGGGGTTATGGTGGTGAGGAAGAGTTCCAGAAATGGAGGAAGATTTACATGGAGAAATCCTTGGCCTATCTGGGTGTTGAATTCTCCTTTTCAGATGTAACAATTGGCTTGGAAGGGGGTGAGGGTGTAGCTTTTGACTGAACTTTAGATGTTTTTGTAGGACCAACATTTAAAGGAGAATTGTTCTTAGAAACTTTTGAGTTGGAAGAAGAATTAAATGACTTACTTGGTATAGTAGCATGATTCTTTGCAACCAGTGAGTCTAATTTTTCTTTGGCCGATTCCATAGAAGGTGGTAATGGTGATCCTCTATTGATGATTTTATTTTTGTGACCTCTGGAGGACAATCTTCTTTATTCTTCTTATCCTTTACCACTGCCACATTGAGGATGAAATCACCTTTCTTAGATTGTGCACGAGTGAAAACAACACATGAAAACTTGGAGCTTCTTCATCACCTTCATCTTCATCATCAACATACTCAATTCAGGCCATTGTGCATATCAACTTCCTCAACCTCAAGATAGTTTTCATAGTCTTCCATGTTTTCTTCTTCAGTTTCATCAATTTCTGCTTCCTCCTCTGGCTCTTTGGTGTCACAGATGGCATTGACTGGTGGTGCTTCAAGAGCAAGCCAACAAGGAGGTGGAGAAATCCTTGGCCTATCTGGAGGGTTTGGTTTCTTGAAGCATTCCTCATTGTGATCTGAGATAGCTTCTTCTTCAAGGCAACCAAGTCATTTTCCATTTTTTGGAACATCGGATCTGTGTTGACAGAGTTTGAATTCTGACCCTTTTTCTTTCCATTGGGGCCTTTCACCTTTCAGAAAGGATTAGATCATCATCGGTTTCTATTGCAAAGTCTTGGGCTTCCCTCAATGTTCTTGGTTGGGCACTTCTGAGGAAGAAACCTACTTCTAATGGCAAAGCACTGATGAAAAACCTCTTCAAATTATTTTTAGGAGGCACCACATCTTCAGGGATCCTTCTTATCACTCTATCATATCTTGCTATGAAGTCCCTCATTGACTCAGAGGTTTCTTTCTTCATTTGTACCAATTGGACCAAAAGATCCTGACAATCTTATGTGCTCTTGAACCTATGTTCGAATGCACTTCTTATATCATCCCAATAGGTGACAGACCTCGGGGGTAGTAAGTAGAACCATTCAGTCACCTTTTCTTGAAGTGACTCCACAAAGAGTCAGACTGACACATCTTCATCCTCAACACCCAACACACCGCAAGCAGTGATAAATGCTGCTACATGCTCTTCAGGGAGTTGAGAACCATCCCCTCTGAATTTTGGGAAGTTTTTTCTCGAGCCTCTCGGTAGCTCATGGAGTGGTTGAGCAAGAGCCAGTGGACCGGTGTTTCCTCCCCATGGTACATTAGGCCTACGGGCCTCATGATCACGTTCACGCTCATGATCACGATCCCCCATTCTATTTTTGTTTCTATCTTCCAACCTTGCTAAGGCTACGGCTTCTGCTGCTGCTCTTTCGTCTACCTCGGCTTGAAGTCTCTCAATTTCTTTGAGTTGAGCTCTTATTTCTTCATCGGCTCTCGCCTCTCTTTCTCTAGCTTCTTCTTCAGTCTCCATGTTAGTGAATTCTACAAGGGTCTCATTGATGTATGGAAATTCACCATCCAAAGGATTGGCAACACTCAGGTTCCCAACGTGACCGGTTGCTTGAAAAGGAAGCCTCTGGATTCTGAGTAGCTCTTGTCTCCTTTGAAGTTCCTCAAAAATGGGATCAATTTTTCCTCCTTGTCTCTGTTGTCGAGTGAATCTTCTATCCGCCAGCTTGAAAATCTATGCTCTTCTTTGTGGTGCTGGAATTTGTCTTTGCCTCTCCAATTCAGCAACGCATTCTTCTTCAAGGTCCAAAATTCTCGTGGAAATGAAGTAGTGATTGGCACTTTGTCTATTATGTCAGATAGCTTCCCTCAAATCTGAAGCAACGTCTTCTTGGATGTGGAAGAGTAATTCAGGTCTTTCAACAGGAGGGTTTCCTAGAATAGCCATGATTTGAATCCATGTGGCTCATATAGCCATTCAAATTCCAGAAATTTTTCTCTTTTTTGAATTTTGAATTTTCTGACCTTGCGGTCGCATTCAGGTGCAGATGCTGCTAAATCTGCCCCACGGTGGGCACCAAAAACTGTTGGCAAGGAAATTTTTCGGGTGGAAAAATTTGTGGATTCCTTGCCAATGCTCTGGGAATCTAAGTCCCTCTACTTAACTGGTGCAGCTACCGTATATGCATGCGTGAGAAAATGTGGATTTCTGTGGTGGCCTTTTGGCTGGGGATCCAACAGGGGCACTCCACTGACCCTGCGGAAAAGCTTGCAGATACTTACAAGAGAGAAATTTGTCTGAAAGTGGGAAAGGGAGTGAGAAAAGAGGTAGGAGAACTAATGTTGTAGGTAGGAAATCAGATTCCTGCACACACTAGTTAGAAAATTCATCACATGCATTCATGAGAAGAAACAACCCTGCAAATGGCAACAAGATGAGATAAGATTGTGAACTCAAAGTTTCTAAAATCTCCTCATCAAAGAGGATACAAAATCCTTCTTCTTGTATTGATGCTTAAACAAAAGTTGTACATAGTGGAGAAATGGAGGAAATTGAGAAGAATGGGGGGAAAATGGAAGAAAATGGCTATCTCCTTTGTTTTCTCAAAGTACAATGCACTCGTGAGTTTACAAGATCAATTGCCAACCCCTTACAATGGCATGAAGAAGCCATTAAATCTCCTCCAAGAAATAGTTACAAATTCTTCTTTGTTAGCAAGAAATGGTTTACAATTTCTTTTCAATCATTTACATCTGTTCAGATTCTTGATTCGCGAAGAAATGCCAATGGCAGAAAAACCAGACTTTTCATAATGCAGTCGTTACACTTGTTTTGTAACTTTGAATTTGAAATTGTTCATCTTGCCTTTGAAACTTTAAACCAGATCATCCACGTGGGAGAAATTTACTGGAGTGGGTGTGGAGGATGCCTTTTGCATTTTGTGACTTTATAGAGATTTGGCATTTTTTACATTTTTGGTCCTCCCTCCCCACTTTTGATATGGTCCTGACACGTGGCTTCACTTGAGTGGTGAAGAGAATCGTGGGTCACTTTTATAATTTTACCTTTTTTCAATGCGGCTCAAAAACACAAATTTCTTCGCCGGCCCACCTCCCGCTTTGACCTTCGATGCGGGCTTAATATTTGACTTTCTTCCTTGCGTAGCATGATGGGGGCATTCTGGGTCACTTTTTAAATTTTCAGCCCTTTTGGAAAAAAGGTCAAAATCTCAAATTCCTCCCCTGATGGTCCCGCTCCCACTTTGACTTTCCAATGCGGGCTCAAGATTTGACTTTTTCCTGCAAGCATTGATCAGGGTTGTGGGTCACTTTTTAACTTTTAGCACCTTTTTACAAAGAGGCTCAAAATCTCAAATCTCCCCGATGGTCCACCTCCCTGCTTTGACTTTGACAATGGGCTCAACATTTGACTTTTTCCTTTAGCATGATCGGGGCTGCGGGTCACTTTATGACTTTTATCCTTTTTTACAATGTGGGCTCAAAAACACAAATTTCTCTAACTAACCCACTTCCAATTAGATATGTCCATGTACCCATGGATAATTGGGCCAAAATTTGACAGGGAAGAAACCTGTCATTCATGACTGTGGAAAAATGCAGAGAAGAAGAAAACTCCACCATTTTGCGCCCGATTTTCAAATTTCTTTCGCGAACCAAGGAATTGAAAACAATACAAGGTTCGACGATCCAGGGCCATAGAAAGATTGAAAATTTCATTCAAATGAGGAACAATCAATAAAATTTTCACGCATCTAGACAAGAAAATGGAAAATTTATCAAAACAAGCAGATTGGGGATTTGAAACAACTCTAGGGAATGGATTTTTCTATCTCTTCGAACTTTCAACTTGGCTTAAATACTTTAGGAGGGCGAGAGCTCAAAATTTTGAATTTAACTTGGAAAATAAAATGTAGTTTTTGGGGGACAACAAGTCCTATGCCGATATGCCCGATATTGACCCAAAAATCATGGTCCATAATATCGTAACCATTCCTGATGTCAAACCCATAAAACAAAAGCTGCGCAAAATGCATCCTCGTATTACTCTTCTTGTCAAAGATTAACTTCAACACCTTCTCTCAATTTCCTTCATCCTACCTATTTACTATCCCCAGTGGATTTATAACATCGTTCATGTCACAAAAGCAATAGGGGGACTCCGCATTCGCACAGACTTCCATGAACTCAACCTAGTTTTTCCGAAAGACGATTTTCTCCTACCAAGCATTGACCAACTAGTTGATATCACTACCGGCCATGAAATTCTATCACTCATGGATAGTTTCTTAGGTTATAATCAAATATTACTTGCCCCAAAAGATTAACACAAAACTACCTTCATCATTCCTTAGGGGACCTTCTATTATCGAGTCATGCCTTTTGGCCTTAAAAACACTGGTGCTACATATCAATGAGCCATGACTTATATCTTCCATGACATCATGCATCACATATTGGAATATTACGTAGATGAACTTCTTGCTAAATCTAAGCATTGGGCCAAATACTTGACAGTCCTTAAGGTCATCTTTGACTGCCTTATCGAGTATTGTGTTCATCTTCAACCTAAGAAGTGCGTCTTTGCGGTACTTTCATGAAAACTCCTTGATTTCATCATTTCTTTGTCTGACATAGAAATCAATCCTATTAAAGTAAGGGCTAGTCTCGAAATGCCTCCACCTACTAATTTCCATCAACTACGAAGCTTGCAAGGTAATTTGCAATCAATTCGTCATTTTATCTCGTAACTTTCTGACCGTTGTCAACCATTTCACCATATTCTCAAGAAGGATGTCTCATTCAAATGGTATGATGAATGCCAAAAATCCTTTGACACCTTAAAACAATACCTTCTTCAACCTCCAGTGCTCATTCCTCCTAAGGATGACCAACCCTTTTACCTATATGTTTCTACCACTGACCATTCCTTAGGTGTCATGCTCACTCACTGTGATGAGTAGCACAGAGAGCAAGTGGTTTATTACATAAGCTGTACCCATTTGGACAATGAAACTAGATACACCCTCACCAAAAAAAATTGTTTAGCCTTAGTTTTTGTCACCAGCAAGCTTCATCATTACTTGCTCAACCACAAACCTTTGTCATCACTAATACCGACCCCTTACATTACATGTACGCCAAACCCTATCAACATCATCGCATTGCAATTTGGCTCATTCTTCTCACAAACCTCGACCTCAAATTCATTCATCAAAAATCCATCAAGGCCAAACCATCGTTGACTAACTAGCAAATGTACCTCTTTCTTAAAATCAACCCTCTAACTTCGATTTCCTAGATGAATCCATTGTTACCCTCTCCTTGGACAATACCACTTATCAAATGAGTCTCTTCTTTGATGGTTCCAAATGTCAGCGTGGCGGTGGCACTGGTGTTATCCTTATTCCCCTTGGGTAGTGAACACATGCCTTTATCTTTAAAATAGGATTTTTGTTGTAAAAACAATATCACCGAATACGAAGCACTAGTATTAGGTCTCTAGGCTACTTATGCCTTAGATGTTAATTCAATAAATATCTTTGGTGATTCCCAACTAGTTGTAAAACAATTCAATGGTATATACCAGTGTCGTAATGAAATAATTCAAAAGTATAAATATCATGTAGACAAACTTTTGACTACCTTTTACCGTTACGAACTTCAAACCACCCCACTTTCTACCAATAAATTTGTGGATACCATGGCCTGCCTGGCTTCTCAGATACCTGCTTCACCTGCTGACTCTAAAATATTTGTCACAATACAAAGGTTACAATCACCCTCATATTTACCTCGTGAGGTCCACTCTGTCAGGACCATTGCACCTAATCCATGTGAACTTTGGTATAAACAGTTTGCAGAGTATTTTTCCCTTTCCATTCTACCTCTTGATCTCACTTGTAATGGACAATGTGCCGTTCTTAATAGTGTCTCTCATTATATCATCATGGGTGGTCTCCTTTATAAGCACGGATTTGACGGTATTCTCTTACGATGCTTTACAAGTTCTGAAATTCCCTACACCATCAAGAAAGTTCACAATGGAATTTGTGGAGGCCACTTTAGTGGTTTACGTGTCACTAAATTCATTCTTCGCCTTGGCTATTATTGGCCAACCCTAAACAATGACTGTTGTGATTATGTCAAACATTGATTGAAATTCCAGAAATATGCTAATCTTCATCACACACCTAGTCATGTCTTGTAGGTCGCACGATACCTTTAGTCTTTCTCTCAATGGGGCTTGGATCTTGTCGGAGAGATCAATCCCCATTCTTCAAAACACCATCAATGGATTATTACTGCTATTGAATATTACACTAAATGGGTAGAATCCATTCCCATCCTTTCTACAAAAGATGAGAAAATATGTGAATTTATCAACCATCACATCATTTTTCACTTTGGTGTTCCTCACCATCTCATCATTGATAACAGAAAGCAATTCAAATACAAAACCCTACATAAGTTATGCGATGCTTTTGGCATCCAACTCATTTTATCATTACCTTATTACCCACAAACCAATGGCCAAGCATAATCAACCAATAAAACCTTAAACAAAATTCTTATGAAAGTAGTTGACGATACTGGCAAGGATTGACATTCACACATTCCTTTCGCCTTGTGGGATTATCGCACTAGTATTCGCACTTCGACTACTGCCACACCTTTTTCTCTAGTTTATGGTACCGAGGTTTTCTTGCCTCTCGAAGTCCAGATTCCGTCCCACTACAATACATGCTCAACAACGATGACTTTCACCAAGATTGTTTAGCACAACTTGAGTTATTAGATGAATGTCGTCTTAATGCTCTCGACCATATCCAAATCTACCAAAAATGTATCAAGCGTGCCTATGAAAAATGTGTCCATGAACACACCTTCCAGATCAGTGACCTCATCCTAAAGGAAAATCAACATGTAACTAAAGAAGAGAAAAGTAAACGGGGAAAATTTGCTTCTAATAGGCTTAGACCCTATATCATTACCCATGCCGATGGATCAGGTGCTTATCATTTGTAATTAATTGAAGGTAAACCTGAACCTGAGCCCCTCAATGCCTTACATCTTCAACCATTTTATTGTTGACATCAAGTCCTATATAACTTTCTGTCAATTGACCACTCGTCCCTTAAGCATTTTTCACCTTCCATATTACCCATTTTTGAGGTTCAACGACTAAACAAGAATCCTGTGATTACCTGTCACCTTTTAGCGTTATCTTCAATATGAGTACCAAGACTCTACTCACAACATGATTCTCATGGATACTTTTCATATTTTTAAATATAGAATCTCATGGTTGTTCATCACTCAAAACCACATCTTTCATAGTTAACCTATGTGTTTTATGGTTTTTTCTTCTTAACCAGAACCTAATCTTCCTCTATAGTCTTGTTTATGACTTAAAACATCCAAAAAAATGGGATTCAACTCCTTGATTCAAACTTATAGAAAAATATGACTCCCTCAAAAAGGGACATCTCTTATCTCTACCTCGCTACTATAAATAGACTGCTTCCTAGAAGGACAGTTATATAAAGTCACTGCAAAAATACAATAAATATATCTAGAAGCTTCCTGCATCGATCAGCTTCGCGAAGACCTCAAGGAGACAATATACTCATCCCATATAGACTTCCTACATCAATCAGTCTATTAAAAATAAATTTAAAAAATGAAGAAAATGATAATTTTTTGTCATGGACTTGCCTATTTTTTATCATGGGTTTCTTGCTAGGTAAACATAATGTCGTATACTAAGTTATGCTAACCCACACACTTTCACCTTGTTTCCTTTTCACCCTAATTTTCTCTCTGATCAGGGGACTTTCCACAACGGCGATATTTCATGATCATGTGACTTTACTCACCATTAGAATAGTCCATTATGCAATGCCTTTAGGGTATTAAGTTCATAATCCCATCTTGGGTATGGTAGACTCATTAGGGTTCTTATCAATTAAGTGGCTCTTTTACCACGTCCTACCATTCACCTTCCTCATTACTTTTTGATTATCCTATACAGGACTAGACCATCAATACCTATATTTTAAGAATTTCCTCTTTCACCAAAACCAACCTAAAACCAACCTTTCCTGTGACCCAGACTCAATCATGCCTAAAACCTACTAGCCCATTCCTCGACCTCATCTTCTTCTTCCCTAGCTTATGGGAGAACTACATCGGCCTGATGTCCCTTTTCACCGGGACTATGTAGGTAGCACTCCGAGGGCATGGATCCCTTGGAGGTTAGCTCAGCCACTCTTTTCCCTAACCCATTCCCCCCAATTTTTCCAATTCACATTCTACCATAGTTTCCATTTTCTATCAACAATTAGAAATTAAACTAAAACAAATATCAATTAACATACACATACACCTACCTACCATTTTTGACAACATCACCAAATCATTCATTTATTATATCATATTTCCATAATAAAAACTATTTAGAAATTTCAAAACATCACATGCATATACCTAACTCCACCATGCCTAACCAACTTGACTCCACATGCCTATGACCTAACTCAAACTATGTTGAAACTAACCATACCTCAACCATGCCTAAACTGACCTAACTCCATCATGCCCAAATTGACCTAACTCCATCATGCCTAAACTAACCATACCTCAATCATGCCTAAAAAAGACCTTAATCCACCATGCCTAAACATACCTAACTCAACCATGCCTATGACCTAACTCCATCATGCCTAATCCACCTAGTTTCCACCACATACACAATAACAATAGAAATCACAACCACTAGTAAAACATCACATCATAAATATAACCATCATCCATAAATATAAATCCTCAAAATATGTGTGTCCATACATATGGGCATAGGTAAAATGAAAATACATGTCCCTCATATACAAATATCTCAAAATCTTTAGCACACAGGCCGGTATAATGTACAAAAACTCAAAATCTCTCATATACATCCTCGCATCTATGGCACGCAGGCCAGTATAATATACAAAAAATCACAATCTCTCATATACATCTTTGCATCGATGGCACGTGGGCCAATATCTATATGATTAAAATCAAAAATTATGGTGCACAGGGGGCTCAGTCATCTCCCCATCTGATGTCCATCCCCATCTCATCTATCTCATCCTTCTCCACTCTCATGTGGCACACTACTAACATCTCTTCACCCTGCATAGGTCTCAGATCGGCCTCTGCCTAGCCTACATATGGGTCTGGCCTTCGTGAACTAGTGGACTCACCCTGTCTATGGGCTCACCGTCCCCCTATACTCTCTGCACTATTTGTGCGATATCTTGTCCTCTCACTCAAGGGTTTTTCTACTATGTGCTCTACATAAGATGGGACATCTATCCCGGTAGCCATCAAGTGATCCTGATGATATCTGGCCTCATTTAGGGCATCCCTGAATCTGGCCATTGGTAGTGTCTGAGGTGGCCCCATCGGTCTTGGACCCTGTATTTGTACCATAGGACCTTGTGCCTGACCCTATGTTGGTGCATGTGCTAGTGCCTGAGTTGCGACTTAGGCCTGTAATGCCACAATCTGTACCCTTGCAGTGGCCAACTGGCCTTACAACCCTGCTCTTGTGCCTGTAGGGTGGCTACCTGCCCCCATCTCCATTCCCTCCATATGCAGGTACATGTCCCTGTGCTACAATATGGGCCTAAAGGGACACCACTTGTGCTTGTAACATGTCCACCTCTTCTTGTGACCGTGCCAACTACCCTTGTAAACCTGTAATCTGGCCATGTAAGGTGGCCACCTGTCCCTACAGTGTATCCCTTTAAACTATGAGGGTGGCCACATCTGGATGACCTAGCCTAGGTGGTGCTTCTTGTAGTTGGTCGAACATCATCAATCTAATGGTTGACGGGTTGCACCTCCTGCCCGGTCAGCACTATAGATTGTGGTGGAGACATAAGTCTCTCCACGTTATCCCTCTTATACTTTGGAAATGGAGGTGGCACGTCCTAGTGTAACGCCGGGAAAAGACGGCGTTGACGCCACAACCAAGTAACCCAAAACTGTGACAATTTTTTTTTTTTGATGATAGTGCCTGCATACAGGCTCGAACCAAAACAGTCCTGATAATGCTTCGGGAGCGATGATGATTAATTAAATCTCATTCGTCGTCTCACAAAAGAAAAGGAGGATCATCTTTCAAGTAAAATTGTCCAGGGTTTGATAATATCGCGATAACATTATTTCTGAAGGTTAATCGTAGAGTATGATATAATTTGTGTTGAAGTGAAAATACTAACCACTTAATTTTTATTTTTATTTGTGTTGAAGCGATAAAAGACGACGCTCGCTTGATGACGAGGACGACGCATCCATTGCGAACAACCCGAAATGTGACAAAAAAAAAAAATTTTAAGTATTTTACCTCGAGTTGTTTCCACATGGCTCGATGAGTTAAGCTTATACGTATACCACCAATCAAGGTCAAAATGACAAACCACTCCTAGCGAGCTGATCAAATAACTTCGGTGAGCTTTATTGGAGACCGAGCTATTCCACACAACTCGGTGAGTTATTAATTACTTCGGGCGAGTTCGAAATCAGGCTTGAAAACCACCACGGTCACGGTGATGCTAAAAGGTCAGAGATATTGGAACTCATCTCATTCGACGTTTCACAAGGGGAAAGGAGAGTCGTCTCTTGAGTTGCTTTGCCTAATGCCTGGAGATATCGCAAAAGCAGGGTTTTCTATGTTAACCATAGAGTATGATGTAATCTATTAAGAAAAGAAATTTACTGACCACTCATTTTTTTTATTTTCTTTTTTTTTTATTTTTACTTTATTATTCAATTATATTACGTCATTTCATAGTTTAATACATTATAACATGTATTTGTATATATGTTAAAAGAATTACATATTACGATATATATATACTTTGGTACTAATCTAATTTTATTGCATGTTATAAGTTTATATGTTTAGGTATACACCTTACCTAATTCATACCTAGTATGATTATTATATATAAAAAGGAAATTTATTACATATCAACCATTATTAACTTATATAATGTTTAATCCTTCGCTGCCTAACCGATTATACCCGTTTTCAAAATTGCAAGGTAATGGTGTTTTCAAATCTCTGTCTGCGCATTAAGGATGGGGCGGTGGGTGCCAACAGTCACCCGTCCACCATTATGACTCCCTCCCACTCCTTGGCGTGCACCCTCTTCCAACCGGCCGCCTACAACACTGACTTCACTATATTTTGCAAATCTAGGACTGCACAGTCATAGCCACGCTGTCTCTTTTATACTGTCCTGGCCGCGCATTAAGAAGGAGGTTAATGTGGTGGTTGCTCATTGGAAAACTACAGGCGAGGGAAGCAGGTGGGTCACTGTTTCAAATGCATAGACCACGTGATAAGGATGAGGTGGGAGTATTCCCTTAATTAATTTCTAGAAACGCCTCAACATGTTGGTATTTCCTTCCAACTATGTTGTAATCTGTCTCCAGCATCGAGGAGCACAGGGAAGCTGAACCTTCATATTCAGGATTCTGCCTTCAAGAAATGTTTATCAATAGCGACCGGGAGGACAGTGAAAGAGGGGGTGCAGGATGAGGGTGATTAACAGAAAGTCATTAGGAATTTCTAGCATATCTTTCAAAGAAAAATCTGTAGGACTATGTGTGGTAACAGTGATGAACATGTGACTATTGAGCTTCAGTTCCTTGAGGTTACTTTGGTCAACAAAGAATTAGTAAAAAGCAATGCATGATTTTATCTCCTATCATCTACACTTAGAGCAGTGGGACGAGGTTTCAAAACACCGGCCTGCCACAGCAGGTCGACTAGGTAACCCACTTACCAACGAGTCTATCTCCTCTTTTTTTTTAATACTATATTTCATTGTGCGCAAAGGAAGTCAGGCGGGTTGCCAGACTACGTGTTGACATCTATCCAGTATCGAATGCATCCTCAAAATGGCTTTGCCTTCAAGATATTTGGTCATACAATAGATTGAGGAGGGGACAGTGAGAGAGTTACACCGGAGAGAACCACACAGAGGCAGATCTGTTTGATGTCTTGAAGTTCACGAAGCAGGTAACTCCTATATCATTCTGTTCCAATATACGCATTGGCATGTAGATTTAATTATCTCTGACAAAACTGTAGTACCATGCGTCTCCAAGGAGTGGATATCTCCTAAATTTGATTGAACTGGATTTGTATCCATATCAGAAGCAGGTTAAATTATCTCTGCATGAGGAAACTACTGTCGTGTCCCTATTTTGCATAATTTTGTCTGTATGCAGTAAGAAGAAGACATGATGATTGAGAATTTAGAAGGCAGCTTCATCTCGAGCGTAATGTCACTGACTATCTTGATTTGCTTCTTAGCACCTGTGCTATTTGCACTGTAACATTTGCAAGCACCATTCCCTTTACTAAGCTTGTGAAACATCCAACGACCATCTCCATGTCAATTTGTATGGCATAAAACTTTATCATGTGTAAGACTACTACTCCACATCTTAGTAATATGGTTAGTGAGGAAAATGACATGCAATTTTATAACAGTTTTCCTTTGCAAAAATGCATTTCGTAGCTCAAGCGTATTCCTCATACATTTTCTTTAATTTTATACTTATTACCTGGTCATTTCAACAACAATATAGAATAAAATATGATATGATATAAGTAATATATACATAACATATAACTAAAGTGCATAAAAAAAAATTATCTATGCACATCAATTATACAATATACATGTTTTAGGAAGCAAATATAAGATTTATATAAAGGATTAATTTTACAAACATTCTTAGGAAGCAAAAAGACATGTAAATGAGATGAGGGAAAATTTAAGCTTTTGCTGTATATAATTAAGGATAAGTTATTATATTGAAAGGTGTTTTTTTTGTAAAATTTCCCAACACCCTTCAAGAGGGTTCCAAAATTACTTTCATTATGAGGTTTAAAGCAAGTACTACTAACATGTAAACAAGATCATCATACTCAAGAGAGGTTCCAAGTCAAGTAATAAGGAGAATAGATAGATTGTCATCCTTTCAACTTTTGATTCCATCTATATTACATACTTATTATTGGAATTCAACAAAAACAACTTTCATTCAAAATTTGTTACAACACTTTCTACTTCATGTGGAAACATATTTGCAATAATGTAAGCTAAAGAAAGTAAAGCAATATTACATTTTTCCTCCACTCAAGGTGGGTAAATACATGATGTTTTTTTTTTTACATTGTCAACAATAAGGTTCTTGTGTCCCAAGATGTTCTTCATCCATGCTCCAAGTTCCAAGTAGCTCAAAGCACAACCAAGATAGGGGGAGAGGCAACAATCTCCTCCCAACCAAATCTCAATGGAGAAGAGAAGCAATCTCCTCCATTGACCCCCGAGCCCCAAACACAACACAATGAAGGGTGGTCTCCAACTCAAGGCAACAATACTTGCTTCCACAGTACCATTTTCTTCACAACATTCAAGGTAAAAAGAGGAAACAACAAGGAAACACAAATAACACAATACTTTGCACAACAAGGCTTTCATCCAAGCCAACAAGAGAAGGAACTATGGGAATGTTTTCCTTATGCCTCCCAATTGAGATGAGATGCCCATCCAAAACCCTCCATAATAAAACACAAGCCCCTATGACTCTTATGCCTCCCTCAAGTACCCCTTTTTCCTCCCATACTCTTATGCCTCCCTCCTCTTATGGCTCCTTCAAAGACAAGGTAGAATGTAAACATTATTACCCAAGATGGGCATCCCTCTCAAACTCCCTCCACAAAATCCTAATCTACTCTTTTGCCTCCCTCATGAGTATTCCCATAGACCTCTCCTATACTACACAATAAGCATTCTATCCATTTTTCACAATACACCAAAGTAAACATGCATTTTTCACAATTTTAGCATAGAAGCAACAATAATATGAAAGCAAAACAAAGGAGAGGGTTTCCTACCTCTCCATTGGAGAAGCCTAAACCAAGAAACTTGTCCAAGCTCCTTCCCAAATCAATCCAAGCATGCAAGTCCAAGCACTCTCTTTTTCTCTTTCTCCCAATTCTTTTCTCTCCCCAAAAAAAATAACAAAAGAGAACTCTTCAACAAAACAAAAACAAAACTCCAACCCCCTCAACAAGAGAGGAATTTTCCATAAATAGACAAGAGGAAGAGTGAGAGTGATGTGGCTCCTTGTAGGATGCCACATCACACATCCTCAAGACCACCTCCCTTTACTCAACTCAAATCCCAAAACACCATAAATGGGTGGTTGGGTTGAATGAATATCTCTAATCCACATCCATCCCTTCCCCATGTGTCCTAAGACACAAATAAATGCAAAAGAAGAAAAGTGCACTCCAAAGTCACATTTCCCTTCCCAAAACAATAAATAATCCCCTTTTTGGATTCCCAACCCATAGATATGGTTGGTAAGGGGTTTTGGGAAGTGTGGGACAAGTTCAACTTGTCCCACAAGTCCCCTAAAATTGCCCAAAATCTCAAATTCGAGATTCAAAGGATTTGGAGTGGTCAACACTCAAAACCAAGCATTCAATACATGAGGAAACACAAGGCTCAAGGAGCCAACCATCAAAATTAATTACACCCACTTGACTTCCCTCCAAAACTTAAAATTTAAAACAAGATGTTAAATTAATCTAAACATACTTAGCAAAAGTAAATTTTAAAAAAGGACATCACAAAATAAAATCACCTACTAAAGCAAGTTAAAACAAGTAATTAAAATTCTTACCCCCTTGGTCACATTAGGAAAATTTCCCCCTCATGGAAATTTTCTTAACACATAAAAGAATAAAGGTAACACAATACAATTTACTAGTTGCCTTGACGACCAAATGTTATAACCACCCGACATCCTGTTGTGTTTGGTTCCCAATCCCCCTCATGGTTGTGATCATGTTGTGTTTCCTGCAAAATACAAAATACCTCCTTCGGCCTTGCGGCCATGTCAAAATATCCAAAATAACCATATGCATGAAATTTACTAACATCTATACGTAATTCAATCAATCATTATTTCTAGGTCTAAATCACAACTTAATTATGCATTTCATCATTATCCAAAATTATAGTAATGTAAATTCAACAACTACATTCTACTCATCATGGCGAAGAAATCCAATGTTAGAACACATGCAATATATCCATATAAAAATAATATCAGTATCCAATAGTCTATCCATGAGTCAGTGTAGATCATACTGAAAACAAAAATCCAACCATAATCCAAAATGCATCTAGTGCACAAAACATCATGCTAATCAACATAAGTATAAGTCATGTCCATATCCTAAAGTCTGCATAACTCAAAATGATAATCAACTAAATGTCGTAGGGAAGTGGGCATTACACCTAGGGAAACCCCAACTACCATCTGACCCTGTCAATGGGGATCATCTCGTGCTCATTTTCGGAATGATGCCCCTCTATTCATATTAAACATCTACAGCCCCTCCAACTGCATCTTCCATCTACCTATATGATGGATAGCCAATATAAGGCCTCTAGATAATGTCTACACTAGATATACCCTCCAGCACGCACCTGTAGTACGCTACATCATGTGTAGCCTTGGCTATCCTTGTGCTCTCCCTCAGTGAGTACCCATGACTAGTAACCTACTTTGATCAACCCCACCTCAAATGCATCTAGTTGGGGCAGGCCCACTAAGTGCATACATATAATGTGCTCATACGCCCAATAATGAAGAAGGAAGGTACAACATAAGTTGAACCTCTGTAATCACCCGTAGGCCCACAACTCTCTGTATAACTACACCAGAAAGGCTGGTGCCCATGCAAAACACATCCTCTCCTCCATCATGTCCTTAGAGGACCCCCATTAGTGCCCGTGGGAATCTCCCACCCTCTAAATCAGGTAGTGCAAAATAGCACACCACCTCCATAATCAGAAACACTAGTCTCATCTCCTCTTGATGGGCTACATACATCTCTCCATAGCTCAAGCTGATGCGCTATGGTACCTCATCTCCACCATCACGTCTCCAAATATTGCCACTATGCCCTCCTTTGATGCCTTTGAGGTGATTGAATACACCTGCATCCCTATTATCGGTAAGCACATGATCCTGTAAACATCCTCCAAGGTGACCGTGATCTCACCCGTCGGTAAATGGAAGGGGTTGGTCACGGAATCCCATCTATCGATGAGTGTGACCATCAGACTATGATCTCAGGCTATATGCCTATAGCACCAGATCCCAATCAGCCCCACCTTTATCACGTGACGCCACTTTGTCACCATAGTCACACTCCCTCATACCTCTAGTAGTAGTCGGTGGCACCCTATCACTGCATATGCAACTGGTCAGCAACCTGCTATCCAACAAAACCAAAAACTTATTAAAACCTTGATCACACCTCTCACAAAACCATGTACCCAATATCCCATCCACAATCCAAATTCTAAAGATTACCCCTTTTTCCCTATACTAGTCTTACACCTATCAAACCTCTCACCTATATACCTTTTACCCTACCTATTATCCATAGACCTGCCCTTACCCTTCATGGCCTACCTTTTCCTACCACCCTATCTCTCTTATGGACCCATTTCCTCTTCCACCTGACTGACATTGGTCACAGTTGATTGGTATCGGTCATTATTGACGGTATTGGTTACCCTTGATTGACATCAGTCACCTACTACTCGACCGATGTTAGCCAGGACCGACTGGCATCGACCAACCCTTGACCGGATGCCAATCTTTGTTGCATGCCGCCAAACCTGAAACCCCCCATTTTTTTTCAAGCATTGACCAAAACATAACCTAATAACCTACCTTACCCTACCCAACCCTCACCTACCCTCATCCCCACTCTCATTTCACTTACCCGGGACCTTCCCCCCACCCATTTCATTCATTTTATTTCCAAATGAAAATTTAATTCCTACCCAAAACCATTTTTACCCACCCCAATTTCTACAATTTCTTTCAATCCACAAAAGTAAACTCAGATCAGATCCTACCTCATCTCACTACCGATGACACGGTGGTATGTCTGGTCACTGTACTAGTGGCCCACTCGAACCTTCTCCTACCTCCGCCATGACCCGAATCACCTCTTCACCTTTAACCAATCAAATCCACCGACCTGATCTCATGGACCTGCCAACCACATGCCAATCACCCCACTACGAGATCTACTCACTCAGCTCTCGGTCTCACCTTGTCATTTTTGTCTGGCTCTCACGTGCTCTTTGGACTTTTTCTACAAATGACAAATGACAAATGATTCCATAAAAAGTGGAATTTTCCTTTTTTAGCCCCAAATCGACTTGACTGACGTTGGTCAAGTCGTGCCCTACTATACTAACGTTGGTCATCCTTCAACCAGCATCGGTTACCTACCATTCTCATTTTTACCTCATTTTACCCATTTTTGACCCTCACTCCCCATTGTTAAGCACCTTTTTCCCTTACCTACACTTATGACCACCTACCTACAAGCCCACATACCCTATACTTGTCCTTAATTACATTTAGGGACTTGTTATTTTACCCACACCTTGGCCTTACCTGTGCCATTACCTATATACCTTGACCTGAACCACTTTTTGTGACCTTTGACCCTCTATGTTCATTGTACCTTACGACATTGTCACCCATGTTGTTCTGCCTACAAACCTTACCTTGCCTATTTTTGTGTTGTTTATCCTGACCTGACCTTTGGTGTACCGGAACATACCTAAATGTTCTTGCACCTGACCTCTATTGTTTTTCCGCACCATATCCTATACCTTGGATACCAGAATCACTTCAACCTTGTTTAGATAAACCTATCGACCTTAGATGATGTAAGTTTGAAATCTTTTCAACCTGGTACCATGCCGCAATTTATAATGTGTGTGTGCGTTCAAATGCCACTACCTTTTACCCTGGCCCATTTACCTGTTTACCAATTTGACCTTTAACCTTTACCCAATGTACCCAATTGACCTTCATTTTTCCACCTCTACATTTTATCAAACCACTCACTGCTTCCATCTTTCACCTCATCGGTTCCTAGTTTGAGGGGGGTTACCTTCACCCATGCTTGGGACAACACCACCGTCACTTATACTCGACACAGCCATTTCCTATTTTTGTCAGCGTTGCTTACCAATACAAGCCATGTGACAAAAAGGGGAAAAATGTAGACACCAAAATTGGGTCACACTCCCCTTGGTCCCCTTTTGAATAACTAACTTACATATATTCACCTAACCATGGCCCCTTTTACCCCACATTAATATTAATTTAATTATCTATAATTAAATTAATACCCATCCTAACCCCATTTATTATTTAATTACTTTAATTAAATGGATGCTCACAATTCAAATGGACACCTCACCTAGATTTACCTCACCATAGTACCTATTCATAATCATTTTCCATGAAACTAACTAAGACTTAGGCCCATTACCTATCCTTAATGGGCTAAGACTTAGTATAACCCTAATATTAAATGCCTATTTTTCCTCTAACCAAATTGGAAAATCATAAGTTGAAACAATTCCATTATACCTAACACCAATGGATGGCCTAAAATTTTCCCAAGATCTGATTTTAGGTAAACCTAGGGATATCCCACCATAACTGACACTCAGTCAACCCTAAACCTTGATGTTGGTCACCCTAAACCATCATTGAGTTACCATATCAATTCTAGTTTGGTAACCTTGTTTGAGAGGTTGGCCACATTCTAGAGTTTTTTGGAACAAAGATTATCTACATGGCAAGCAAGAACCAGATAGCCCTTTCAGGACATTCCATAGATAGCCATAGCCAGCACCAAGATTGATCAGAAGGTATTTTCATTCACAGTAGCATTCCAAGAGGCATTTACATATCACTGACCACCATTAGCTAGGAACTATCAGACAATCCATATCTTATACCACCTATCCACTACTAGGCAATTACAATAACCCTTTTGAACTCCAAGTAAGGTTTCTCCTCTGTCACTTGCAGTTGTATTCTCTATTCAACCTTCAACCTATTCATTGTTCTTACTTATGATCTATCCCTCAGCTTTCTCTTTATCAACCATTCACACCCCACCTAATCTTCACCAAAATACAATTGATCAGAATAATGTCCCTCACATAGACCATACAATGACCATATTCTCTTTGTGCAATCTATGTAAGATATTTACTTGTTCTACAACATCATTCAAGTTCCCCACAATCAACACCAGTTAATTGTAACCATGGTCAGTTCGTCCCTATGACATTGGTCTCCTTAAGGAAATATCACAACTGTGAATGTCAACTCTAACCTAAGTGTAAACTCAAAAATGTATCCTACCCCAAACCTGAACTAAAACTTACCACACCTATTTTAGACCTTTCACCTCACCCTCCCCATAGATACCTTTCCAACTCTCTGTTCCAAGATAAAAGAGAGCCCAAAACCCTCCATATTGACTCCCTACCACTTTCCATAGTGAAGCATTCGGTCCTAAGGTTTCAAAACTATGACATTGGAGTCACCCTAACCGGATAATATTATTTTATGTTGATAATCATTGTTAATAGACTAAAACCTAATTACCTCACTAGAAAAACAAAAAATCTCACCCAACCTTACCAAGATTTTGATCTGTCAACCTGTAGACCACCTATGCAACCTGCATCCCAACCCAAAACCTTTACATGCATAACATTTTAGTATTTAATCAGATCGATGTTGATAGTAATCTAAGGCACCCAAATTAGAACGCTAGCACTAGATTCCTTTATTTACATGTTTAATTTATTTTATATTGATTTATAAATAGGCCAAATTGATGCCTTCTAGGAAGTATCACACTTCCTATCTAGCATACGCTAGGCAGTCCACTTTCATATACTATTTAACTCTCTTTTGTGGTCTTGTTTTGTATTTCAGGTAGTTTCTCCTATCCAAAAGTAATCTCTCATAGTCAACATTGGATCAAGAATTCAGAACGTGCACAATGACCTTTAAACCGACCATCACAACAAGTATTCCTCCTTGGCCCATACCCTTATCTAATGACTTTGATATTCACATGACTCAAATAGTATCCCATCCTTAGATATTGTTAGTGCATTTAATTAACCATACACTTTTGTCTATGATTAAGATGCAATTGCAATATTAATTATATTTTAATATGTGGATAATTCACCCATTGGTGCAAAATTATCCACATCTATGGTACTAGGGAATGGTATCAACCAAGTTGCTGATTTGATTGAATTCACTATTAATATCATAAGAAAACTAGCCTTGGCAAGTAATGACTCTCTAATACTAATAATATTGTCTACTTGTTTTATAAAAGTATCCCTCCTTGTTAGTGTTAATGAAAATATGTATGGAAGAGATTTTTTCTTATCTTTGGTGAATTTAATTAGAGATTATTAATAAAATTATGGTATTCATACTACCCTTGGTAAATCTATGGTATGTATTTTTTTAATATTTCATCTGATTTATTATGTATGCATGTTTTTAGGTGTTTTTATTATGGTTATTTACAATGACTATGTAGAAGTAATGTTGCATGCTTTAACATGGTATCATAGCTTTCTTAAGGCTTTAGCCCTTTTACAATGTGCTAATTAGGTAGTATTTGGATCACTTTGAGAATCATAAAAAATTAAACTATTCTCAAAGTGAGCTGAAATTTTACGAGACAAGCCCAGATATCATCCTATACAACAAGTTATCTTTCTGTGTTAGATGTTGAATTATAGCTAAAATAGTACTTTATGGCTACTTTGGGATTCATGCAAAATTAAAAGTGCTTTGTTTGACCAAAATTTTTACCAAAAGGTAGATCATTATTGATTTTTACATAACTGAAATATCCTTCTATGACTGAAAGTCGGAATCAGCCACCGTATAGTATATTTGGTGTCATCATAAACTTGTGCTAAAAATAGAAAAGTTATGGATCAGAAAACGTTGATTATTGTTTACATGCACATAGATTATGAATTTTTAAGAAGTTTTCTCTTCTAATGTGATATGGTGATTCACTAGTATTTATCACTATAGGGATCCAAACTTTGAGTAAGGATTTTCTAATCATTTTTGTGATACCTTACATACAAATTGGGTACCCATTATGAAATTTGTTAGGGCTCATTATTGGGGTTAACCATATAATAGTGATGTAAATATCTATAAATCAAATCTAAGCATACAATGCAATGAATGTGGAGATATTCTACCAGAAAGAAATATAAAAACAAAGATATAAATCAACACTAGATTTAACGTGGTTCACCCAGTGTGGGATACATCCACCAAGAAACAAGCCAATCTATTATCCAAAGCTTTCACAGAAGATATACAATTGAATATTTACAATCTTCCACACCTCTCAGGATGTACAATACTTTCTTTCTCTCTTAAGCTTCTCCTTCTTCTCCAAGAATTTCTCTCTCAATTATTTCATAATAATCATTCTTACTTACAATCTTTACTTCTAAACCCTAGCTTTCATGCTTATATAGGCATATACAAACTTAGGGCACTTAGCCATGCAATTACAATCAATAAATCTGCTTTAATACTAAAATTAGATCTAATTCCCGTGAGTTAAATAAAACACCCATGCACAGGTAACTGACGTCGGTTAGCCCTAACCGATGTGTGTTCCTCCTTGCCTGACTGATGTTGGTCATAGGTGACCGATGTCGGTCCCTTCATAACCAATGTTGGTTATTGTGTTTTCCAGCAAGTTGATATAACATGCTAAACTGAAGTAATTGAGCTCCACAACTCAACAATCTCCCACTTGGAGATAAATTACTGCATTATACCTGTACAATGTCATTCTTGGATCCTTTTCCTTAGCTTTGTTTCTTCCTCTTCAAGTCTCAAACTCGAAGACCAACAGAAGTGGAGTGTAGCTCCAACTTCTCTTTTGCTAATGGCTTCATTAGCATATCTGCAGGGTTTTCACTCATATGAATTTTTCAACTTCAGCTGCCCATCCTCCAATACCTGCTCATATGAAGTGATACCTCAACTGAATGTGTTTCGTTCTAGAATGAAACGTTGAGTTCTTTTCCAAATGAATTACACTCTGACTATCACTGAACAATTTATAATCATCTTGCTCCTTTCCCAACTCTTCCATGAACCTTCTCATCCATATCATCTCTTTGCTAGCCTTTATAGCTGCAACATACTTGTGCCTCTGTAGTAGAAAAAGCCACAACCTTCTAATCTTGAAATCAAACTAACTGTTGTCCCACCTACCCTAAAAATATATCCAGTAGTGCTCCTCCTACCATCCAGATCTCCAGCCATATATGAATTAACATATCCACATAATGAAATATCTGAACCTCTATAGCATAACTACATGTTAGATGTCCCTCTCAAATACCTAAGAATCCATTGGACTACTTTCCAATGCTCTTTACCTGGATTGGCCATAAATCTACTCACAACTCCCACTTCCTGTGTAATGTCTGGTCTGGTACAAACCATAACATACATGAGACTCCCAACTACTGAAGCATATGGTACTCATGTCATGTATTTGACCTCCTCATGTGATGAAGGAAACTGATATTTTCTCAATTTGAAGTGTCCAGCCATAGGTGTACTTACAAGGTTTTGAATTTTGCATGTTAAATCATTCTAACACCTTATTGATATAATCCTCCTCTGAGACAAATACAATTTCTTGTTCTTTTGTCTCTATTTATTTGCATGTCAAGGATTCATTTTGTAGCTCCTAAATCCTTCATAGCAAATGTGTGAGTTATCTTTCCCTTAAGCTCACCAATGTCTTGCATACTAGATCCTGCAATAAGCATATCATCCACATACAGTAACAAAATAATATAGCTCCCATTTTCAAGCTTCTTGAAATAAACACAATGGTCATATTCACATCTCAAGTAACCATGCTCATGCATGAAACTATCAAACCTCATGTATCATTTCCTTGGAGCTTGCTTGAGCCCATATAGGCTCTTTTTCAACCTACACACTAATTTCTCCTTACCCTTGACTTCATACCCAAGTGACTGCTGCATATAAATCTCTTCATCTAAATCACCATGAAGGAAATCCATCTTCACATCTAGTTGCTCTAAATGCAAATCATCTACTGCAACTATACTCAATACAGTACGTATGGAAGTCATTTTAACAACATGAGAAAATATTTCACCAAATTCAATACCTTCTTTCTATGTAAATCCCTTTACTACAAGTGTTTCCTTGTACCTATTTTCCATCCACCCTCTTCTTCCTTGATCCTATAAACCCATTTGTTTTGTAATGTCCTCTTACCTATTGACAACTTAACCAAATCCCAAGTCTTGGTTTTGTTCCAAGGAGTCCATCTCCTCATCCATGCCATGCTCCCACTGCACGTGGGTCTCATCCTGCATTGCTTCTTCAAAAATTTATGGTTCACCATTATCAGTCAATAATAAATAAGATAGAGAAGGTGTAAATATTTCTGGAGGTTTACTTACCCTTTGTGACCTTCTCACAAAATTTGGGGTAGTGGAGGCTCATTCTGGACCTCCTGGACATTTGTTTCCAATCTGATGACAATGACTGACACTGGTCACCTCTTAACTAGCACAGTTTTCTAACCGATGTCGGTTTTTTGCTTATGTAACCAATACTGGTTTCAATCCTGACCAATGTCGGTTAGGGGTCAACCGACACCGGTTACTGTGTAACCCTATCGGTATTATATTTTAAATATGAGAGTTCATTTTCATTCACAAACTTCTCAACCGGTTCGTCCTTGGGTACCAAAATTTGATCCATGTACATTCTCTTTTCATTCCATTCAATGTCACGACTCCTAATAATTTTATAATCTCTATAAATCCCAAAAATGAATCTGAAATCACCAGATCCATAACCAATGAATCAGTGCATCTCTTGGATTTTGCATCTAACTTTTTCCTATTTTCCTTATCAATATGCACAAAAGCTTCTGAACCAAAAACTTTAAGAAAGGAAAGATCTACCTCTTTTCCAGTCCAAGACTTCCTCTAGCATTCCTCCATCTAGTGAACTTGAAGGCCCACGGTTAATCAAATAAATCATTGTATCAACTGCTTCTTCCCAAAACTTCAAGGGCAATCCAACATGTATCCTCATACTTCTAGCACATTCCATGATTGTCTTGTTCATTCTTTCTGCAAGTATCATTTTCTTGTGGTGTTCTTAGGAACCGTCCTTTCTCCTCGTATTCCATTCACTGAACAATAATCATTGAAATTTTTGCTACAGTATTCACCACCATTGTCAGATCTAAGGCACTTTAAATTTGAATTTGATTCATTCTCAACAAGGGCTTTCCATATTTTAAAAGTCTCAAAAACATCATATTTACGTTTAATACAATAAATCTCATACCTTTCTTGTAGCATCATCAATGAAAGTAACATAATATTGGGATCCTCCATGAGAATCTACCTGGGCTAGTCCCCGCACATCTGAGTGTACAAGCTCCAATTTCTTGCTTCTTAGTTGACCCCAACTTTGAGAAATATCACTCTCTTTTACTTTCCAAAGATACAATGCTCACAGAAATCAAAATCAAAATCTTTCAAATCTGATAACTTACCATTATCCTTTAAGATCTGCATTCCTTTTTCACTCATATGGCCCAACCGATTATGCCACATGCATGCATCTGAATCTAAAGTAGATAAGCATTAGAAAAAGAATCAATAACACAGGTAGATAAATATAGTGTTCCTACCTTCTTACCTCTTACCACAACAAGGTTGCACCCTTGGTAACTTTCCAAGAGTCTCATATGAATGTAACCATGCAACCAGCTTCACCTAGTTTCCCTGTTGAAATAAGATTTCCTCTTGAGGCTTGGCACATGCCTCATATCTTTCAATACCCATGTCATTTCCATTCTACAATTTTAGATGAACTTCCCCTTTACCAGTAATATTGCAAGCTTCATCATCACCCAAATAAACATGTTCAAAATTTCCCTAGACATAATTTCTAAAATAACCCTTATTAAGGGGTTGCATAAAGAAGCTTCAGCTGAATTAAATTCCTGTGCACATTCTCATGTCTATTATCTAAAGAAATAATAAGAGCATTTTGCATTACCTCTGCTAAAATAATATTTGACTTCTTTACCTTTTTTAGGCTGTTGGTTCTCTGTATCCTTTGACCAATAATAGTTTCTTTGCATGTCCTTTCTTTCCACATTTCCAACAAGTAATTCCCTTACCTCTTTTTATATCATGTCAATCCCTTGACTTTGATTTCCCATTAATTTTACTCTTAGATCTCTCCTTGTTCCATACCTCTATTTCTACATTCAAAGCATTCCCATGATAATTCCTTTATACTTTTCCTAAGAATAGTCTTCATTCAAGATTATACTAACCACATTTTCAATCAAACTTCAAAATCTTTTAAAGGCTGATTAGTTAGTTTGGTGCCCAAAAGAGTCTGCATTCAATTTTTCATTCATGATGGCCCTTCATGATCTATGCCATATGTAGATTCCTTGTTAATCTAATTGTTCCTATTTTAGACAGAATTCAATCAAACACATGTGTAGGAATAAATTAATGTTCCTACCTTCTTCGAGCCCGTGCTAACAAAAGTTCCAATGGTGACTTTCCAAGAGTCTATGTCAAAACTCCATGGAGTACCAACTTCAGGGAAATTGTAAATGCAGGAAAATAACTATTGCTCTTGAAGCTTAGAAGAATGCCTAGAACTTCAAGGAAAATGAAATGATGAAGTTTGAAAAAGTTTTGATGCCCAAATACCATAACGAGCCTGCAAATTTCATAAGTCATTGAAGAAACATGTTCATTTCCAGGCTCAAATGGACATAACTCAAATTTCTAAAATATTTTATGGTTTGACAGGAAAGTTTCTCCTGAATCTAAAAAATAATGCCATTTTGTTATCTACAGGGGAAATGTCCAGCATCCCCAACAGTTAGACACGGCTCAGCTGGTACTTAAAAAATTCACTGGAAAGTCCCTTTGTTCAAATTGGTTCCACGTGGACCAAGATGGGAGTCGCTTCTTTGAAGATCAATTTTTGCTTTTTCCTTGGAGTAGTCGCCATGGAGGACATGGATTTAAATATTTGCTTGTCCCTTAACCAAAATTTCAAATTACTAGATGCAGTTGGAGCAGTTTGGCTTAATAGGACACATTCAAAGCATTGCAGATCATTCAGGGTCTCCACTTTGGGCACCGTCTTGAAATTGGGCCTGGAGACATGTCAAACTTCAAAACCAGTTAGGGATCTGGCCCTTTGAGTTTCATTTTAAAGAAGCATTCCAGGATGACACATGGAGGCCCAACTCGATTATGCCATGCATAGACTTTTCAAATGGCTAAAGGAGACTAGATCAGTCTCCATGACACGTGGTGCCTTCACGTGTCTAAGGTTCAAGCCTTTTGGCCCTTGCCATTCCTTAAGACAATGGCGAGAAGAGTCTCATGTCAAATATCAACCATGGAAACCTTCAAAGTGATCCATGGTGAAATGTGGCTATTTTGAAAATTTTTTCAGCAAATGGGGGATACTTTGGACCATGTATTTCCACTATGAATTTTTTTCCCCTTACGGAAGATCTTTCAAATTTCAAAATCACCCGCAAGCATGTTGAGGGAAATGGCCACATCTTTTCTAGGAAAATCAATTTTGGTGGAGGTGTGGGCATCTCGAAGGGAAACTTGAATCTAAAAATCATTTTGAAAAAAAGATTTAAAGAAATAAAGGAAGCATTTTGCATTACCTCTGCTTCCAATTCACTTCTTTACATGTCAAGTATCTATTTCTCTGCAGAGCTTTGGGGAACCTGTTTGAAAATTGTCCTTCTTTCCAAACAGAGTCCAACAATGGAACTAGAATTTCCATAAATTCCATGGGAAGACATATGAGAGACAGTGTGTCATTGACTTTGTTTTGATGAGAAGAGGAGAAAAATAGGATTTTTTCTCCATTGCTTCCTCAAGAAAAGTTGTGCAAGATTCAAAGGATTCCCCTGATGATTTCTCTAAAGTTTAATCTTCCTATGAAGCTATCATTCAAAGTATATTCAATGGCAGCATCATCTAAACTTCTAATTTTCCCCCCTTTTTCTCTGAATCACATGTAGAGTTTAAGAGTCCTCCATGATCTATATTGGTCATTTTCTATGGCCAAACAGAGATGCCACAGTTAATGTACCTGAATAACTTTTGGTAGATAATCAGAGGACGTGTTTCACCATTAAAATGGTCTAACTTTAAGATCATTTTCCATTTTTCTTCTCCCATAGCACAAAAGAACCAAATTTGGTAGATTAGGGGTGGAAGTGGTCTCATGAAAATGTGAAGCAATTGCCTCAAAGTTCTGGGTTTCAAAAGGAGTTCCTTGCAGAAAAACATTCTCTTGAAATCTACCATGCCTCAAGCACCTCAGAGACTTCTTGTACCTTTCCATTATGTTTTAGAGAATCAAGTCCACTGGTGCATTAAACTTCCTTTTTTTCATTATCACTGAAGGAATAGCATACTATTGTAAAGGTCTCTAGAAAATCTCTCACAAATTTCTCATGCAAAAGGGTTGAGATGGAAGGTTCTCTCCTTGGAATGTTAAAAATCATGATTTGAAAATTCCCAATAGTAAATTTTGAATAAGAGTATCTTTTTGAGAATAGTCTGAGAAGCTAGGTTATCTCTTCTTTACATTCAAGTTTTATTGTGTCAAGGTTTGCAAGTGTATCCATTGACCAACTTTGAAGATTTTCTAGACATTTCCTGTGCTAATAGACATTAATCCAACTAGAATTTCCACTTATAATCTTGAGAAATATGTACAAATTTGTTTTAATTCTGAATTTGCCATTAGTTTTTCTTGATTGAGTATTCCAACCTCTATTTCTAATTCAAACATTCCTCAATCCTCTGTGACTAGTTTTCATCTCAATTTCATTTCTCAAAGACAGCTCTTCAATATTAATAAATGATCAAATTCAAATATTTTTAAATTGATGACAGAGACTTAGTTTTAGCCTTTAAGATGTACATTCCTTTAGGCACTCATTTGGCCCAAATGATAATGCCACATGCATGTATCTGAATGAAGTAGAAAGTAGATAATTCAGTGATACGGAATCAATAAACAGTGTAGATAAATATAATCTTGGGCCTACCTTGAAGCACCTCTTGCCAGGAAAAAGAACCCTTGGTGACTTTCCAAGAGTCTGTTGTAAATGTAACCATGCAACCAGCTTCACCAAGTTACCCTGGTGAAATAAGATTCCTCTTGAAGCTTAGCACATGCCTCATATATTTCAATACCCATGAAATTTCCATTACCAATTTTAGATGAACTTCCCCTTTACCAGTAATACTGCAAGGTTCATCATCACCCAAATAAACATGTCCCAAAATTTCCCTAGGGACATCAAATTTCTAAAATAACCCTTATTAGGGGTTTGCATGGAAAGAATCTCTTGAATCTAAAACTCATGATTTGATTATATTATCCAAAGAAAGAATAAGATCATCTTACATTACCTCTGCTGCAGCAATATTTTTTCTTTACCTTTGTTTGGGTGTTGGTTCTCTTTATCCTTTGACCAACAATATTTCTTTGCATGTCCTTTCTTTCCACATTTCCAACAAGTAATTCCCTTACCTCTAGATTTATATCTGTCCATCCCTTGACTTTGATTTCCTATTATCTCGCCTTCTTCATGTCTCTTACTCTTAAAGGGATCTCTCCTTCTTCCTACCTCTTTCTACATTCAAAGCATTCCTAGATGATGATTCCTCGATACTTTTCCTATGAATTTCTTCATTCAATATTATACTAACCACATCATCAAACTTCAAAATATTATTAGCAGATGTTGTATTACTAACAACCATTACCAAGTTATCCCAACTATCAGGCAAAGAACATAAGAATAAAAGTGCTTTCACTTCATCATCAAATGGAATATCAACTGATTTTAACTGATTTACAATAGATCAGAAATCATTCAAATGACTAGATGCAGATCCACCTTCATGCATCTTAGAACTAAATAGTTTCTTCATCAAATAAAATTTATTTGAAGCACTAGGTTTTTCATATAAATTAGCAAGAGATTTCATTAACTCTACCGTAGAAGTCACTTCTGTAATATTAGAAGCCATAGATGCTGTCAGGCTCAATCTTATAGATCCCAAAGCCTTTCTGTCAAGAATCTTTCATTCTTCATCAGTCATCTTTGTAGGTCTAGAATTTTCATCCAACGGTAAGTACAAATCTCTTTGATACAGATAATCCTCAATCTACATCTTCCATAATTGATAATTTCAGTCGTCAAACTTCTCTACCTTGTATTTGTTTTCTTCTGCCATTGTTGTAGCTCCCACTCAATCAGAAAACCCTCTGTGAGTAAATTTGTCAACACATAAAACCCTCAAACAAAGCTCTGATACCAGTTGTTGGGATTAGCACAAGGTTGTATAGATAATATATCAGATCTAAGCATACATGCAATAAAAATGGATATTCTACCAGAAGAAATATACAAAACAAGAGATATAAATCAACACTAGATTTAACGTGGTTCACCCAGTGTGGGCTACATCCACCAAGAAACAAGCCAATCTATTATCCAAAGCTTTCAAGAAGATATACAATTGAAGATTTACAATCTTCCACACCTCTCACGATGTACAGTACTTTCTTTCTCTCAAGCTTCTCCTTCTTCTCCAAGAATTCTCTCTCTCATAATTATTCTCACAATAATCATCAATACTTACAATCCTTACTTCTAAACCCTAGCTTTCATGCTTATATAGGCATATACAAACTTATGTTACATTGTGATTTTGCTACAAAGTTATGGGGTCTAATATTTTCAAGTTTTGATCTATGGTGGAATTTTCCTAATAATTTTTTGTAGGTATAGACACAATGGGACCCCCCTATAAGCATTGTAGGGTTAGAATATTTTGGAAGTTGATATTTCCACATACCATCTGGAGAATATGGAAAGCTAGGAATGGAATCATCTTTAGAGATAAAAGAAAACTATGTAAAAAGGTACTAAAGGATAATTTTTCATTACTCGTCAAAGATAACTTAGAAAGTTTTATACCTCCAAAGAATAATAAATATCCCAAGGAAAGAGGAAGATATTCTATTAGCATGGAACATTGAAATTGGAAATCTACAAGGAAAAGATCACACTAGTATAGACAAGTCTTTGATCCATTGGATTCCACCTCCTAATATTTGGTACAAGCTCAATTTTGATGGAGATTCCAAGGGAAACCATAGAGCTATTAGAGGAGGAGGTATAATTAGAGATCACAGAGGTTGTATAGTTTTTACTTATGTAGGTAGCATGGGGCATCAATCAAATCACTATGCTGGAGATTTATCAACATTATGGGGCATTAGACTGGTTAATGACTATAATATTTCAAACATCATTAAAGAAGGGGACTCCATGAATATTGTAAGTCATTTAAATCAGGTACATCCCCCTTGTTATACAATAAAGGACTTTATATCATGAATCCATAAATATTCGCAAGTCCATGAAAAATTGCAAAATCATTCATTCCTACAGGGAAGGAAATAAAGTCATAGACACTATTACTAATCATGGTTTTCTAAATAAGAAAATGGATAGTTTTGTATACTAATGAGAAGTTACCTAGTCAAGTACAAAATGTCTATTATCAACGAAAAATATGATAACATGCACTTGAAGTGCAAAGACACTGATGAGATGTCCTTCACACATCTAAAGGTAAAGATAATTATAACTCCCCCTCCCTTGCAGAAGTTTATCATCAAAACTAAATGATCTACTCATCTATCACATGACTTTGTGGGTGGGAAAAATGGAGATGATAAGAAGGATGTATTTAGGATAGTAATACTTTCCATTCTAAAGGAGAGAATAAGAATTTATAAGTAGTGACAAGAGAAAACATTGGGGGGGGGGGGGGAGGGGGTGTCGTGTCAACGTTGAGATAGACATGTCCGACCCAACATGGAAGGAGGACGAGGTTGTTTAGAATTATCTACAGATTTGTGGGGTATTTCAAACCTCATCGAAAGGATTTAGGGATATGACCATACATGTCTTCCCTTCAATTTGTCTACAGGTTGGAGAAACATAGAACTAGTTCCATCTGGGGACAAGGCCATTAATGTCACTGAAGAACTTATTTCCATAAATCAATGGTCTTAGCATGGATGGAAAATGGTTTTTTAAGAATAGAATTGGTAAGGTGACTAGAATCCAATTTTTTTCTCAACGTAGCGTGAATGAAGGTTTGGATTTTTTCACTACTAGAATTAAGGTTGCCTTTAATCCCAACATCCATTCACATGAGATTGCACCAAAATGATGGTAAGATATGTTACGCTATGAAGGAAGGTACATCATAAGTACCCCTTAAGGATCTTGTCTTCTTGAACCATTTTAGGAGTAAATCTTAAAATTTAATTCCCTCATTTCATTCTTGAACTCACTTGAACACTCAATCTTAGAGGTTCCAAAATCACACTCATGTGCCATTCTCCTCCATCAAGGGATTATCCTTTTCTTCTACATCGACATTGTTTTACTCAAAACCCTTGATATCCCTCTTGCCCCTGCCCCTCCTAACCCCAACCCTATTCCTAAACCTGTTAAAGGAAGGTTAGATCTAAAAAATCCCTTATACCCCCTTGACCATCCTTTCCCTTCAAAGAGAACTCTTCATAGAAGATGAAACAAGGACTTTGAGCTTGCCCAAATTCCTCTCCATATGGGTCAACCTAGTCAAAGCAGTTCTACTATGGAAAAGAATGGAGATTTACATAAAAGGCCGGAGGATATTGAGAAAGACTTGGAGGCCCTAAAGAATAAAGTGAAGCAGTTGTTAAGAAGGGAGGTAAAAGGGAAAGTGGAGGAGGATCTTGGGCTTGCTAAAAGTCAGATCCAAGATTTTTACAAGAAGCTTAACTCTGTTGATAATAGTGTGGTGAATATGAGAAGTAGGAAGGACTCTATTTCTAGATCTCTCAAAGTTGTTTACAATTTCCTAGAGCAACAAGTCAAGATTTTTTGTATGTTAAACAATATTTATAAAAACATATGGGTAGAAGGACCAGCTCAAGTTCAAGTCTTTATCCAGGTTGACAATAATGACCTCACATAGGTTACAACTATTGCTTTATTCAGCACCCTACATGATTT
Source organism: Taxus chinensis (assembly GCA_019776745.2). Classification (NCBI taxonomy): domain Eukaryota; kingdom Viridiplantae; phylum Streptophyta; class Pinopsida; order Cupressales; family Taxaceae; genus Taxus; species Taxus chinensis. The sequence goes on from JAHRHJ020003177.1 coordinate 243,062, forward strand.
GAAGAGAACGGTTGATAGAGCATCCAAGTGATGTGCTTCCTGGTTGTTTATTGTAGAATGGAAGTTTAGAAGTTGTTGTTTTGTGGTTTTTTTGTTGTTGTATGGTGGTTATGTAGTTGTTTTGGTACTTTTCTAGGAAGTTGTTTAATTTTTGTTGTGTTATCTTGTCACATCTAATCTCGATCACTTTTTAGACTTTCATTGTAATATCTGGCTTTTGAACCCTTTTTTGTAAAAGGGTATAGTCCCTCCCAAAAAACTATTTGCCAATAATAAAAATAATATTAATAATATTATTATTTGCAACTATAATTGCAGACTACATAAAGATTTTAAATATTAATGGTTACAATGTTTAGCTAATATGGTACAATCAAGCAAGAGTGGCCCGATATGTCAAATGCATGCCATCTGCCAACTAAAATTGACACAAACCCTTTCCTGGTCATGTTATGTGGCATTCAGTTAAACCATTATCATACTATGTTAAAAGCAAGAACAATTGTGGCCAAATCACAAACAATTGAATGACATCAAGATTTATTGTATTAGCTGAAAATTCCAATCCACGTTAAAGATAAGGCTATATGCAATATCGGTACTCATTTAAGTAGCATTATCTTAAATAAAGAGGCACATGGAATCTACTGGAATGCAAACTGGATTTTGTGTGGATTTTTTTAGTTTTACTTGAGTTTTTGGATGTTTTTCTTGACATAAAAAATTTGTGGCATATTTTGCGAATTTTTTATCTTATGTCTGATTATTACACCGAAAGGTGTTTCCCCTATCAGAAAGAATCTCTGGTCATTCACGTCAAAATCCCCAAATCAGCAGTGGTAATTCACGTCAAAATCACAGTTGGAAAGCCGATCAAATTACAGTTACAAGTTATCAGTGTTTTAGGTCGCTTACAGTCTGGAGTCACTCAAAGATGTGAACTGCTCGTTAATACATTCCAAGATATGGAGCATGAATATGTGTAGCATATGAGAAAGGTGACGAGAAAGCCTGTGTGGAGCATCAGACCGATGCTTGCCAAAAAAAATTGTTATAGCCAAGAGAAAATGGTGGACGTTGGCATAAAGGAGCTCATACACTGGCTCAACTCTTGAAAATATTCATTCGTCATTTATATTTTTTTGGAAGCCATACATTCTTATCTGTAGAAAAATGCAAGGCCTTGGCCAACGGTGTGGAAGCCAGCGAGCAGGAATTCGTTTGGTCCATCAAGGTATCACCCAGGATTGAACCCCTGACATCCTCAAATCTAGATTTAGCTAGCACGTATTTGCCTCGAGGCTTCCAAGAGTGGACAAAAAATACGGGCCTAGTCATATGGGGGTGGGTGTCTCAGCTGGTTATTCTTTCACATCCGTTTGTGGGTTCCTCAGCTGGTTACACCCACTTTCTCTTTTTATATTTTAATTACCTTGACCAATCTCATTGTATTATACATAGGTATTATATATATATTTAAAAAATAGTGTGGTTCATTTGTAGAATCAAATGAATTCTTAGAACATGGCACAATGTGGTTTATTCATAGAATAAAAGGAATTCTTCGAACAGGGCACATAAATTCATCCTCTCTGTAAGGTTAATAAGATTTTTCTCTCTAACGTTGATTTGTTTCATTTGATTTTGTAAACATTTTGTAGATTTCAGTCCTCTTTTTTGTAGAGGCATGCATTGGGTTTTGGCCTGAGACATTTGGCCTCCTATTTTTAGGTAAGTTGTCCCATAAATTCACTTCTATACATCCTTTTAAATTAGTTCTGTTTTAGATAAAATATATGTAACATGTAACCATCAGGTAAATGTGGATTGATTTTTTATTTTGTCAGTGGAAGAGGGCAACCCCTGTTTTGTTTTTTAGGTTTCTTTTGGATTTTCTGAGTTAGATTTAGTGTTTCTGTTTCATGATTCAAAAATAAGTACATATTCATTTTATATTCTGAGCTAGAGATATAGTGTAAATCAATCATAAATTCCCTTCCTAAATGGAAGCATCTATATAGATTAAATTTGGATTTAGATAGAATATATGCATTGCATAAGGTAAATATGGGTTGATTTTCCATTTTGTCACCAAAATAGGGAAACCTAGGTTTTGTTTTGTTTTTTTGAATCTTTTGAATAAGGTTTAGGATATCTTTTTCTCGATCCTAGAAGGGGAATATATCCATGTTATATAACTCAATTGGAGAAATAAATTCCCTTCTCATAACACTAAAATTGTAAGACTCCATGTCATTCCTTTCATGAAGTTTTCTATTTCCACATTGATACTTCCACGCATGTTTTAGATCCATATGTAGTTTTGCTCATGCCCCACAGATGCTTAAATTTACAAATTATTTCTAAAAATTATTTTTCTCTCATAATAGATATATGAATGCACGTCCAAGTAGTATAGTGTTTCCTCTAGCATCTTGTCACCCACAACAGTTATCACTCGGATCGAAGTAATATACCTCTGAAAAATAGGTTCTGCATTCCAATTTTCTCTCATCTTTGTAGGATTTGACACGACTCTAACAAATTGTTATGAAAATATTGATGTCTCATTCTTGTACATTTGGTTGGATTCCATTCATTAAATATTTTTACTTCTAAACATTATGGATTTTCCCCATTTTTTGGTTTGTCCCCTTTAAATGTAATTCACAATCACTTGAATTATGCGTTCAAGATATAGATGATATAGTGAATCATAATTCCTTTCCCCTCCCTCAAACCCCTTTTTAATCACCCCTCATCCTCTCCCTCTTTTTTGCTTCCTAAATTTTCAAATCTTTGCCCCATCCCCTTCGGCGTTTCCATCGTACACTCCACGTACGATTTCTAATTATACTAGCAATCTAAAATACATTTTGATCCTTATCTTCACTCTTGCTTCACAAGAGAGGAGTGCTTTGCAAATAATAAAAGCTCAAAGCTATAAATTCATAATTTAGTTTCAAAACTTTGGAAAAACAAATGAAGAAGGATTTTTTATTTGCGCATCTTTTATTATGCACCTAAAAAAGAAAAGGTGGGATCAAGTGAGCACATTTCAGTTGACGTCCAAATGTTGTTCACTCCTAAATAAAAGTTTATCTTTGACAGCATCTATATTTTTGCATAAATACTCCAGTACGGAGCTTAAAGAGATGCGAATTTCTTAGAGCTATGCACTATATCAAGTGATATAAGCCTTTGTGAATCATCTTTGACTATCAATTTACCTTGGCTTCCTTGAATGGGTCAATTCACTATCTTTACATAACTCCTCCCGTGACATTTTAGTAGGAAGTTTTTTCTCAGTTCCAAGTCTAATCAAGCATATTATGGGCACAACCTTTTGGATCATTTACATCCCATCATGAACCACATTTTAAAAAAAGGTGGACATGCTATGGACTAAAGATTCCAATATTAAGGGAAAACAAATTGTAAATTGAGCTTACTAAATTTGATAGACTGATGAATGTACTTTTCTATATTGGATTCTTGTTGCTCGTTATGGAAGGGCAACATCTTGTTGAGTGGAAAATACCAATATGGAATGTCAATTCTACATGTTGTCTATAGACCAAAGCTTAGGAGCAACACAGAGTGGATGGGTAGTTTATTATCATTAGGGAATGGGTTGTTTTTGTGCATCCTATTAATTGCATCCAAACATTATTGTTGGTCTAATACTATGGCACCCACTAGGTCCATAAAACTAGGAATGTTAACATTATTGCACTTATTTCCACTTTCATTTGGATTCAAAGACAATGTATGTTCTCATACATAATATTGTTCGACTGGGCATTCAAAAGGCATGATTCACGTAATGTTTGGGAACTCCTGTAGTTAGATCCCTATTTGCATGGGTACTTGGATAGATGCTCTAGTAATTGCCCCATTTATTATCACACAAGAATGGATATACAATTTGTTACTCCACATAATTTTCCAATGGTGTTATGTTAGGAATTCTGAAGAGGAAAGAAACCATTTCCTATTCTTTTCGTACTTTGTGAGGTAGCACATTCAATGCCTTAGCGTAAAAATACCAAAATGTGTGCATGGAATTCTAATAGAAATACTCCCACTATGAAGTGTAATCCTACATCCTAGACATCTTGATGATGGACTTAAAATGGATGTCAAGTGATCTGAAATGCATTAGATGAGTGTAGAACAAATGGAGTGGTACTAGTCAAGTTGTTGGTCCAAATTCATTATAGTAATCATCCTAGTTCATACCTCTATGTTTCCTTCTTCTTTCTTCCATATTTTTACTTCATCTCCCTTGTTACTTATCCTCAAGATCCTCGGACCACAAGAAAAATAAAGACCTGCCAAACAGCCATAGAGACCAAAAACCTCTGCGAAAAGTGTGAAATCTTCCCTTTACCATTGGTGGGAATAGCTCACCCTTATGGGCACCCCATACTGGCCCATGAGTGGCCTTCCTATCCTATCACCCTAAAATGACGAAACAAACTCATTTGACTAAGCTCTAATGACCATTATGTACATCTAATCATTTTTGTGTCTCATGCCTTCACCATAGACATGGGTTAGTTAGTAAGCTTTCTAATCATTCTCTCTTTCATATTTTTTTATTTCTAACTAGTTGTATGAAACTGAGATAAATAAATGTACCTAAACCATGAAATTGTGAAACACCATAACTAAATGACATGGGTAATGAAATCCCATTAAGTAATTTGTAGAGAAAGGATTTCAAATATTCTCCAATCTGGGCCTTACAAGCAATGGAGAATGTGAAAATGTCTGCAAATTAGGGTCCATCATCTAGTTACTAGAAATTATGTAACATGAATAATCTCTTTAGGGGCACTTCCAGAGCTGGACATTTCTTCCCTTCGCTGGTGACACTCCTAGACATTGGTGACATGTGTCCCTTCTTTAGCCATTTGGTTTCTTCCCTTATGTCACATAAAAGTTTATCTCTTTCATACTACATGCATGATTTCACTATGATCTTTGAAGGTACCTGTATCCTTGTGAGATTTACATGGATCCCTTTCCTTGCACAAGCCCAAAAACCAAATGCAAACCTCAAAAAGAAATTTGCAAGGAGTCAAACTCCTTAACTAAGTGTAGTTCATAGTTTCCAAGAAGTGAATATACAACTTATGTTGCACTCCTATCTCATGGAAACATTCCTTCTTCAGCATGCATGTCATCAATAATGCCTTAGGATGTCTTGTGCGAGTGCCTTTGATAGTTTTTTTGTACTCTAAAATTAGCAAATTTTCTTCATCTTACATGTGTGGGTCATACCTAAAAATACACTTACCCTATCACTCCAATTTCTATCTAAAGATATTGTTCATAGTCCTTGTCCCTGTCAAATCCACAATTCTTGTATGGATCCTTTGAAGTGCTTAGTTCCTTTTGAAAAGCTGTATGGTCATGAGGCTAAAATGCAATTAGCATTTGGAATTTACCTTCTTTCATTGATTCTCTTCATAATCATGTGATTCTTGGTTGATTCCATATGTTTGAATTTTCCCATTCACTCAACTCATGAAGGCCGACTCTAAGTGAACTTCAATGGAGTGGCCATATTAGTATAAACACTATACTCCAAAAATATCTTTTTTGCATTTCCATGTGGGTTGGTTATCTGTTACTTCAGAGGGGACACGAGTGCCTGGTGATTAAGCTAAAATGTAAATTATATGCCTACGTCTACCATGCAATTTTGCAGTAAATAAATAGATAAATTTTGCAGTATACAAATACACCAAGTAAACTAAGTAATAAATAATGAAACCCTAATGTCTATAAGGGTAGAATTTCACACAATTCACCAAGTCAGATGAAAGTCAGAGATGGAACTTAGAAATCTATGAAGCATTGACAATGTCACATAGGATCTCAGAAAATAGGTACAGATCTTTTTATGGCTGGGATAGGGCACCTACTCTTTAGGGACATATTTTTTGCAACCTATTTCTGGGCACCACTGGGTCATCTTTAAAGATGCATATGAAGGGGTCAGACTGTCCTCACTGCCAAATTGATGGACTTATCACTGAGTGTTGCACTACATCTCAGACCCAATGTAGTTGTGTGTGTGTGTGTGTGGAATTGTTCCCTAGGTGTTCTCTTGTGCCAGTCACACTTTGTGAGTAGCGAGAAAGTAACTAGATGTAGAATGTAAATAATGTGTGCATGGAAACAATAGACTCCCCTCCTATGAAGTGTGATGTAGATGAACCAACCTTGTGTCCCTTGTGATGGAGCTAGATGGATGCAAATGGAGCTATAGATGCCTTTGATGGATGCAACCTTAGGTGGTGATAGTAGTGCTTAGTGCTTGGTCCCTTATTATGATCACATAACTTTATATTTATATGATTCCCTTCACTTGAATTTCATAATTAACCCTGAAAAGGATGACTACCAAAAAGATAAGATGCTCAAATGGCTAGAAAGGACCCAAAAAGTGAGAGTAAAGTGTAAAGAGGACAGGGGCACCCAGAGGGGATGAGGGCACCTGGTGCTGATGTCCTGGCTAGGGGCTCCAGTCCAGAAAAGGTAAAACTAAAGTATGAAAAGATAGACTGGGCCAATAAAGGTGCAAGACCAAAAGTAGCAATAGAAAGCAACAAAATATGGCCAAAGACATGGGTTAATTAATACTTTTCTTGCTTAGGAACCATGTAAATAGTAGTATGTAATCGAGACTAAATAATGACTCAAAGTGCATGATTTTGTGTCTACATTTTCCCCCACTTTATGTTGGTGAGAAGAATGCTTGGTAACATAAAGTAGATAGAGATGTGTACCTGATATCCATGTAGATTGATGTAGAAATCATGTCGAGGGACTAGACAAAGTGTGGAGTGATAAAAAGATGGAGCGTGGAGACTAAAGATGCAAAAAGTGTAAAAAGGTGATGAGAGTGAACCTAGGGCGAAAGCACATGTGTAAATGCCAATGTGTGTGATGTACCTACATGTTAGTATTGATGTGTGTGTTGTTGTTGTTGATGTTGATTACTTGCTTCCCATACAGATGGACCTACAAAAGAGAAGATGATCAAGTAGTCAAATATGCATGTATATGTGTAAAAATGTGTGTAAAGACACATGTATGTATGTAAAAAGTATGTAATGAAAGTATGAAAATGAAAAAGGAACATGTGCACCTGATCCGTGATGAGAAAAAGGGTGTAGAAAGGATCATGTTGATGAAGTGTGAGTTTTTTGGGTGATCTCATGCCACTGGCCAAAGAAGTGTAGGGAGGAAAGTCTGATTTATCCTCCAACCTGTAATTGCTTCCCAAAATAGAGATATATTATCTAGTTTTTTGGGAGATCCATGCCAATGTAATGGAAGAAGTGTAGGGAGAAATTGCCCAATTTTTTCCTCCAACCTTTAATTGCTTCTCGTTGTATAAAAGACCACTGGAGGTTTTTTGGGTGAAGTATGTAGAGAGGAAGGTCTGTTTACCTCTAACTCATGTGCTAAGGACAATCTTCCCTGTAAAATCCATTGTGTAGAGTTCTGTAGACTATGTTAAACCACTGTCGCTATGTAACCCTGCATGTCTCAGGTAATGTCATGTGATGGACCCAAGTTTGATTTTGAGCCTCAAAATATGAAAATATATTGGTACCAGTATTGTGTGTGTATACTCTGTATGGTGTGTAATTCAACCGAATGATCCCCCCCTCTTTGAGGGTGCATGCGATGTTGCTGAAGGAGGATGTAGACCAAAAGAGGACTAACCTCTAAAATTGTGCCTTGCAGGGGGGGGGATGTGCTTGGTAGAAACCAAGGCACATGAAAACAAGTGGCTGGGAAACAAGTGTTAGTATGAACAAACATGCATGTAGAAGACAAGTGTAAGCTACAAAGACAATGTGTAAGCTAGAAATGTAAACACCCAAGAACAATGTAGACCATGAAAAGTGGGTTGCAAACATGGGACACCACTCATGATGTCACAAGACAATCAAGGCCTTATGAACAAAACAAACAAGTGTGCACACAAGACAAAGGGAAAATCCCACAAACAATGCATATAATGAAAAGTAAGTACAAATAATATAACAAACAACCATGGTGGAAAATAATCCTGCAAAAAAAATGTTGCACATGAAGCACCCATTAGCATGTTAGAAAGATGAAAAGTATGTCAAAGTGTGTATAATATGATAAAGTAGTGTGTTATGAAACAAAATGAAACAATAACACCTGTAGTGTATGAAAGTGGATGCCCCCAGGAGCCATTGTGGGACTGGTACTAGGTAATGCACCAAGCATCCATGTTACATGTAATGGCCCTGTATAATCTACATGATCACAACTAGAAAGAAAGTGAATGCACATGTGTGTATGATAAAGATAATGACATACAAGATATCTATCTAGCATGTGTAATAAAGTGAACATGTACAAGTAAATGCAAGCAAGAGTAAATGCAACCAAGATATGCAATATGTTGTGGATGGATGGAATGGAATGCAAAGTGAATGATAGGAGCCATGTGCCCCCCGAGTGAATGGAATTGTATGCAATGAGGTTCATTTTTTTATGCCCCCTCAGCAGTCAAGAATGAACCGTAAATGAGAGTGCATCATTGGGAAATGGTCAAACTATGTGTTGTATGTAGTGTGATGTGATGAGTATGTAGTGATGATGTGTGACATAGAGATGAAGTGTGAGGATGTGATGATTTATCCTAAAGTGTATATCACTACAAGATGAGTAGGGAAAGTGATGATGTAGCATAAAGTGTATATCACTAAATGATGCTAGAGGAAGTGATGATGTAGCCTATAGTGTATATCACTAACCTAGGAATGTCACATGAGAAAAATATTGAATGGTTGAGTGTGGGAAAGTGATGTGGTCCATTTGTGATGTATACCCTCAACAGTACAATATGTACTATGAGACTAGAGTACATCATCGGGTAGTGAGTGCAACGCGTAAAAGTAGATGTGTAAAATGTGTGATATGTGTGTAGTATGTATGTGTAGTGTAATGTGAGATGTATAGATGCAATACAATGATGTGTAGATGATATAGGTGTATAGAATATGTATGATGCATAATAGATGCATAGGATGTAAGATTTAAATGTAGGATGTAGGGTGTATTTATGTAATATGTGTGAAGATGTGTGTCTAGTGTGTAGTGTGTGAGGTTCATGTGTATAGGATGCCCTCAATAGTCAAGTGTGAACTAAAGCACAAGAGTGTGTCATCGGGAAATGTTGATGCTAACATGTGTGTAGTAGAAGATGTGTGTCATCAATGGGGGGAAATAATACCCCCAAGTGTGTAATTGTGAGAGAACTATCTGATAAAAGTAAAGGATGGTAATCCTCTACTCAATGATTGTGGTGATGAAAATGTGTGATCATGCTCTAGGAGTGGTGGTATAGTGAGATAGATGTTTGCGTAGGTGAATGAAGTGATATGCATGCGATGAATGAGTATATGATGGGTGCGTTGGTGAAAAAATGTGTAGTGGATGGAGATCTATGTGAAGAAAAACGTGGCGGTGATGGACACCTACATGGAATAAAATGAGGTGGTGATTTACGCCGAGATGCAGTAATTATCCTAGGAATGGGCCTATATCAGTGTGTTGGACTAACAGAGTGATGAGGCCATGTAAAATGTGTGGAAGTAGGTGAGCTAGGATTAGATTGTGCTTTGAGTGCTATGGGTCATGGCATACTAGATGTAATAGGTGATGCATTAACTTGTTTGAGAGGAGGGTGTGACCATGGAGTAGAAGGAGGCACACCATCGATAGAAATGACTTGATTGTTATGAATGAATTTTAAATGCAAATGATTCATGGAGATGATAGACTTAGACCTACGAATCCAATTGAGGCCTAGAAGCATGTCACAACCGTCGACTGCTTGTCCAACAAGGAAGGGTACAAGCATAGTGAGAGGACCAACCGTAATGTGGAGTTTGACAATGCCATATGAATTTTTCATTGGATATGATATTTGTGATAGTGGATAACCAATAGAGATGAGAAGTGGAATAGAACATGTGTTGATAGGTCATGACAAATAAACCTTGGTGTTATTGATAGAAATAGATCTAATAGAGGCACTATGTGTAAGTGATTAGAAAAAATGTTGCATGATAATCATGGTCAGAGAAAGAAATGATTGGTGGAGAAGTGTCAGTATGCGTAACTAGAAATTCAAGAGCTCCGGATGCAAGAGGATACACTATGTGATATACATAATTAGCTGAGGATTCAGTTGTTTTTGTGTCATGCTTTGGTAGAGGATTGTTAAAGATTTTGAGCTTATGATTTTCATTGACAGGTGCATAAACTAGAGGTTCTGGAAGCTCAATTTTACCATTTATCGATTAGGTCCTGAATGAGAATGTGATCTTGAAACAACAATGATTTGGAATCCCTACACACTGATGGTAATCGTAATGAAATTTTACATTGTGATGATGCCCTTTTGGTCGATATGGATCTAATTGAAGTTGAGGAGGAAGTGTAATGAGGTTACTATCAACAAGTTGTGGTAGTAAAATATGTGGAAGAACAATGAACTTAGTGAATGTACGCCAAGGTGGTTGTGACTGAAGCTCTTTGGTAGTTGATACCACGTTAACAATAATTTTTGTGTCAGTTGGTTTAGTTGTAGATGGTTTGAATGTTGACTTACTTTGAAAATGTGTAGAAGATGATGTTTTCTCTTGATATTGAAGCTTGCCTATAGATAAGAGCTTGGTTTCATGAAGTTTAAGGGTATGAAAAGTTGATCGAATGAAGGAGAGGTCTCAAAGAGAACACTTTCCTGGAGAGGTGGTAATAGACTCTATATGAATAAATTCTAAAGCTTGGAGTCCACAAGCACATTTGACATCTTACCTAATTTGTTTTTGTAGCACAAGATGTAATCTACTAAGTGTTCATTAGATCCCTATTTAAGTTGTTCAAGTTAGGTGTAAGAGATCTTAGAGCCAATGTTGATAGAAAAGTGAGTTAGAAAAGCATTGGCTAGATGCGTGAAAGATGTTACCAAATGGACAGGTAGGTTATAGAACCAATGCATCACATAATGTTGTGAACTGTGGGGAAATAGATTAGCTAGTATGGTATGGTCATCTGCATAGTCTAGGCATGCCACATGAAAAGTGCAAAGATGCTCTTGTGGGTCACCATGGCCTTTAAAGATGGGTAATTTGGGGGAGTTGAAGTTAGGCGGTAATGGATAGGTGGAAATGGTGGGTGTAAAAGGAGTATGTAGAAGTGAAGTGGAGTCCAAAGATGGTGATGCATGAGAGGTAGCAAGTTAGAGCTAGTGAATTTGTTTTTGTAGATCCTGATATAAAGAGGTTAAATCAGGAATATTGGAATGAAATTGGGAGTGTTAGGGTGAATGATTGGAGTAGTTGTGGTAGGAATGGAAGCTGAAAAATAAAGGGGTGGAGTAGAGACCATGGGAGCTAATGATTGGGTAACAAGAGGTACCAAAGCATCACGAGTGTTCTTAGTAGCAATTAAAGCATGCAAAATATGTGGAAGATGAGCAAGATTATTACGCAAAGCTTGTCAAAAATTGGTTAGTGTTTTTAATTATTATTGGTCAACAATGGTATCTTCATCATATGATTTTTCATTGTCAGGGGCTTCAATTTCCCTAAGAGGGACATTGTGAGAGTTATCTAATGGATTTTCAATTGGTAGGCATGGATGTGGGTATGTCAACCATTGATTTGGAAATTCTACAGACAGATGAAGGAAGCTCACAATATTGAAAAGACCCAAAATGACCACTACGGGTGATGGGCATAAGACGAAGAAAGCATAAGAGATAAAGTGGATTCAAAGATCGGGTTCACCAAAATGATTAAACTAAAATGTAATATCCTAGCCTAATCTAATGCAAGTTTGCAGTAAATAAATGAATAATAAATAACTGAAATACACCCAAGAAAACTAAGCAATAAAAATATGAAACCCTAATGTGCAAAGAGGGTTGGAAGAGCCTTAGTTGATTCAAAGATGTCGCAGGACTGTGTCGCAGTGAAGACTGGTTGAACAAGAATGGGAAACCATCACACAAGAGCCTGAGAAAATGCATATCTGAGTGATTTGGCTGGACTGGGGCACCTGGAAAAGGGATTGGGGTGCATGGGGCACCCTGGTCTGTAATTTGGGCACCTTGGTCTATGCAAGAAGTTCAGAAGCCAATTTCACAGAGTCACTCGTTAGATGTGTCAAAGCCTTCACTACTTGTCGTGTGTATGTTGCACTTAGATCATTGATGTCATTATAAACCTGTAATAAAGGAATCACCTGCAAAACCCCAAACAAAGCATCAAAACCCTAAAAAAGAAAGATGCATATGAAGGGGTCAGATTGTCCTCAGCTACCAAATTGATGGACTTATCACTGAGTGTTGCACTACATCTCAGACCCAATGTAGTTCTGTGTGTGTGTGTGTGGAATTGTGCCCTAGGTTTCTCTTGTGCCAGTCACACTTTGTGAGTAGCGAGCAAGTAACTAGATGTAGAATGTAAATAATGTGTGCATGGAAACAATAAACTCCCCTCCTATGAAGTGTGATGCAGATGAACCAACCTTGTGTCCCTTGTGATGGAGCTAGATGGATGCAAATGGAGCTATAGATGCCTTTGATGGATGCAACCTTAGGTGGAGATAGTAGATGCTTAGTGTTTGGTCCCTTATTATGATCACATAACTTTATATTTATATGATTCCTTCACTTGAATTTTGTAATTAACCCCGAAAAGGCCGACTACCAAAAAGATAAGATGCTCAAATGGCTAGAAAGGACCCAAAAAGTGAGAGTAAAGTGTAAAGAGGACAAGGGCACCCAGAGGGGATGAGGGTGCGTGGCACTGGCATCTTGGCTAGGTGCTCCAGTATAGAAAAGATAAAACTAAAGTATGAAAAGACAGATTGGGCCAATAAAGGTGCAAGACCAAAAGTAGCAATAGAAAGCAATGAAAGATGGCCAAAGACATGGGTTAATCAATACTCTTCTTACTTAGGAACCATGCAAATAGTAGTATGTAATCGAGACTAAATAATGACTCAAAGTCACTATTGTACAATATGCCTTCACATTCATTCCCAATTTTTTGCATGCTCTTCACTAATCATTTTCAACATTCTCCCTCATGCAAGCCTTTCGGGTCATTCTCATGTCTCCATGATGTCCTACTACACACTCACCACTCATTTTTATTGTTGCACAAAAAAAAATTGTGAAATTTTTCACACTCCCCACATTTCCTAACTGATTATTCAAGTTATCCTTGTTCCCTTCCTTTCTTATTAACCTTTGTGTATACCCATGCCATGATCAAAAATTCCAAAATACCTACTGCATGAAATATTACTTTGAACATAAGATGCTCATACACTAATAAACCAAAGTATACATATATTGTTTCTTTTTATAAAATGATGTGTTTGATAGTCCTTATCATGATAATCATCTATGTTGATGCAAGGAATATATAACACATTTAAAATATTAATATCTCAAATATACAGAGCAATACCATATCATCAACACTCTAATTAAATCACTACTATCATCATAAATATAATTAATTTAGTCACTACTATCATCATACATATAATTAATTCTAAAAAAAACAGTTAAAAACTTCTATGTCTATGGAATAAGTATGGTATGATATTTTAGGCTTAACAATTCTAGGTTTACAAGGCATTCATTTTTATAATAGTATTTATTTTAGAGGAAATTGGTTTGAGTTAAAAAATTAAGGATTCCAAAAAAGAGCAAAATGAAATTTGTCTTTGAAATAAGAATGACCTTTGAATATTGTACAAACCAACAAATTATTATATAATGTTTTGAATGTCTACAAACTCAATCAATCAATTGTATATTGTTAATTTGATCCATTTATAAAAAATGAAATATAGTTCATATATTAAATTTAAAATAAAATGGAAAAAAAAAATTGAATCCACACAAGATTTAAAGTATCTAGTATTAACTAAATATTGTAGAGACTATAATATTGAAGTTATAATGATTTTACAATTTATTTATCTTAATTTTTTAAAATTAATTTGTTAATGCTCTCTTTATTCTAAGACAATTGAGTTATGCAGATATCAACATAATTTATAATCACATTTACAAATTGCAAACAAATATGTAAATCAATTCTAAATCCTAATAACTAATTTAAAATACCCATCATAATATCTAATTAGAATAATAATTTATAACAATTTTTACTAAGGTTCAATCTCTCTACATACATAGTGTAGAACAAAAAATATATAAGAAAGGATTTTTTCCTATCTAACATTAACGAATTAGATTGGTAATAACATTATTTTATATGGTCCATCTTTTATTTATAATGAAGAAAATTCACATATATTTTTATTCAAAAATATATATAAGGCAGGATTTGTTCCTATCTAATTTTAACGAATTAGATTGGTAATAACATTGTTTTATATGGCCCATCTTTTTTTATTGAGGTGTTCTCTCAATTGGGCACTAGTTTTATATAGACTATCAGTATCTCTCCTCATACTTCGACAGAATCGTATTGTAGGTTGACAGTTACGAGTAAGCATGCAACCATACTAGTGGTCACTTTCAGCTAAACAGGTACGAGTGAGGGGCATCCACACCCTCAAAATCACCCAGGGCACGATCTTGGCCTCAACCATTTCAACTCTCCATTTCGGGTATCTCCAGGCCTTGCACTCAGCAAGACTTGATCCTTAGATCCATCTTTTCTTTATAATTAAGAGCATTCACCTATATTTTATTACACCAGAAGTGTTCCCTATTGAAATTGGCCTTGTTGATTCTGACACAATTTAGAATATAGAGGGTGGAAATTGAAAGTTGAGATGATGCGTTGAAATCTAAGGGTAAGCAGCAATGGGTCCATTCTCCTTAAATACAAAGTTACATTTGCATTCCAGATAAGTAAGTGTAATATCCCCAGTCTGTTTGCAACCATGGATTCCAAAGCAATAGCATTGTTATTAAGTACTCGTTTTCATATTCACAATCATGAAAGCATTAGAGGCCAAGGGGCCCTTCTCTTATGTCAACAACGGAGAGATGGGAGACTACGTTGTAGAATAGAAGGCCGATTATAGACCCATCCCGTTACCATCTCATCCCGGTGCCATTTTTTTCAAATGCTCTTCTTTAACGCCACGCCCAGTGCCATCCACATGGGCAACCACAACAAAGCTGAGACCATGCGAATCGTCTGGACCGCCAACAAAAACAACCCCGTCTCTGAGAAAATCACTCTCGATTTCACATCCGACAAAAATTTGGCGCTCATCCGCCAACTGCCTGCAAGCATCCATTAGCGAGCATCACATTTCTCAGAGATCCCAAAGAGGAAAACAGCTTCCGTCAGATGATGGAAATGTGCCTTGCCAATTTCACCGCCCCACTTAAAATGAGGGCACCGGAGCTCTGCAAACTCACTTCTGAAGAAACCTCGACCACTCTCTATGACTTCAACACTCCCATATTCAGTACTACCCTGTCTTTACGCCGAAGGCGTTCCCCCTATGATAAAGGACCTCTGGACATTTCTGCAGTGGTGTTAAATTTGACGGTTATACGACCATCTGGATGTTTGTTCATACCAAGAATAATGGAAGTCTTAGACTTTCCTGCAATGCATTAACCCCAATTTTGTGAGAAATTCGTAATCTAATCATCCCATACTTAATTAACACGTTGAAATCCCATTCGCATGCAATTTAAATTCGAGAAATGGAGTTTAGATTCTTACCACTACAATTTTCTGAATAGGAAATACAACAGCAATAACATAGACGATGTATTGCGGTAAGAACAATTTCTATAGCAAGTGTCATAATATTTGCGTGCAGTCCATTTTATTTCTAGCCCTCCATCTACAATTTGTTCTAGAGGTTTTTCCAGGTCAATCTCATTCACTGGTAACTCAAATTCCGACTCGTAAGCTATACTCGTGTTCAGAACTCTGAAATTATAGTAACCACGACCCTTACAATTTGCATTGTTTATCGCCTCTGAAAACCCTGTAAACACATGTTTTCCCTAGTGTAATATTACTGTAACCATCGGCAATGCAAAAATGAGTGCCACCCAAGAATTGATCATAGATATTTGGTGACAGATCGCATTGATCTTCCAGTAGATGTTTATCTAATATTATCATGGTATGGTTGTAAAAACCCTCCCAGAAGTTGACCTGAGAGTACTGTTTGGGTTGCAGTATGTAGTATTGGTTTCCATCGATATTTAGCAAAGGTAGATAACCCTTGACTATGTAATTGCATTCGAGATGAAGGAGAGGGTCTCCGCAGCCGTTGTTGTTCGATCCAAAGGTGTAATCCAAGGTATAATCTCCACACTTGAAAACGTTGCATGCTCCTTCACAATGAGTGGCGAGCCATGATGATGCTAACATTGTGAAGAAGAGCAGGAAGCAGCGTAGAGACATTTAATAATCACAAACACTTAATACCAATGACGCTTTTCGAGCTTCTTTCTTAACAAGTTCTCTTGGAAGAAGTTGAGTCAGAGTGGTGCCTTTGGTCATAGTTGCGATATACTTCCCTCCCCAAGTGGCCAAGTATCCTGAGTTTGACTCTAATCTCTAGGAAAAGAAGAATGCTCGTATCTTTGTAGAGTTATTGTTGAGCTGCAAACTATATATGAATTCATTACTAAATTTCTGAGGTACTCTTACGTAGTGGTTTGAGTTGCTTAGTCTACTCTTTCCTAAGATTTTTTCTCTGAATCCGAGGAACTGTTTCCAGTTGTCTACTCTTAGCATGTCTTCCAAAATTTTGAAAACTCCTAGAGAAGGGCCAGAAACTTGAGGATATTTTTTGAGTAGGTTAGTCCACTCTTTCCCAAGATTTTTGCTCTGAATCCCAAGAACAATGTTTTCAGAAATCTTGAAGATTTCTAAATTTCTCCACTAAAATTGACCTTTCTGAAAAAACAATGCATTTTTAATGTCTTCTTCATTACTAAATACATTACCTATACTCGGTTTAGAAAGAACCATGCAATATATAGTTGTTTCCATCCAAAGCTTTTAAATTATATCACCTTTGTTTTACATATTGAATTGTTTTAAATGTTAGCTTCATGTTTGTGCGTTTAATATTTCTACTGCCTAGCAGCTATCAATCACACCCCTTAGTAGCATTATCAAGCATTCACATCACTTTAATATTCTTGAAATGATCAATATGCTCAAAATAATCAGTAATTGCATAAAACTACTCTTTATTAATACAAGCATTCCCCCTATGGTAGAGGACCTCTGGACGTACGACTACGTTAAATTTGACGTTTGTCTTAGAGGATTTAAATTTGACTTCCCTTTACACGTTTTTCCATTTTTTAGCCAATTGTTGCATGCATTCCTCTTCTATCATTGATTTTGTTGAGGGTCTCATGAAAAGTTTCGGGCTTTGCGGATATTCAAGCTACCCGACGTACATAAGAGTTTGCATGACCATTCAGTGATGATGGCTAGATTAATTTTGCGTTCTGTGTAGTTGAGGGGCCTTCGGAGTAGCTATCCATGACATTCTTACAATTGAAGCTTACATGGTAAAGGTATGGTCCTCATGTAGCTTTGAGATGAGACCATTCTGCAAAAGGGGTGTAGCAGTTGATTGCAATTTGACTTGAGGCAACAACACCCTTTCCTGAAACCCTCCTTTCCCCGCTAATCAGAGAGCCATAGGCATCCTGGAGATGAGACTTACTTGAATAGAATCTAGTTCCGATTTTTTTTACCAATCTATGGTTGGAATTTAATGCAATTATCAGATTTTACTTAAATTCTAGACCTTCAAAAATAGATTGCAGGTGCCCAGGGGTCATGGCCTCTTCCCTCAGATGAATCCATAGGCACACAGATTTTACCTGCACATTCGGTATAATGAACTTGATAGCTGAATCCCCTGTTGCTCTTTCAACACCATTCAACAAGTAGATTTGTTTATTGATTTTATTTGAAGGTGTTAATCCATCATGGTAGTTTTTGAAGTCAGAAACACCAAATAAAAACCCATTATCATATGAGATGAAATGCTACAACAGATGACAAATATCTAATAAAACCCCAATCATTTGTAGCGTGTTCCAAAATTATTTTTCATTCTATACAATTTTCAATGTGGGGTAAGATCTTATTAATCCCTTGTTAAGAGATAGTTGTAGGGCCTTTCAAAAAAACATACATCGACTCTGAAACTGTTTGTCCATTGTCAGAGAGTCCCCATTATTTGTGAAATCAGCTCTGCACGCGAAAATAAATTTGTGTTTAATATTGAAATACTGTTTCATAATGGGTTGTGTATATCATGTCTATTGCTGCACATTTCAGGGTATTGTTTTCATTCCTATTTTGTATGTGAGATGCTTGTGGAATTCATAATCCTTTTTTTTTTTAAGCCCAATGTCCAAAATGCCATCTGACTGAAAGACGTCTCATGTATGGAACTAATATTTTAACCTCTTACATATCATATTCCATAATAAAGGAAAAATAAAGGATATCCATTTGTCTAGCGCTGAGAGAGATTGGTCGGAGGAAACTGTATAATCCCAACACCCAAGTCCTTTGATCTTAATGCATGCTTGACTATTTGAAAGTTTTAAACTTTGGTTTGTGGATGAGTTAATAGGTTGCAGTTAATTTCATAAACCATGTATGATGTCATAAATGATCTGATGTCATAAATGGTTTATGATGTCAGACAATGTTGAGTGTTCTGACTCGAGATTCTTGTCTCTGTCCTAATATATTGCATTCACTATTTTGAAAAGGTAAATGATTTCACTGGGTAGCACTGATTTTAGACATTATGCATTATGAATTTTGAATGATTTCAAAAAGCTTATGAACAAATGTAAACGACTGTGGCAACATAAATAAAATAAAAAGTTATATTTTAAACATGTGTATGGTATATATTTAATGTTTGATTATGATGAACACATTGAAATATGTGTCGTGGATCACTTAACCTAGGTTGTACCATGCTGTTAAGGCTTGACAAATGGCTATTGTTTGGATAAATATACGTGTTTAGAGTCCTCAAATTATCTAGTTGACAACATTTCTTTAGAAACTTTTTTAATGCTGGCATTCTTCTATGTTTCAAAACACATCCTGGACCAACCCTTTCTTTGCCAATTCTCTGTTCTAAGAAAGAATTGGCATATGTGTTTTAACGCTTAAAGTCCTTGTAATGATGTGATTCATAGTTGCCCTTCTGAAAAAGTATTTTTGGAGTTGGGACGGGGAATGCCTAGATTCCTCCACCATGTAAGATGCAAGGAAAATCTTGTGAGTAGTAACCCTTTCCTCATTCCAGGGAGTATTCTGTGATTCCACTTTGAAGATGCATTTCCATCATGTCTGTGTGATTTTGCCAAATATTAGTTCACTGAGGACTCAAGATAGTAAGTTGCCCATTTGACATAACAGAATGTTTTGATGAGATTAACAATTTAGTTGTGCAAACTATGTAATCGACATTATTTAAGAAACAATGATGTATGTGCATTCTGTTATTCTATCTATGTGACAAGGTAGTGTTCGATAGTAAGTTATCGAAGATGGCTGAAATCTTCAAAATCCAAATTGTTTCCACCGCTCCAGTACTTGGTACAAGTGAAATCTATCAATGGTCATTTCAATACCAATCGACGTGTATCAAATGTGTATTTCACAAAAGAAAATTTGTAGGATTCAAATAATGTAATGTTAATTTTCAGGTGTCACCACAATTTTCAGAATGCTACCACTCATGATAGAAAATTCTGCAAATGTATGGTAAGTCTTCATGTATTCATGTTAATTGGCTTCAAAATCGACGATCCCTGAGATAAGATAATATCCACTAAGTTTGTTGATATTAGATTTGCAAATTGTATATGGTACGAATTTGTAACAAATTTGAAATGCGTCCCAACCACCAATATAAGCTCCTTTCAAAGGGTACATGTGTAGGAATGTTTCGACACATTTCAAAATGAGTGGGGAAACACATAGACCTACCTACTATCAGAACCCCTTCTTCAATTCGTCACCTTCTCATTTTTTAGCTTCCTCATGTTTTCATTCTACAATCCTCGTCAATTGTACAGTCTCAAACGAAATTGATTGCTTAGTTTCATTTGCATAATGAAATGAGCGCAAAAAATAACTTGATTTTGTTTTCTGTGGTCAAGGTATGTGGAAACTACTGGTACTCAACACTTTTGTATCCGCAATATGTCAAGGTTGGTTATCAAGTAAATTTTAGGATCAAATAAAATTCGCCACAACAAGCTAATCATGATATACATCTGCAAATGTATGGAGGACTTCACATGTTTGGTTCAGATCACGATATAAGATTTACAAATGGATAAGTACGAGATTTGTAACAAATTTAAAATGTGTACATAGATCCTATTCAATGTAATGCTTTCATTTTATCAACATGTTATCGACTACTACAAAAAAGACCTATTCAACAAAAAACCAACCCAACTCACTTGTCTCAAACACGTTTACCTAAAACAATTTCCCCCAAATATACAAATCACATGTAAGGTGTACACTTGACCGAAAGTTATTATATGTGTTGGTGCCAAAACAATTGCCCACAAAAGGCTACCACTCATGATATAAAATCTGCAATTTTGTTGGTTTCATGTATTCATGTTTAGTTTAAATAAAATAGTCCACAAAACACTACCTCATGATATAAGATTTGCAAATGTATATTTAAGAATTTGTAACAATTTGAAATGTAGAGATAACACCTTTAAATGCAATGTCTTTCATCTATATTTCTATACTTACAAAATCAATTACACCTCTTATCAACATCAAATACAAAAATAATAAATATCCCTCTAAATCAAATAACATGTACTATTCGGCGTTCACATTGCATTCTACACATGCGATTGCTTCTTCGATAAGGCTGGAATGGATCGGAAATCTGAGAATGGTATTGACTTTTTGTCCTGCTATGGAATACATTTTGTGAGTTTACATTTCATTTGAGGTCATTATTTGCAATTATTTGGAGTGAATTTTTTGGTGTTGGCTTTACTTGGTTTGTGGGTATATAGCTTATTTATAGGACTTTGAGGTTTACATGCCCGCATAGTGCATATACAGTTCTGGAGATTGGTATTTTGAAGGTCCTAAATCATTATTGTCAGGCTCCCTCAAAGATTTCATCTAGAATATTAGAACTGCGGGAGCTTGGGAAATAGACCTACGAAGGAAATTTTCACATGTGGTAGTTGGCTTTACATGTAACTGTGCTACCTTCCATTACTATGAGAAGTCATCGACATGCTTCCTACATACGGAGTTTCTAACATCACCCTACAATGCACTTGGTAAGATTCACACATCTGAGTTACTATTTTTAAGTCCCACAAAAGAATGTTATTCGTTAATCATACGCAGATTACAGTAATGTGAAGCATGACATTATTTGTCACGTAATGACAATATCATCCTTGCATCCTGAATGAATTTTGGCCATAGCCTCCAAATAGTATTTTTTAAAAGTCATATATTTGTAGTAAAAAAGCTGCATTTCAAGTTTATGTGAGTAAGTGTCATTTACAAATGATGGAACTCATTATTTACAAGAAATAATTATTGTAAAACTTATGATTGATAGCTTGATATTGAGTGTTGCTTTAGTGACAAAAGTTAAATATGATTTTCATGTCTCCCAAAGCGATCTAGACAGTATTTATTTTATAAGAACACACTAACCCATGTTATAAAGTGCCAAAAATGTGGGGGTATGCTCATGATTATAGTTTATCGGTGGGTGTTACTAATAAAAAATGTTGTCCTCTTTATGTTTGGAAGCGTTATTTCTATTCCGCACATGAGCCCAGATGTTTTTTGCAACGGAACTACCACAAATTTTATGTTGGATGCACTAATGGATGCTAAGTTCAATCAACCCACTTGACATCCTTTTAACTACATTGAATGTGAAATACTAAAAATAGCCATTGTACCTTAGAGATTTGTACTGTATCACAATGGGGATAGAACCTAAACCTAGTGCACAAGCACTAGAGAAAGTTAAGAAGGTGTAATAAGTGTGACTGCAAGCTTTGGTATTTCATTTCTTTCAGTGTCTCGACATTACTCCTCTGTGGAACACATCCATGAGTGGCACTTTCAAATCCTCCCACTCGACCATGTACTGAAAAACCTTAGCAATATCCTTGTTTGGAAAATTTGACACATGAGGAAATCATTTGAGCCTAGAAATTTCTACGCCCTTAACCTATTGATTGTATTAGGATATGAGTAGTCGACTTGTGGCTTACCATATCATTTTATTATATCATTTATACTTTCTCATGCTTATGTAGGTCGGCCTTGGTGATGGACCATAGCATATGAATAGTATATATAGGGGATTGTAGGTAGTAGTTCATCATCATTTGAGCATTTGAGTCTTATTGTATGGTTTGGAGGTTGCCCCCTCGAAGTGGCGAAGCTATTCTAATTGCATATTGAGATCATTATTCTGAAATATTGTGTTATTTGGTGTTCTATTGTTGCTCATAATCTGAATTATACAAGTAATTTCATTACAAGTGGTATCAGAGCTGCGATATGGCCCAAAATTAGGGCAAAAACCATAATTTTGTTTGCATCTATCTTCAAACACACACATATAGTGAATGAGGACGAATGTTTTCACCATTGAGTATTTGAGTTCAAGTGAAAAAAACTAGACAATGAAGCAACTTTGGAGGATGCAAATTTCCTGTAGCAGCATGCAAAGATTCTTATACATTGAGAACAATGTTGTTTTGATAGAAGAGTGACATGCTATGCCCTTAATCGATATATCTTTTAGAATTGTATATAGACTTTCTTGTGAATTATCAGAAATCTCTTTATCATGATAGTATTAGTGTTTCATATATGTTATATTTCCTATTAGTGGGCTGAAATTTGTATCGAAACCCTATACCATAAGGTTTGACATCATAGCAGGGCCTTCCACAAGAGTAAAAAAGCATCCAGTTCACTCTGGGTAAAACCCCATAATAAATATTTGAGTAGTTATTGCATGGTTATGGAGGTTGCCCCCTTGAAGTGGCTAAGATACAGATTCTACTCAGCACTATTGTGATCATTTATCTGCAATATTGTGTTCATTTGGTGTTCTCTTGTTGCTGTTATTCTTAGATGTCCAATGTACATTTCCTAACATGGCCTCTAAAGGCCATACATGAAGAAACTTCTAAATTTGAACTCAACGGTTGGATAATATCAAGCAACATGTCTAAGGGTAACTACAATATGGCCCAAGATCTGCCCCATATTAGACTAATTATAAGTGCATCAATTTGCACAAACTCCATGTATAAGGAAAATAACCATTGATTGGATCTGCTTGTTCTAGCCCAATGACAAATTCAACTTATTTGCATGAGCCACAGAACTTGTTTGCCTTTAAGTGAATATGCACAAATATGATGGTAAGCATCCCACTCACATATGGATAAATGGCCTATAACACTACCAACTTATTATAACGGACTGTGTTATATCAAACACCATCAGGGCAAATAGGTCTCCCTGGCAAAATATAAAATAACATGATGAGACCAGACCAATAACATTTGGTATTGATGGTATAAGTGCTCAGAGGTAGAAGACGTATGTCTCGGTGTCACTTGGATAGTGTCTTATCGAAGAGTTACAATTGCACAAGTAGTTCCAGTGTTTCAGAGACCTACTTCTCATATCAACCATGATGAGACAAAGTTACAGAAAATATGATCTTATTTATTAAGAGGATGGGGATCAATTCCATCACACTTTGAGTTAAGGGTGGATAATATTCCAGAAGAGTATCTAAATGACTCTCAAATTTGCTTGGGGGTTTTAAGGACCATATCGAGCATGAGATACATATGTTTAATCCTTTCAAATGTCTATGCTCTTAAATTAATTATCAGATTTGACACGTTTAGTTGAGGTATCAAAGTTATTCAAAGTAAGAGGCCACCTTTTATTAAGTCATTTAGAGAGCGTAGTGTCTCTTCCCCTTCAGTGGAGGGGCTTCAATTCCATCGACGTATGATCCTACAACATCATTTAGTAAGAAAACTTAACTAAGGGGCATTGATGTTCTAACTGTGATAGCTCATATGGACTGGGACACAAAGTGTGCTGAGAATGATGTTGAATTTATATTAACATAGGATTGATCCTCCAATGAGTTGTCTATTCTCCAAAAAAACGTTATAGGAGAGGCTGAGGACCCAGTTGAGAGGCGTCGACTCTCCTGAGGATCTATCCAACCTACAATTTCGTTGCAATGCATTTGAACCTAATGACGTACTCATCGATTTTCTCAAATGTTTATTGGCTATCTCAAAGTCCATAGAAGGTGACAGTGTTGCATTCAATTGAGGGAGCATTCATAACTCCCCAAATTCTATGGTTTGTTGCCCGCCTCAATTGTTTTATTTACCCAGTTCCAGAAATTCATACTTATGATTGAAGGATGGTGGGATTCCTATCAAGTTACACCGTGATTTAAACTCGGCCTCATCCCATCATGATTTTCATGGGAGACCTACATGTTACACTCACCTATACTTGTTATTTCAATGAGAAAAGATTAGGGTAGAACAATTTGTTTTGGGTGTCCAATAGACATCACAACCTTCGGTACTATAGAGATGAATATCCAACAATTGTTCATGTGATTTCATGTCAACTTGAAGGACACATAACAACTTGAATGGGACTGGTCCTTTTAAGTCTCCTACAAATAAATATTAGCTATCATTAAAGAACTAGAAGGTTCAATTCAAGAGATAAGTGAGTCGCTTGACTCTCTATCGACCAAGTAACTTAACCAATAAAAGTAACAACCACAAGAATCTGAAATAATGAAATAACCCATCTGCTCTGAAAAAGACCCTTGATGCAACGAAGCATCATGAAAACAATAGTGATGCAATTCCAAATGGGAACTTCTGGAAAACGTGAAAGATGGCATGATCATGAAAACCAGTTGAAACTGGGGAGTCATGCCCACTTCCCTATGACACTTAGTTGATTATCATTTTGAGTTATGCAGACTTTTGGATATGGACATGACTTATACTTACGTTGATTAGCATGATGTTTTGTGAGTAGATGCATTTGGGTTATGATTGGATTTTGTTTTCAGTATGATCTACACTGACTCATGGACAGACTATTGGATACCGATATTATTTTTATATGGATATATTGCATGTGTTCTAACATTGGATTTCTTCGCCATGATAAGTAGAATGTAGTTGTTGAATTTACATTACTATAACTTTGGATAATGATGGAATGCATAATTAAGTGGTGATTTAAACTTTGAAATAATGGATAATTGAATTACGTATAGATGTTAATAAATTTCATGCATATGGTTATTTTGGATATTTTGACATGGCCGCAAGGCCGAAGGAGGTATTTTGTATTTTGCAGGAAACACAACATGATCACAACCATGAGGGGGATTGGGAACCAAACACAACAGGATGTCGGGTGGTTACAACATTTGGTCGTCAAGGCAACTAGTGAATTGTATTGTGTTACCTTTGTTCTTTTATGTGTTAAGAAAAATTTCCATGAGGGGGAAATTTTCTAATGTGACCAAGGGGGTAAGAATTTTAATTACTTGTTTTAACTTACTTTAGTAGGTGATTTCATTTGTGATGTTTTTTTTTTAAATTACTTTTGCTAAGTATGTTTAGATTAATTTAACATCTTGTTTTAATTTTTTTTTTAAGTTTTGGAGGGAAGTCTAGTGGGTGTAATTAATTTTGATGGTTGGCTCCTTGAGCCTTGTGTTTTCCTCTTGTATTGAATGCTTGTTTTGAGTGTTGACCACTCCAAATCCTTTGAATCTCGAATTTGAGATTTAGGGCAATTTTGGGGGACTTGTGGGACAAGTTGAACTTGTCCCACACTTCCCAAAACCCCTTACCAACCATATCTATGGGTTGGGAAGCCAAAAAGGGGATTATTTATTGTTTTGGGAAGGGAAATGTGACTTTGGAGTGCACTTGTCTTCCTTTTGCATTTAATTGTGCCTTAAGACACATGGGAAGGGATGGATGTGGAAAAGAGATGTCATTCAACCCAACCACCCATTTATGGTGTTTTGGGATTTGAGTTGACTATGGGAGGTGGTCTTGAGGATGTGTGATGTGGCATCCTACAAGGAGCCACATCACCCTCACTCTTCCCTTTTGTCTATTTATGGAAATTTCCTCTCTTGTTGAGGGGGTTGGAGTTTTTTTTTTGTCTTTGTTGAAGAGTTCTTTTTTTTATTTTCTTTTGGGGAGAGGAAAGAATTGGGAGAAAAGAAAAAGAAGGAGCTTGGACTTGCATGCTTGGATTGTTTTGGAGGGAGCTTGGACAAAGCTTCTTGGTTTAGGCTTCTCCAATGGAGAGGTAGGAAACCTTTTTTTTTTTTTTTGCTTTCTTATTGTTGTTGCTTCTATGCTAAATTTGTGAATAATGTATGTTTACTTTCGTGTATTGTGAAAAATGGATGGAATGCTTAATGTGTAGTGTAGGAGAGGTCTATGGGAAAACTCATGAGGGAGGCATAAGAGTAGAATAGGAAATTGTGGAGGGAGTTTGAGAGGGATGCCCATCTTGGGTAAGAATGTTCACATTCTTACCTTGTCCTTGAGGGAGCCATAAGAGGAGGGAGGCATAAGAGTATGGGAGGAAAAAGGGGTACTTGAGGGAGGCATAAGAGTCATAGGGGCTTGAGTTTTATTGTGGAGGGTTTGGATGGGCATCTCATCTCAATGGGGAGGCATAAGGAAAACTTTCCCATAGTTCCTTCTCTTGTTGGCTTGGATGAAAGCCTTGTTGTGAAAAATATTGTGTTATTTGTGTTTCCTTTTTGTTTCTTCTTTTTTAACCTTGAATGTTGTGAAGAAAATTGTATTGTGGAAGCAAGCGTTGTTGCCTTGAGTTGGAGACCACCCTTCATTGTGTTGTGTTTGGGGCTCGGGGGTCAATGGAGGAGATTGCTTCTCTTCTCCATTGAGTTTTGGTTGGGAGGAGAGTGTTGCCTCTCCCCCTATCTTGGTTGTGATTTGAACTACTTGGAACTTGGAGCATGGATGAAGAACACCTTGGAGCTTGTGAAGACTCTTTCCATTTCCTTTATATACATTATTTTGTTGTAAATTTGTATGTGAAAGAAAGTTGTATCATCTTGTTTTTATTTCAAAAATAAAGGACATTGTAATCTATATTTGCCCCAAAAGTCACATGGTTGAATGCAAATTTTACTTGAAAGGTGTTTACATTATTGAAAATATTGTAAGGACATGAAAGTATGTGAAAGATAATCTTGTAATAACTATTTTGAAGGAAGTTTGTTGTATATACCTTCTTGTTGAAATGTTGATAGTATCTTGTTTAAAAATTAATGAAAATATTGTTGGACTCTTATGTGGAATGTTAGGATATTTACAAAAAATATATATATACATACTAATCTCATGTTTGTTAGATCCATTTTGTTGAAAAAAAAAAGAGGTATTGAAAAGTGAGAATATTAGTGTATATTTTCTTCTTGTAGTATGGATGGATAGAGTTAAGTTTTATTGAATTTCCATTGTGCCAATAAAGTAAATCATGTCCTAGATCTACTATGTTTACCTTCTTTTAAGTATCCATTGTAAAATTATTGACAAATTGTAGAAGGAAATGAAATCAACTTGCTTAAAATTCCATGCAATGTCTATTAAAGTTGGCTAGAAATAAATTTTAATGCAAATACTCTAAACTTATCAAGTTCGATGTCCAACACTCCTTAATGTCTAACAAAGGTACTAATAGTTTGAATATCATTCTTATTTAAGTAATACTAAAACTAATGAATTTATTAATAATAAATTATAATAATATTAAAGTACTATTAATTATTATTTTGTTATATAAATATATCACAAGCATACTATCACTAACATATATGCAAATAAACCACATTCAATTAATAATGTCAATGAAATACATACATAAACCTACGTAGGAGGTGTGCTTATAATAACAAAACAAATGGTGCCTCTTTGTATATTCTGATATGAAACAGATCCACCTCTAGGAGATTCTCCCTCCACGCCTGAACTTCCTCCAAGATAGAGCTACAGGTCTAAAAATGAGAAGATCATTGTGCATTGTATTCTTCAGGTCGCTCTGCATATCTTCTCAAAACAGTGGGTGGTTCGTATAATGAATATCAGCAATTCCCTATGAAAAACGTTGGTATATAAGGTCCAAAGTTCTGGTCAATGCTAGGTAATATAAGAACCCAATTCATTATAAAACCCATATGGCACAGTCATCAAGAAATGAATGAAACGGATCCAATTAAAAAATTATGCTCCACGAGTTGCAAAGATGAAATTCCGATATTTAATCTTGAGATGACATTCATCCAGCTTGAACAGATCACAACAGACCCTGGAGTTTAACGAAGGCTATCTAATTTGAGCGACACATTTGACACTGAACGTGGAAGAAAAATCGAATAAAAAATAAAAATCTAACTACCTTAAATAATCCATGAATTTGGAGGTTCCGCATTTGACATTGGGGCGGACGCCGTGGGAGAGACTTTCTGTCATTATCCGTAGCTAGATTTCCCGCATTGACAGTTGACGGGAGATATACAATCCTTTCAGGCCAATCCCACCCACCTAAGATGGGCATTTTGATATATATACGTTTTGAAAGAAACAATCATCATAGGTGTATTCAGAATGCACCATTTTCAAGTACTGCGTTTCATATGGATAACAGATTTGGCCTCTAAGAATATTTCTTCCCCCCCATCTTCGTAGCTCTGTGTAGCTCCGCCTCTGGAATTCTAGCCAGCTGTAGCTTTATCTTTGACCAACTTTCTTGCCTTCCACGCGGCCCGGGGCAGAACCAACAGATAAGACCATAGGAGGAGGCACAAGATTTGCAAATCTAAATCATTTAATGCTAAGATGCGACCTGGATCCCATTTTTGACACGCATGAGGGAGACGAGGTCAATGGGTTCTTGCAATGGTGTTGGTTGAACCACCCACCGCCCCAACCATTAACTTCTTAACCACCAGTTTGAAATGCCGCGGCCGATTGGACTCTTGCTCCATTATATCTCGAATATCAGAATTTATGTTAAGTCATTGTAGAGTCTTTTAAGTGTAACCTATTTACCTGATAATATACATGTATAAAATGCCGGCCAAGTTAGCTCGGTACCCATGTGGAATGCCACAATTATAGTGGCTATTAAAGACCACACAATGCCTCTTTTGAATGGTCAAATGGCATCCAATACGTAGGGTGCCACATCCTTTCCTCAGCCATGGACCAATCCCAGCAGTAGGCCGACCTTAGAAACATTTATTTTTTGATTTTGTTACTTATTTGTAAAGAGTTTTTTTATGTAAAGAGTCAATAGAAAATGTGAAACAGTGTAGGTTAGATTGTCAAGAACGTCAAATGAGGAATTAAATATGCACTTAAGTGGCAGGTGGCTAGTATTTTCCCACTCCCAACCTTGACTTTCCAGCCTAAGTTCCTATAAGCTTTTTTCTCTTAACCTTTGGAAAATAAGTTTCATCTTTACAAATTCCAATTTAGTGGTTAAAACTCACACTGCTTGGCATTTACCCCCATTGATGTGTAATTGTGTTTGGCCAGCTTCATTGTGAGTAGCCTTCAAATACGTCCTGACTACTCACTTAGGATATGGTCAAGATATGTGTTGTTACCTTGGCCTACCGATGGTGGCAGTGCTTTTATTAGGAGTGGTCGCACTAATGACTTAGGATAACACGA
This sequence comes from Taxus chinensis, assembly GCA_019776745.2. Classification (NCBI taxonomy): domain Eukaryota; kingdom Viridiplantae; phylum Streptophyta; class Pinopsida; order Cupressales; family Taxaceae; genus Taxus; species Taxus chinensis. Next base: position 273,003 of record JAHRHJ020003177.1, read on the forward strand.
GCCATAATATACATATCTAAAAAGAAATTTTGCACAACTAACTTTCTTGGGCTCATTGGTTCATCGATGTGCGTAGTTCTGACCTAGACGTCTGCTATTCATATATGTTAGTAATGTTACACAATATGTTTACCCCAGACGGATCTTCTTGTTCACTATAGAAATAAGATTTCCCTAATGTGATTAAGTATGTCAATAAAAATTTAGAGGGTATGGGGTCTTTGGGAAGAGCTTTCTTGGTACGAAAACAGTTACCATACACATGATGGTATCATCATAGTGTGTAAATTCGAGAATGGGGACAATAGGGTCATGAGATGGACTGGATATAATTAAAGAGGGATTTATTTGATATCTAACTATTATATCATGAGACGAATACAACAAATATTGAAGTAAATCTCTAGTGAATGGAATTGCGACAATCATGTAGTTCTAGTTTTGCGATCGAAATACAAAGTAAAAGATTGAAGCTTATCAAAGCTTCCCAAGAATTCAATATTTAAGCCATTTCTTCGAAAACTTGTTTTAGTGTTCTTTGATGATATATTAATCTATAATAAAACATGGGAACTACTACCTTGCAAAAAAAAAATATTTTCATATTTTTCGGGTTACTAGGTTGTGGCGAACAACGTCAACGTCGTCTATGCAAATCCTTCTAAGTCGTCTCTTTCATGGTGTCACAGGAGGTCCAATATCGTATGCCTCCCCATACTCTGTCTCGCACCTTATGAATGAGTTAAAGTAAATGCTAAGCTATTTCTTTTATCCAAGCTTGAATGGAAGGTTCCCAAACTCCCTAAACAATAACACTCCGAGGATTCCCAAAATCTTATACCTCCCCTAAGAGTTATTATCGTAGATCTTCTCCTACACCATTATGGCAGACAATCGCAGCAACCAGCTCAATAAGCTTTATTGAATATTCAGGACTCTTTCACATTGAGCATAAATAAAGTAATAACATTTTACTATGGCCAAGTTCCTGAGAAGTCCATGAGTAGAGTTTACTCCAAAATGTTCACCACTCCAGTTTTTCTTTCCAATCCAAGACAGTTTCAAAAGCCCCAACAATGTTGCAATGTGATGCTTCAGGGTATGGTATCTCTCACTCTCTACTCAAATTACAAGACCTCAAAACCAAAATAAGCTACCTGAAGGAAGTTTCGTCAATTCAGAAGGTAACCCCAATAACAAGCTAAACCAGTTTGAATAAAGAGAAGAGGGAGAGAGGTTAGCAATACTTGAGGTGTAGTCCATACAATGGAGACCACATCACTAATCCTTAACTGAAACCTCACAAGTAAAGACTTCAAACTCCAAAGAATAGTTTGAAATAACTGGGTGAATAAAATGATAGATTATCTTGCAGAAGACACAATCCAAGCTCACACCCCTTCTCGAAAAATGTTGGGGTATGATTTTGAGATAATGTACAAGAAAGTGTGATTAAGAACTGTACGTTGTTGATGCTTTATCTCAGAAGGATGACATAATTATGCCCAGGAATTGTTGTATGCCATATCAACCACAAGTATAGGAGGATTGGATATGAGGATGCAAGGTCTAAGAATGTGAAAAATGACCCAGTATACACAAATTGTCATTCAAAATCTCCAACAAGATCCAGCCCTGTCAGAGGACAAATCCGAATTATGGAAAGGAGAGGTGTTTTGTGGTCATACTCATAGATTATATCTATGTAAGACATTCTCTTAAACATAAGGTTCTATGCAGAGCTACATGCAACTCACCTGTTAGGGGGTCACTCTAGGCTTTTTGAAGACTTTAATTATCATAATCAAGCATGATTACTTTCTAGGAAGGACTCAAAGGAGATGTATAAAAAGTTTGTATCAGAGTTGCATGGTTTGCACATACAAAATTAAAAGGGGAAACAATTAAGACACATAAGGTCTTGGTTACAACCTCTTATCAATTCCTAGCCAGAGATGGGAAGAGGTCTAACATGGATTTCATCACAAGGATTGCCTTGTTCAGAAGGTAAGAATGTTATTCATGGTATGAATTCCAATGTGGATAGACTCACCAAATATGCCCATTTTTGTGCTTTATCACATCCATTTGTTGCCAATACAGTCACAACTACCTTTTTGGAGATACAATTCAGAAGGCTACATGGAACATCCAAAGATAATAGTAAGTGATCGAGATCCTACTTTCACAAGTAATTTTTGGATGGATGATTATTCTCATGCTTGGGAACACAACTAGCTCACAGTTCCTCTTATCATCCTACAATTGATGGGCAAATGCCAGAGGTGGTCAACAAGATTCTTCAGAGGGTTATCTACGTTGTTTACTCATTAGATAAGCAAGCGAACAGGTGGATTCAAATGGTTACCACATGGCAGAATGGTGGTATAACACATCCTTTCATACACTCATCTCAAATGACCACACCATTTCTTGGCATTATATGGGTACACATCCACCATGTATCACTTCACATCACTTGAGAGTCTCCAGCCTAAGGTTCAGAGATGCAATTCAAGAACATGATTCAACATCAACAATAGGTGCTTTGGCTAGTCTCAGGGAAAATTTGGCCATTGTCACAAAACCGCATGAAGCAGCAGGCAGACTCAACATCGCAGTGAAAGACATTTTGAAGTCGGTGATTGGGTTTTTGTGCGTTTACAACCATATAAGCAAGATGTCCTTAAAACAACACAAAAAGGATAACAAGCTTTCACCTAAATATTATGGTCCTTATCAAGTGTCTACAGAAGATTGGCAATGTAGCATACAAACTGGAACTTGCCTCCAACTACTCGAATTCATCCAGTCTTCCATGTATCTTGCCTAAAGAAGGTAATTGGACAGACAATATCAAGCCCAGACAGTGTTACCAGAGCTTGATGAAGAGGGCAGAATCATCCTGGAACCAAAGAATGCATCCTTCAAACACGCACTAAGTGGTTGAGGACAAGGGTCATCACTGAGTATTTGATCAAGTGGAAAAATCTAAGACAATGAAGATACAACTTGGGAGGATGCAAGATTTTCTGTAGCAGCATCCAGGATCTATCTCAACATTGGGGACAATGTTGCTTCGAAGGGGAGGGGCATGCTACGCCCTTAATCATATATGCTTATATTAGGATGTATGAGTAGCTGACTTGTGGCTTATCATAACTTCTTATCATTATGTATTTCATTTCATATATGTTATCATTTTCATTCGTGGGTCGGCCTTGGTGTTGGCCATAACATAGGAATAGTATATATAGAGGATTAGTAGGTATTATTTGATCATCATTTGGAGCATTTGAGTATTATTGTATGGTTTGGAGGTTGCCCCCTCGAAGTGGCGTAGCTATTCTTATTGCATATTGAGATCATTATTCTGGAATATTGTGTTATTGGGAGTTATATTGTCTGCTCATGATCTGAATTATACAAGTAATTTCATTACAGAGGAAATCTTGTTTAACATGACCATATTCTATATCCCAGGGAAAGGCTTCTCTCATATTCTCATTGAAATTCTCAATCAAATTTTTTCATTCTCGAATGCTAAAATCTCGGTGCAGTTAAGGGTAAACGTGCATAGGAGCTCGAAAGAGTTACAATGGCTCAGAGCAAAAATACACTAGGGATACAAAAAACATGTCATTAGTAAATTTTCACAAAAATAAAGTTTGGGAGAGTCTTACCACCATTAAGAACAAAAAACTTCCATCCTCCAAAACCCATGCTTCTGCTACAAGAAATTGAGTTTGAAACTTGGATGCAACATAGATAACAAAATTCACGACTAAATTTAACACAAAACATAATCACTAAATATGCAATCCGAGAAGCTCCATGAGGCCATTTTCAACTAAAATTAAGATTGTTCCTTGTGGTTGCTTTCATTCCCCTTTCCTTCCCCTGTTTCTCTTCCCAGTTTGAGGAGTTTGTGGGAGATCTCACACAATTCCTCATGTCGTCCAATTCTTGCAGAACTCTCTTTCACTTTTTATTTACTTCTCTGCAGAACACCAAAAAATGGCAGACACGTGAGACACAATACAAATAATGGCAGAAATTTGAGACAGAACACTAAATAATCAGATACAAAAATAGAAATATGTGGCATGTAATCAGAAGCTATCACCCGAAGAAGACGTTGTGGTTTCACCTTCAAATCCAATGCTAAGCATTCCAGAGAAGAAAGGTGTTGGAACCCACTGGTCTGATCCACAGCATTTAATAGGGCATCCTATATCATTTATAAATGTAAATATCCACATGGTTTTTAACATGCAAATAGCTACATTATTGTGGTTTGTACAACTGGAACTGCCTCTAATGGCCACATTCTCTCCACTGTCTCTCCATTATCAAATGTTTATCTTTTGAGTTGTCCATTTCTAAATGTTTCCACTATTTGTCTGTTTCTTTTTAGGACAAACTCATTAAATTCAAACTGTATTATAAGGTATGGCACCTGTTAAAATGGTTTGATTTGTTAGGTTTGTTTTTTAATATTGAATTACGTTGAAGGCATATACAGTTAGAATATATATGATGAGGTTAGCCAAGAGGTTAAACGGAGCAGAGAGGTTTTCATGCATTGAAATCTAAGTGTGGAAACTGGTCCATGTAGAGTCATTTCTGCCACATTCATTGAATATAACCACAACTGTAGGGGAATGCAACAGTTATCACATTGATGACATAATACAATGGAGACATGCTACATTTTCTTGGATTTGACAATCAACGCTAATTAATTCGCTTCTCTCGTCGACATAGGTGTGAAAAATTGCGCATGAAGTGGGGAACCAGGTGGAGGATGATAGAGTGATATGGGCATTGGTTGTTGGCATAATAGTTGGTTAACACAATGAGATCCCTCTCCAACTAGTTCAAGCTTTTAGTGTGACAGAAAATCATAACATGGTATTAGAGCTAGGTAGTTAAGCATGCCACCTGGAGGTACTTATGGTTGACCTCCTGGGAAGTCTTGTGTCAGCCTCCTAATGGACCACATGGGAGGGATCACGTTGATGCATCTAGTTCCATCGTGTGGGGGTGTGTTGGCATAGCAGCTGGTTACGATGATATCCCTCTCCACCACTAGTTCAAGATGGTGTGACGATAAATCGTAACATGGTATATACATTTACAATGTGGTGTGCATCATGAGATCGCGACTTGAAACAATCTTCTTATCGTTAATTTTATGGTATCAGAGCTAGGTAGTTAAGTGCCCGAGTGGAGTAGTACTGGGATGACCTTGGGTAGTCTTAGGTCATTTCCTTCTAATGTTGTTAGACCTAATTTGGTGAATACATGTTGGAGGATGGTTGCATCTAGCTCTATCGTGTGGGGGTGTGTTGGCATAGCAGCTGGTTAACAGATGAGATCCCTCTCCACCATAGTTCGGCTTTTGGTGTGACAGTAAATTGTAACATGGTATCAGAGTATTATGGATTATGATGGATTTCCATATATGGTATTTTATTTCTTCTATTCAAATCTATGTGGTGTGCTATTATCATCTGAGAGGTTCCTTTCACTAGCAAGGTATAAAAAGGTGCATGGGAGGCTATTCAGCTTTTGCACTGCCTAAGAATCCTTTTGTTACTCACTACCAATGACATTCACCTCAAGCGTAAGGTTAATAAGTCTAGATAGGAGGAGCTTGTGATTTCGAAGGAGATGGTCACATATGTGTGCAGCCTCGGATGTCCAGATTTACACTTCGGATATAAGCTCACCTTTGTCTAAGGCCGGGAAGAAATTTTAAAGTTAATTTTGCTTATCTACATTATCTTGTAAATCAAAAAGAGAGAGAATGCATTAGAATTAGTGGCACCGTACCTTGTTCCTCACCAGATTAGTATGGAATAAATTTTTAAAAAATATTGTGCTCTTTTTTCTATATTAAATTCATCTTTTCACTTGCAGCTTTAAAAATATGTAAGTTGCCCACATTTTATTTGTTAGTGGACCACTGGGCACATTCTACAACTTATTTTAAAAAATTTACAAAATGGGAGTCCATTACTAAACTTAATTTATTTTTCCCATTGTAATCATTTATGGCTTCCTGAAATTTGTGTAGTCGTATGTCATCGTATTTTCCCGATTCACAGGAACTTATTTTGTACTCCATTTTGTCATGTAATTCCAATCCCACAATTTCTCTTGGAATTGATTTTGGTGCATCTCTATCAAGTTTACTATCGTGAGATACGTGGAATGGAAATGTTAAGGCTCCTCTTTTTATGAAAATGTAAATTCATTTTGAACACTATCATATCATGTGCCAAAGCTCCATTTAGATTAACAATCCTTGATGATTTGGTGAATCAAAATGTACTTGTGGATGAGGACAATGAGAGCTACAAAAAAATATTGAACAATTGTCACACCACTGATTCAGGTAGTTGGACGGCTGAGCTTCACATTGTTCCACCTGGTCTATGAGATTGACTCTAGTTGGGTCCCCTGGTCCTTTGGTACCACCCTCATAGGTCCCCAATACTCTAACCCCTGGGTTGGTTAGGAGATCCCTGTGATTACACAGAGGGTTGGGAATGTTTAGGTTATAGGTCTGGGAATTATGTGAAGACTCAGAGATGGTAAAAGATCACGTCGACGTTGGGAATAATACAAGGCTCAATAAGTAGGTGGTTGAAGGTGCTACAAGAGAGATCATGGGAGAGATTATATGATCTGTATTGATAAAACATTTAATGAATACCTAAAGCATTAAATGAACTCAACAAAAGGATTATAAATACTTATACGTTTCTGATAAATTATCATGCAACATTTGATTGCTTACATTATATGAGATAAACATTAAATTAATCCTACATGAACATACATAAATATGATTAGGCTTTGTAAAGTGGGTAAGCTCCTTTCCCATCCAAATTCAAAACTCGATAGATAAACAATATGCTCTAATAATTATTAATAGACGTATTCCCAATCAAATATATTTTAAAATAAAACTAAAATATGGTTTTTTTTTACAATGAAAATTTATAACCAATTTTCAGAACTACCATTACCAGAACAAAATATTTACACAATGACTATACTTTGGATTTAAAATAGAAAGCTGCACCATGCTACGAACTTTCCAAGAAACAAACACACTGCCATTATTTGCATAAAAACCTGCATGGGCATAACTATCATAATTTGCAGCTGCAAGCTATTATAGATAATAGTTGTGATTATTATCATTTGCAGTTGCAGAAGTCACAGGTACAGTTGAGCCACACTTGCAACAGTCATACTTTCATACCCATACCTGCTCCACCACAACAACAATGTCATAATCTTATGTACTCTATTCTGAATAAATTAAGATAAATAATTAAATTAAAAACCTCTAGTACTCTTTAAATTGATGTACTTACCACATGTCAGAGGCAGTGCTACTTAACTCAATTGCCTTTCCAACTAATTTCTCACCAAAGCAAAGCTTAGATCAGGATGCATGCCACATCTGAACCAAAAAAAATTCAATTCTTTCACATCTATAAAATGAATCTTAAAACTATATCTTTACCCTGCCTTGAGGCCTAAAACTACTGAACAACAAAACTGTATACCGAATTCCACGTAGTAAATTAAAATCATTAGTAACATTGTAAGACTAAACAATTTACCCATTGCATCCACTGCCACATTTGCAGGCAGATCCACACCCAGTTTCCTCCACAGCAAGACATGTTTATTAATATTACCAGGAAAGAGCTCAAACAAACTATGCTCAAGAGGAAGAACAATAAGTCATGTCAAATGCAGTGCTCATTTGTGCACGAGGTGAGGTTGATTTATAGATTAAAAAGGTACAATGCTAAGGTCATTCTTTCGTCATTAATGACCTAAAAAAAATGGTAACCATTGAACATGGCCACCGGGCAGAATATTGTGAAGTTGTGGGTTTCGTTATGACAAAAACATTTCAGCTGATTTTAGAATTTGAAAAAAAAATAGGAGCAGTTGAGATGTCCGAATGACACAATCCGATTGAGACGCAGTTGGTAACCCGAAGGCGTTCGTGAGTAGCAGTCATCTCCAGGGACATGGCACACAGCTCGCGGCTAACACTCTCCAACTTCTGGAAAACATCATTTGGAATTCCAGTGTTGAGAACGCCGAAGAATCCCCATTCTTTGCAGGCTTCTTTCACTCTGGCTACCCCCGGATGGTTTTGAAGGTTTTTGAGTCCATCAAACTGCAAAGAAAGCTGCGAGAGGTCGATAAAATGAAGATCAACTTCATTCAACAGCGAGGAAGCCATGGCGAATATTGATGCAATTCAGTATGACTTAAAATTCCAATGAGTAAGCTGATGGGCATTTCTTACTATTGAAATTATTAGTTTTGTACAAATTAGGTCCTACTGAAAATTTGTAGAAAACTAATAATTTCAATAGTAAGAAATGCCCATCAGCTTACTCATTGGAATTTTACGTCATACTGAATTTGCATCAATATTCGCCATGGCTTCCTCGCTGTTGAATGAAGTTGATCTTCATTGTATCGACCTCTCACAGCTTTCTTTGGAGTTTGATGGACTCAAAAACCTTCAAAATCATCCGGGGTAGCCAGAGTGAAAGAAGCCTGCAACGAATGGGGATTCTTCGGCGATCTCAACACTAGAATTCCAAATGATGTTTTCCAGAAGTTGGAGAGTGTTAAGGACAGAGCCATCACATCCAGCCCGTAAGACAGTGAAAGCTTCTGGTTTCCAGCTGCGTCTCATTATACCTGTTTAATTGTGATTCTTGTAAGTAACATTCAACTTACGTGATAAGGAAATGTGACTCCTTGTAATGAAAATCGAGGGCACCTAAGTTTGGATTGTGATATTATTTTGGCCTAGTAATTGAAGCCTATGAAAATTCCAAGCGGCTGCAGATTATTTTAAAGAAAGGTCATATCCTTTGGTAAGAAAAGTATTTTTATACGGGTCAATGATTCCATCGAACGATGAAAGCATAGCAAGTTGATTGCCCTAGCTATGCTTTGTGGGAGTATAGGCACCTCCAAATGGACGTCTAAGCTTTTATTCCTTGTTACATTCATAAGTAGAGTAAATTTATTAAGGAATCTTAATACAAACTGAGTGCTATTAAAGTATTTTGTTGACTTTTTAATGTTCATTGATTCTTCGGTGTTACTAGCGTAGTTTGTTTAAGTGTTTCTCTTTGCATTCCCCTTGATTTCACGCCTTGTCCAGAGCAATGTTCACTTGGGGCATTTCATAACCATATGGGTGCTTCTAGTGGATGTTTTGTAACCCCTTTTTAACTTAATCATCCTCGTTTTTTATTCTTGCTATTTTTATTTTATTTTTATCATTGGAGGTTAGTTTGGGAAACAAAATGGTCCTAATTTAAATTTAATTTACACTCATACACACAAGTTGATTTTATAGACAGTTAGATTTGGAAATTCAATCGTTGACACTGTTATACAACCTTTCAATTCACTTTTCAAAACATTGTGTGGTCTCTTGTTTAGCTTATCTATCTTTACACACTAACATGTCATCAAATTCTGAGAACACAATGTTAAAATCCATATACAAACATCAATTAACAAATTGCAAACTTAACATTGCATTTTTTACATTGCTAGTTAAGGTCATACAGTTTTGTCCGGATATTATTTCTGGTCATATCTTATTTATATTGTCTTGGACCGACATGTTCTCCAACTTTGTTTTCAATTTTATATCCTTTGTTGGGTCTTATAATATCTCTAGGTTGGGATTTCCTCAATAAATCATCTACGAAACCCTATATAAGAAAGTAAACTATAGTTTGAAAATGAAGCATCATCAAGTCCAGGTCTCCTTGTTTCAATAGTGCACCTTCCCATAACTACCCAGAATCATATGTAATCAACTAAGAGCACTCATCTCCTTCTTTTTCAAGTTTTTTATCTTTTTTAGCATATCAGTTACGAGTATTGGCACATTATTTTGATATTGGAAATTAATATTGGAAGTTAAGTAATCAAAATAATCACATGTTATTAACCCTTACATCCTTTAGTGTACTAATTTACTAAAATCATAAGGTTTCAAATAAACCTTATTAAGGTGTAAAGATTTTGGTGAACCCCACGTGTGACTTGATCTTAGCATCAACCCTCATTTCCCTAGGGTTTATTTTTTCCTTAAGAAGTATATGATGTAATTTTTTCTCAATTCTCTCATATTATTTCAAATTTCATATGCTTTCTTCATATGACCTTCCGAAATAGTCCTCAATTTACTAATTAACCTGTTGAGAGTATTGATATTTCTCCTCTTACTCATAAGTGTCGTAACCTCATGGTTTCTTCCCTATTACGTATTGCCATTAATATGTCTTCGTTTGACCATGCCCATGAGGTCCCATTACATGAAATTGAAACAAATAGTGAGCATTCTTATGATTATCACCATGATGACAATAAGTTGTGGATCATGAAAAAGTGAAACTCGTATCTCATTTCCACGAATAACTTCATTATAATCTCCACCACATTGATCCTATTATCAACATCCTTCTTGTTGCTAATATTTCTTTTGATCAGAAATCTAGCAAAGAATCCATTTTTGTAAGGTCCCAACCCTCTTACTTTTCCTACATTTTTTATTCCTATATCTATAGTTTCTACATCCTTGGGGCACCTAATCTTTCAATGCACAATGTTTATATGACTCTTCCTGCAAATATTATTGTTACTACACATCCTACATCCACTCTTCATGGTTCACACACTTCTTCATCTAGCACACAAGCCCTTGAAATATTTGTTTATACATTACAAGATCTTAAATTTTACAATTACAACAAGGTGTGTCAACTTATACACATGATATGGATTCTACTCAATTACTTCACAATCCACTTACATCCGAACTAGTTTTTAACTTATTTCCCATTATTTTTTTGCTCCTAAACTCCCTATTTATGATGGCAAAGGATACCCCATTGAGAATCTTCACTCCTTCCATGTGGAATATTTTTATTATGCCTTTCATGACATTTCCTCACCAAGCTCTTTCTTAAGATTCTAAGTATTTTTCACTACAATGATTCTATGATCTCCCCACCCATTTTGTGCACTCTTTTACCACTTTGACAAATAAATTTTTGGCACAATTCTCTATTAACATTGGTACAAAATTTCTTACGAAAAACTATCTAAATTATGACAAGGATCTAACAAACATATCAATGATTATATCTTATGATACAAGACTATGCTTACCAAAATGAGAAATATACTAGTTAATAGTGAGTAGCAAGATCTATTCACATAAATCTTGCTTCTTCCTTTTCTAAAGAATTGGTCCTATTTGACAAAATCATGATCTTTTGACCATTTATGCCATACACTCAAGGAGCAGGAAACCAAGTTATTGCATATGAATAAACTAACATATGTTGCTAGCACTCCTACCACATCTAATGCCAAATTTTAAAGAAAATCCACATTCAAAGGAAATTAATGATGTTAAAGTTTCTTCTAAATACAATTTCAATGTTGTTTCTCAACCAACAAAGTTATAGCTCCAACTGACACAAAGGAAGTTTACTTTCTTTCCTTGTTTCCACACATTGCATTGAAAAAATTACTTAAGTATAATCTTGTTTATCTCCCTCCACCATTTAAGGTTGATACAATCAAGCCACAAAGTAAAAATTTTAATGCCAATGCTTACTACTACTATTGATGTATCATTCACTCACAGCATGTGTCTTAATATTTTCCATGATATCATTCAATATTTCATAGAGTCTCATGCTATTGAATGGGATGATCCCAAGGAATCTTTGAAACCATCTAATGATATTTCCAAACTCAAAATATTCAATGATCCACTTCCTAAGCATAACAATGCCAAATCTACATATAAAGTTCATTATACTTATCGTGCAGTGCCATCAATGACCTCTTATGATCACCCCTTGGATGTAATGATTGGCACTATCACTCATACATCATCTTCTACACCACTCATTACTTTTTATGACTCTAATATAGATGACATGTTTGTCTCTGATAGTTTAACTATTCCTATATCTATTTAATCAAGTACCTATTCATTTTGTTTTGGTTGACCCACACAACAAATTATAATGTCTCCACTCTCATGCTACTTCAATCTCTTGGAATTTCTACATAGAATCTTGCATTTGATACTAATCCTTGATATCAACATATTACTCTACCCATCATTGTTGGTTCTATCACTACTCCAATTCATTCTTGGTTGTTTCTACTCTTAGTCTAGGTACTTTATGCTTGGGTCTCCCTTGGTTATGTGCTCTTAGGGCCACTCCTTATATCATCCACCAACGTGTTAAGTTTATCCATAACTAGCAAGTTATCACCATTCGAGGTATTCCCTTTGAGACTTCTTATGCTAGTTTTCCTATCATTATTCTACAGTTTCTATTCCTACACATAGTGTATCTACAGATAGGTATTTGGTTACACAAACTTCCTCACACACCTCTATCTCTCCTAGGTATCTCTAATAGGTCTTCAGTTACACATACTTCCTCACATGGTTCTAGCTCTCCCAGGTATCCTAATAGGCATTTAGTTGTACATATTACCTATTACATCTCTCACTCTCCTAGGTCTTCTAATATACCTTCAATTTCACACGCCATATCCTATGGATCCTCCTCTAATAGGGTTTCATCTATATAATCTAGTGCACATTCTCTCTCCCATGTTTCCCAAAGGAATTCTAGTTCCCATGATATGTTTAGGAGTAATTTCTCTAATATCCCTCCACATAAGTCTTCTACTTCACACACTCCTCATACATCTTTTGTGTTTTATGTACCCTCTTTTGTAACCATTACCACTATTGTACCTCTCAAATTTGAGTCACATCCTTACACAAAATCAAGGCTCAATACTCCATCCCCTTTGTTAGTTTCTCCACTTCCTCTAGAGGTTCTCATTGGATAGCTCAATGCTACTCTTTTTTGTGTACATATCTAAGAACTTTGAAAATATTAAAAACATTAACATGCTTTCAAAATACATAAACATTCATATAATTACAAAAATACAAAATCAGGAACCATACACTTCACTTGAGTTGTTAGCACTTTACATTATACATGTTGTTTCTCACTTTTTTTTGATAGATAACATGTTTCTTTACTCTTTACATACATGTGGTTCACAAGGTATTTTGAGCATGATGCATGACATACACAGAGAGGTACATGATGATAGGTGTTAGTTGACCCTTTACCAAGATTTCCTATACATCTTGGGGGCATCTATTTTACACTAGATCTAAGTTCTATTATTCTATTATAGTTCCTTTTTACTTCCTCAATATTCCTAATTACATATATTATGTACATTTTATCTTTTAACTAACATGACTAACATATATGTTTTGTACGGCAATGACATCTCTTGTTTCACATAGTTTCAGCCTATCTAAGCTATTCTATCATACTATCATGTTTTGACACTTTTATTTCTTGTTTACTTGTTTATGTGCATGTGTTTTTTACTTTCTTTTTTTTGTTTCTTGTGGCCTATATTATTTGATTATCTTAAAACACCGTGGGTGTCCCATGTTGTGGCATTATTCCTATCTTTTTTCTCTTTATTTCTCTTTTTTGTAGGCCTATGGGCTTTGATTGTCTTGTGACACCATGGATGTCCCATGTTTGTTGTTTTATGCTTTTATGTGACATTGTTTTCCTACTTGTTACATTTTATTTCATTATTGTTTCACTTTGTCATTTCTAATCCATGTATTCATACTATTGTTTCTATCTATTACTATTTCTTCATTTTTTATGGCAAGACATGGTTTCCACCATGCACAAACACCTTCCTTTTTGTAGGTATAGGTTCTTCAAGGTGGCCACATCTTCATCATACTATACTCTCCTAAATTTTCTCAAACATATTGTGTATAGGAACACATATTTTCTTTTGAGATAAGTTCTCAATATGGTTTTTCACATTAATTAAAAGAGGGGGCGTTCATTTGGGTATATTCTACACTTACAATGAACACAAGTACAAATTGTGGTAACATATAGGTATGCACATGGTATAGGTACTTACAAATCCATAAAAACATAAAAATTAGAAAAAAATGTACATGTTAAAAACCATATAGATTGGTCAAGACCATATGTGTATGGTCTTGACCCTACCACATGTTTTTTCCTAGGGGTAGTTACATTGATTTACTCAACAGTTTCAGGTTTTCTGCTAGAATTGCATATTTTTGGCATAGTTTCATATACATTTCAATGTAATATAGTGGCATGAATTACTTCACTCCTCCTTGCCATGGCATTTATTTTCTATTGTACTTTTAGGAATCTTGGGGGTATAATTCTCATTCCTCCATTAGCATTTCAGTACATTATAGTTTCTATTAAATTATGCAGTACATGGGAAGGGCATGGGGGAAATCATTCCATTTTTATTGTTTTTCCTTATTTACAAAATCATACCTAGAACTATCTACAAAGGTGTGGTCGTTGGGGTTATGGAAGGTATCAAGTAAGATAAATTATTTGTATGTAGATTTTCCTTTCCTCTTGCACTCAAAGGGGAAGATATCAAAGTTTCAGAATAAATTTGATATTGAGTCTTCTTCCTTAGTACAACTTCATTCTTATTTTTCTCTCCTCAACATTTTATGTTGGGTTGCATATACCTAACACTCTGGTTTCTCCGTGGCACAATTAGGTACTTGTTGCCCCTAATCCTTTGATAAATATCCATAGGTCTGAAGCTTCTTACATGGTTAATAAATCACTCTCTCTCATCCACAAGAACTCAAACCTCCTTTCCCTAGGTATTAGATCAAGAGTGAACTCAACTCAAGGATTATCAATGTTTGTTGCCAAATCTAGTTGTATTAATTTAGATATAACGTGTCAGGTGGAGAAAAATGTGTAGTTTGAGGAATCTTCGAAGTATTTCCAATGTCGGAGGTGTGTGGGGCACCCACAACCCAACTAATGTTTGTTTTGAAGGACTTCCCATCCACAAGTGGGATTTGAGATCATGATCATAATATTTATAGAGCTTAGAAGGATGATAAAAATTAGGGTTTGACAGTAACAGATAAATCCAGGTAGGTGACTATCTCAAGAATTTTTAGATCCTAAATCCAAATAGGTCCAATACCATACAAAATGGTCAAGGCCATATGGTGTAGTCCTAGAAGATTTTTACAGTTCTATACCAAGGTAGTTTCCAGTTACAGTTCAAGAATGAAGCATCATTTGGTCTATATCTCCTTATTTCAATAGTGCATCTTCTCATAACTTCCCAAAATCATCTATAATCATCTAAGTGCACTTATCTTATCTTCTCTAGCATATTAGTTACAAGTATTAATTCATTATTTTGATATTTGTAATTATTGTTTGAGTTAATTAATTATAATAATCACATGCTTTTAACCATTACATTCTTTAGTGTATTAATTCACTAAAATCGTTTGGTTTCACAAACTCTATTTAGGGTGTAAACACATTTATTATCTAGAGATATCTAAGGTAACATAAGAATCAAGAAGTATAATAAGCATGTGTAGACATGAATTATTGACCATTTTAAGCATTCAAGAGAAGATAAAACATTCATTAGAGCATGAATTGAATAGGCATGAGTACATTTTACACACATACCATAAGACAACGGTATGCATTTTGATGGAACCATTGCAATTTTTTATTTTTTATACTATTGTTATTTATGGGCTTAACAAATATCAAGATAATGTTATTATTCTTTGGTTTACCACAAGCTCTAAAAAAAGTGTTATTTTCCTTGGATGTTTTTAGATTTTGATTCCCTATTATAACATAATATTCATAGTATAAAAATATCTTAGAATATAGCATATGTTTATGGGAAAATACACCCTAATTATACATACCAAATTTTCATACATGGGCATTTATTTTTCATAAAATTTTATAATTATTTTTTGGATACTTGTAGGTTTTTATTCCTTAGCTATATTGGGGTCTAATTATCCCATTCCTTCATTTTTGTGGCGTTCCCTACCGCAATATCTTTTTTTCCACTCTTCCCATCCTCTCCCTTTCTATCTTCCCTAGAATATTTTTCTCTTAACTCTTATTCATTCATTGGAAAGATATAATCAAGGTTGCAATACTTTTATATACGGTAATGCATACTTAAGGAATATGTATTACACTTATTGGTCCCCAAAAGTGTATATATATGGTCTTAGGGCCCCTAGAATCATGAGTGTACAATTTTGACAGATTTTTTATTTGTGGGCTCTTTTGATATTGGGTGCATCTAGATTGCTTGGTCCTTTTCATTATCTTTCCCACATACTTTTTATCTCAATATGGTTCTAATTTGAATTCAATAAGTACATATAAATACAATATGCATTAGGTAATTTAAGAAATAAATGCATGAGATAAATAGATATATTGAGCCTCAATGTAAATATTACAAACCAATTAGTTCAAGCTTTAAGAGAAATACGATGTTTGAAACATTTATTTATCCATCAAGCATTCATTCTAGCACAAAACTTCATAAAGAGTATAAATTACATTATGTTATACTACATAGTTGAAGCATTGCATATAAAATCGTTCTTGTTTTCTATACATTGAATTGAGGGAATTAACAAATAAAATGGAACTTTTTATAGTATGTAGTGTAATGAAGGCCTCAAAACAAATCCTTTCCTTATTTATTTTTCGAACCTATATATTGTATTATGGTTTGGAGGAAGGAGGTTGATTTACCATGTATATTAACAAAGAATTTCTTAAATGGTATAAATGTTTTCCGAGCCATAAAACTGATGAATACCTTTCTAAAATCATTTTTTTCCTATGAAACATAACTTCCATTGTTGTATATTGGTAGTATTATAAGAGTGAATTAATGGTACTTTAATATTATCTTGGTGGTTACAGAAAGTTCTTTATCTCACTACAACTATAGACACTAAAAAAATGCACACTAATTTCTTACCCTGCATCTTCCCTCTTTTTATTTAAACTCGCTCCTAATTCGAATTTGAACATATTTCCCCCCAAAATCCTATCCTAACCTCTGTTTACACCCTGTAAATATTTCAATCACTATCCTAACCTCTCATTCACCTCTATTCTATCCCAAAAACCCAAATTAGATAATTGGTTATCATCCCTATCCATGAGGTCATGCTTTGTTATCCTTAATTTTTCATCATCATTCGAATCCACCTTTTATGGATGTTGTCAAAAACTACTTCCAACTGGGTGTTCTTATCCCTCCCGAATTATTATAGATTCGGGTAATCGTTAGCGACCCTATAAATATGGCTCTTCCCCCTTGGTTTGGGATCATCAAACATTTGCAATGAAGTTCTAACTCTCTAATATTCGAAGCACAATATGACGATGCACTCAGCCACTCTCAAACGTCTGGAGCAGCCACATTTTATTTGTAAACACGTCTTACATCCATCAAGCATTTCCTATTTTCTCCTCACATGTATATCAGCTCACCAAGGTAATTATTTACTTGATTTTATGTTTCATATTCTCGTTTCGCTATTGATTTTTCTAACCAAAATAGTAATCAATCATTATTTACAATTAGAGTTATCAAATCACTCATTTAGTAATCCACATTTCGTTTTACAACATTCACTAACGATTCTGGCAGTCACCGGTGATTCCTTTTTATTCAATTACTTTTAAGTTCCTCATATTTTTATCCTGCTTCATCATATCTTTGTCACTAATCCTTTGTTCCAAGTTTGTCTCTATTTAGATGACCCTTCCAGGTGTCCTTCATCTCATCACTTCCATTCATGATCTCTCGATCATTTGACAACCATTTTTATAGGAGCAATACGACATTTCTCACGAGTCTATCTTCTGCACAATTGTACTCACCCCTGATCCAGACGACATTGAGGATCAGCTTGTCATCATCCATGAAGAAAGTGATCAAGTTGACCAATATTGGGAGGATTATTTTGATAACCTTTTTCGGTTCATTACTTTCTCATGAATCATTTATTATGATCAACACTTGGAAGAACCTATTGAATTATAGATCAAATTATTTGGTTTCATCTCTAGCATATTATCTAACATAAAACATTGGAAAATATATTGAAAAATATTGTGTTCTTTTTTCATATATTTATTATTATTCATATGCTCTTATATCTTATTATGTATCCACATCTTAACTGAAAACATGAGCTAACACCTTCGAAAGGAAGACCTTTGGTTCTTGGGACTGATCTATTTCAGGAAGCTCACTTTATATCTATCTAAAATATTTTTTTCACTTTGTCTTTGATTTAAATATATACACCCTCTTTAGAGTTTGGAGCACGTACACGGATTGAATTACATTGCATTTATCATCCACTATAGATGTTTAATTCCTATCATATTCAAGGTATGGTGATCAGATTTTTTTTTCATTGAGATGATTTGAGAACTATGATTACACTATTACATCTTGGCACAACCGGTGGGACCATTCCCTTAGTTTTATTTCATTTTTATGTTCTATCTCTTTTTTTTAATCGTTAGCGATTACAAAAATTACCAGTGATTCCTGTGTTTTTTATTACCTATCAATTTTATTAGTTGTTTTTTATATTTTCTTTTTCACTTTTTGTCTTCTCCTAACACTGCATGTTTGCTTTGTTTCTGGATCTATTGTTGGGTTATCTACTACTTGGAATTCTCAAAAACTCATCATAAGTCGGATAAAAAGGAAAATCATTATCCAAGTATTCTTCTCGTGAATTACATTTTGTGTTTTTAGCATTAGATTTTTCTTCCCTTTTTTGCTTGTTATGTTCCATCGAAATATCACACTTCACTTTGCGATCTTAAAACGAACCTCTTCTTATTTTTTTGCATATTTATTGATCACTTAGCTTAATTAGGTGTTAACATTCCGCATTCACACTCATTTTTTTAATTTTCTCCTGCACACACTGTCAAATAACTTCAATAAACAACTCATCAAAACACTTCCTCCCAGGTGAAACTATTGGGATTTCATCACCCAATAGGGAAACCACCACGATTTTCTAGTTGTTTAATAATTTTTTTGGTTATCATTATAATGGCCAAGTTCTTGACACCCTTATAGTTGCGAGATTGTGAAGTGTAGGGGTAGGCCCCTATATCACGCCATGTATCAATAACCATCACAGATTTGGGCCTCATATACCTTCAGGTATATCGAGGACTCCATCCTAAACAACCTGAAACAAACTCTACATTTCTTTTAGGTTATTTGATTCATTATCCAATCTCACATTTCACATATTTCTAATTAATTTTAGATAATTAATTCATCCTGATTGTGTGTGTTTACTTAACAACTATATTTTATTTTCTATTGTTGTTTTTCCCATTCCTATATGGTTCTAACTCATCAACAATCCAAAAATATTGCTTCATCCACATATGTTCCCATTACGACAGTCCCCCCATCTGATACAATGGTAAAAATCCAAGATTCACCTCATTCTCTATTATTTGAATCATAAGTTATACCACCTCATACACCCCCTTCTACATGAACATTTATTTCTAGACTTGCAAATCATCCCAACTTTCTCATGAGTTTCAAGGAACTTCTAGATCAAAATCCTATCCTATTGTAACAATATTGGCCACTAGAGTTGTATATGTTCCTATTGATCCTTTGATTCATAATGCAGCATGGGGGACCACCACCCCCTCCTTCTCAAGAAATTTCTCCTTTCGTAAGCTTTCAATCTGACCCCAACACATATATGGTTCCCTTTAGTATTAATCAACCATTTGTTTCCTAATATCCAACAACACCTTACTCAAGGTCAATCATTTTATTCTAACATACCTCCTTCATCACTAGTTCAACAACCATGTATTGATCAAGTTTTTCCTCCAGGTTATCAACTTGTAGTTAGTCAAGTAATTCCCTATTCCACTACTCCACATCTTTGTTCCTCCTCCACCACCACCATCCATAGGTCTTAATCCCTCCATCACCTCCTTAATCTAATGTATCTTATGTCCCTCCATTTCATCTTACTCATCTTCAGAATTTAGTTATATCTATCCCTCCATCCTTACCACCTATTAACACTAATCTGATTATAAAATTTTAATTTCCCCCTCGAAAACTACCCACTGTATCCATTCAATATATTGGTAGTGCTCCTTTTCAATCCCACCTCACCCCAACCTTTAATCACACCTCAACCTCTTCAACAACCCTAACCTTCAATCCCACCTCAATATTTTCAACAACCCAAATCCCAATTCTTCCTAAACCTACATATCAACCCTATGTTACTACCTCAATAATATCAATATAACCCTCAATTTATTCTCATTGCATCTCAAGCTATCAGTACCATCCCCACTAATGTCCCACAATTTCAATCACAACCCCCTTATCAGTATATTACATCTCCCATTCCTCCTCAATCCACTTGAATCAACACATAACTTCCATTTGACATATTACAAACCCTCATGGATAGGATGTCCAATTTGGAAGTCTCCTCATCTTCATCAAGAAATCAATTATCTTACGAACAAATATGTAGTGAGCCCATCCACCCATCTGTTCCCATCCAGCCATATCCTACTCATTGGAAACTTCCAAAATTTACCAATTTTTATAGCAAAGAATATCCTCAGCAACATCTAAGATCCTATCGTCATGCATGTTATCTTATAGCTCATAATGACGCTCTCCTTCTTCACACCTTCCAATGTCATTAGCAGCACCTGCTCTTGATTGGTATGGGAACATTCCACAACATTCACTTTTTACCTTCACACAACTCACTCAAATGTTCTTAGAACATTTTTCTATCAATATCTCCCATAAAATATCTATCACAAACCTCTACATTATCAAATAATTTGAAGATGAACCTATTACAAAATTTATCTCTAGATGGCATGGAGTGATTAATCAGTTATCATTCGCTCTCCCCCAAACCAAGTTAATTGAATTATTTTCTCAGTCTTGTGCTAATCATATTTCATCAACACTCCAAATTCAATTGTTTCAAACCTTTGAAGAAGCCTTCACTATAGCTTGTAAGTTAGAAACCTGGGCTCTTGATGATGGTAAGGTTAAATTATGATCCAAAAATCCTAAACCTGAATTTTCTAAGTCCTCTTCCAACAATGATAAATCTAAAGGCACATGGCATGTCGTGGTCATCAAAACTTCATCTAGAAACACATCTAACACTGAACAAGCTCAGAGGCCACCTAGACCTCCTCGTAACTATACACCCTTGGGAGAATCTTACAGTTATATTTTTGACAAACTTATGGCCGCCCACATGAGAAAAATCCCTCCTATTCGACCTTTTGATGATTCACATCCTAAACCCACTTGGTATAAAGAACATGAATATTGTAAATATCACCAAGTCCAAGGTCATGACATCGAAAGGTGTCACACTTTCAAAGAGACTATCCAAAATCTTATTGACCAAGGTGATTTACATCTTGATAACCCCAATACACCTCCAAACCAAGATTTGGAAATTTTTAAATAGCCTTTTCCCAATCATTCTCCCAAAAATAATGTCATTCAAATTCAAGCCTCTAGATCTCAAAATCCTAGAGCTCATACCATTAGCATTATTGATCAAGTTCAAACCCCCTTGAATCTTCGACACCTAATGTAGTTGATCAAAACAACTTCCTCTGAGCCTTCTACATCCACTATTATTGATCAAAACCATGTTGAATCTTTCAACCTACTGTAGCAGATCAAATCCAACCTTTCGAATCTTCTACATCCATTATTGTTAATCCAATCTAATCTTTTGAGTCTTCTACATCCACCGCAATTGATCAAATTGAATTTCTTGAAACATCCACATCTACTTCTGAACACTCATGACATCACCCAAACTTTCATAGATGACCATTCTAATAAAAAAAAATCTCACTCAGTCATCTCCTGTAGTAGCTCCACCCATCATAGATCTCTTGCCCAAAGTCTATCTTTCCTTCATCACAAATATGAAAAAAAACCTCTCACAGAAACTAGCATTATCTCTGCTAAGGGAAAATATTTTCAACGTTCAATCAAAAATCAAGGTAATCCCATCCAAAAATCAATGTTTCATCCCCATAATAAAATTGAACTTCCATATGTTAAACCTAAGTTATCTATAAAAAATGTTCCACTACCTTCTATTTTGGGACCTCATCCCTCCAATAGACATGCTCCTATCATCATTACAAATCTCAAGTTCACTCCTAAATCCACATCTAAATACCTATTATTCACAATCCTCCTTCAGTGTCTTCTCCTCTTAAAATAACTAAAGATGTTCCTCTACCTATGCATCTACTTCTGCCACCACTTGAAGGCTCTTACATTACTTCTCCAGAAAGCTTATTTAATCAACATCCATAACATTACCACCCATCGAACGCTTTGATCCTTACGGATGGAAACATTCCTGGTTCAATCATAATGCCATATGTGCCTATCATATAACACCATGACATGACACCAAGCATTGTAAATCTCTACAAGTCATCCTTCAAAATTGGATCCAAAAAGATGACCTTTTAGAAAATTCTACTCCTCCAATCAAGCATCCAGAATCAAAACCAAAACATTATGTTAAAACTATGAGCTTAGAAGCTCCCAAACCTACCACATCTGAATAAGCAGGTCCTTCATCTTAATAAGATCATGTCTTTTCTACCAAACCTCCCTTCTAGACTGATGTTATTTGTATCACCACCATAGACCATACATATGACCTGAATCAGGAAAAACCTAAGGTCATCATTACTAGGGCTCCATCTAACAATACCTCACCATCAACAACCAAGTCTAAGGTCAATTTCATCTTCATCTTCCTCTTAACAAAAAATCTTGAAAAATTCAAAAGTGATAGATGACCTTATACAAGATGAAATATTAGGAGTGAACTTTAAATCCAGCTATACAAGATGAACTAGATAATTCCTTTCTTCTAAAACCAAGGTGTCCATCCTTGCATCCCCTCATGCTCAGATACTAGTAACAGTACAAGACACAAGTCCTCAAACAATTACACCATGCACCCGTAAATATGTCTCTTTACGATATTATCCAAAATTCCGCTCAACATCACCAGGACATGATTGAGGCTCTTAGAAATATCATAGTTCAAGCATATGACCCTCTCCCACTGGCTCAGTTTTTCAGGCACATTACAAGCTTCTACCTCCATTGCATTCGATAATTCAGAAATCCCTTCTCTTCCTCAAGAAGAGCATGACCTCCCTCTCTTCACCACTATCCAAATCAACGACACCTATGTTAAAAGAGTCATAATTAACAATGGTGCTAGTATTAATATAATTTCATCTTACACTTTCAAACAGCTCAAGCTACCTGATAACATCATATCCCAATCACCAGTTATCCTACACATATTTAATGACAATGTCACCCTACAATAGGTATGGTTATCTTACCTATCCACATAGATCATAAACTCCTCCATGAACTCTTCTACATAGTGGAAGATAATTTCCAATACAACATCTTGCTTGGGTGTCCTTAGATCCACTATGCACTCCATCCCCTCCACCTTACATCGATGCTTGAAATATGAACATGAAGGGAAAATCCATATGCCTCATATTGATCCTCATTCATTTAAAACATGTCACGTGTCATATCACCCATCTGATGTACTTATTCCTTAGAAGGACTTGTATCACAAGGCTTCTACTAGTACCGCCATCCCTACATCTGAATTTTCCCATAATCAAACCTTTGACGATATGCTACAATATCTCTCAATGGGAGACTATTAACTCTTAGCCCTCAATGACCTTTCCACACCAAATGCCTATGGAAGATCTGAGAAGAAACCTATGTACCAACCCAATGTCTGTGACATCATATCCTTTGGACCTCCTCATTTAAAAACCAACATTGTTTATGGAGGCATTGATAAACCTTCCTCCCACCTCTACAATCAATGCCATGCTAAATGTTTCACAACAAGTTTTGACTTCCTTTACAACCAATCTTTCTCTCAAACTTACCTCCATCATTACCATGGAAGTTTTTTGGCCTAGGTCATTATGGAACAAGTCACCCATGAATTGATCATCGATCAAACTTACAAGCCCCATGAGAAATTTGGGTTAGGTTTTAAGAAGTATGCATCTAAAAAATCTACAAACATCACATCTAAAACCATAATAATAGAGGAACTACCCTCTTTGAATCTTCCTGATGAATCTATAAACATAGATGATACCACATCCATTCCCCCTAACTTTTTTTAGTCAACTCCATTACATTAGGACCATTGACCTATCAAATTAACGACACAAGTACAACTATTCCATTAGTTTTCCCTGATATGATAGAGGAGGATTCCCCTACCATTCATATTCTTCAATGTCACAATGATGACTCTATCCTAGCTTATATGGGTGGATGATCATCACCCTCAGGAAATTCCATCTCCTGCTGTGACTACCTTACCTAACAAACCCACTATCAACATCAACATAGGTACCTCACACGATCCTCACATAGTCAAGGTCGGCCAATCTCTTGATCCACATGAATTACGAGACTTCACCGCTTTCTTATCCAAACATAGTCAAGATTTTGCATGGTCATATAGTGACATGCCTAGCCTCAACCCTAATGTTTTCATTTATAATATATTCACTATCCTCGATTCTAAACCAGTTAAATAAAAAATGCATAAAATTCATCCTCACATTGCTCTCCTTGTTAAAGAATAACTTCAACTTCTTCTTTCCACTAACTTCATCCTCCCCATTGACTATCCATAATGGGTTTCTAACATAGTACCTATGACTAAGGCCACAGGGAAGTTACGTATCTGCACTGATTTCTGAGATCTTAATCTCACATGTCCAAAAGATGTTTTCCCACTCCCTATTATTAATTATCTTGTTGATCTTATGGTAGGTCACGAAATGCTATCCCTTATGGATATATTTTCTTGTTATAGTAAAATTATTATCACACTTGATGATCAACATAAAACATCATTCATCACTCCTTGGGGAACCTTCTGCTATCGATTAATTCCCTTTGGCCTAAAAAAAGGATCCACTTATCAACATGTAATGACTTATATCTTCCATGACCTCATCCATAAAACTATGGAAGATTATGTGGATGATCTCTTAGAAAACTCTAAACGTCGGAAGGATCATCTTATTATCCTTGACACTATCTTCACTCATCTCCTCCAATATTTCCTTCGACTTAACTCTTCGAAGTGTATTTTTCAGTGTCTTAGCCAGTAAGCTCCTAGGGTTTATAGTATCCATTTGAGGAATTGAAGTAGACCCTGCTAAAATCAAATCCATTATCAAAATGCCACCTCCATATAATCTTAAACAACTTTGTAGTCTCCAAGGAAGACTCCAGTTGATCCATCACTTTATTTCACAATTATCTGATCGATGTCAACCTTTTCATCATCTTCTTCACAAATATGTTCACTTCAAGTGGGATGAGGATTTCCAAGAAGCCTTCGATCAACTTAAACAATATCTTCTATCACCTCCCATACTCACACCTCCATGCGAGGGTGAGCCATTTTATTTATATATATCCACTACCGACCATGCCTTGGGAGCCATTCATGCATCAGAAGATGAGCATGGTAAAGAACAAGTTGTTTATTACATAAGTCAAACTCTCCATGATTATGAAACCCACTACACTGAAGCTAAAAATTTGTGTTTACACTTTATATTTTGTGACTTCCAAAAAAATTTGTTATCTCCTCAATCACAAAAATTTCATTGTCACAAATGTTAATCCTCTCAAAGTTATGTATTCAAAACCTTACCATAATGATTGCATCACTCGATGGCTCATGCTCATGACAAAGTTTGATCTAGAGTTCCTCCCACAAAATTATATCAAGGGTCAGGTTATTGTTGATCAGCTAGTCGAAACCCCTCTTCCTAACAATTGTCTTCCTGGTGAACATTTCCCTGATGAATCAGTCAATTCATTTGATCATGAAGATGATCTTCCTATTAAAATGAATCTCTTCTTTGATGGATCTAAATGTCAAAAGGGGAGGGGCTGGCATATCATCATCATACCTCCTTAGGGGACTCCTATCCCTTTATCTTTAAATTGAATTTTAAATGCACTAATAACATGGCAGAATATGAAGCCTTAATCATGGGTCTCCAAACCGCTATCATGCTTGGCATTAGAATCCTGACATCTATGGAGACTCTCAACTCATCATTAATCAAATCAATGGAACTTATCAATGTAAAAATGAAATATTACAAAAAATACAAGGTTGTTGTTGACTTCCTTTTATAAGCATTCGTTAGTTAGACTATCCAAACAGTCCCCCATTCATCTAATAAATTTGTAGACACCATGGCTTCTCTCACCTCATTCATACCATGGTCAACTGATGATTCAAAACTATTTTTTGTCATACACAAACTTGAGCAACCATCCCATGAAAATGAACTTCCTTCCATCAATAACATTGAAAATAGTCAAACAAGATATTTGGTATACATAGATATATGACTATCTTTCTCAGTCTAAATTCCCCTTGACTTATCCAAAAATGGTCAGAGGTCTTTCATACAATGTGCTACTTGCTTTGTCATCCTAGGTGGCATCCTTTACAAATGAGGATTTGATGGTCTTCTCCTCAGATGCCTTAAAACCACAAGTCTATCCAAGACTATCCAAGAAGTCCACGACTACATATGTGGTGGACACTTTAATGGTTTAGCCATTGCTAAGTGTGTATTACAAATGGGATATTATTGGCCTACCCTCAATCATGATTGTTTCTCAATACGTTAAAAAGTTCTTAAAATGTCAGCAACATTCTAATCTTACACATGTCCATAGCCAAGTTGTGCAGCCTGCTCATGACCTGTGGCCTTTCTCACAGTGGGGGATCGATCTTATCGGCCTTATTAACCCATGCTCATCACAATGTCATCATTCTATCATCACTACTAATGAATATTTCACTAAATGGGTGGAAGCAATTCCCCTCGCCTCAACCAAAGCTAATAAAATCATAGATTTTATCTATCAACATATATATGTCACTTTGACATCCCTCATAAACTCATCACAGATAATGGAAAGTATTTTAAAAGTAAATATATTAGGAAACTATGTGACACATTCAACATTAAACTTAGTTTCTCAACACCATGTTATCTGCAAGCCAACGGACAAGCCGAAGAAACCAACAAAACACTTAGAAACATTTTTTTAAAATGTTGACAAAACTGGTAGGGATTGACATCTCCATATCCCCTTTGCCTTATGGGCTTATCAGACTAGCTTTTGCACACCTATGAGCACTACTCCTTTCTCCCTCATCTATGACTCCGAGGCCATTATGCCTCTAGAAATTCAAATTCCATCTCTTCTTTGTTTCTCTTTGACCTCATCTCTGATGAATATTATCACAAGAACCTTAACACAACTTGAATTATTAGACAACATGTCATCTGATGGCCCTTGAGCATCATCACATCTACCAAGAATGTATCAAATGAGCCTATAATAAACATATTAAACAACATGACTTTAATATTGGTGATCTTTTTTGGAAAGAAAATCAAAATATCACTACTTTAGAAAGGAGTCAACATGGGAAGTTTCTCGGAATTGGCTTGGACCATATATAATCACACACAAGTATGGATTAGGGCTTATCGCTTGGATTCCCTTGATGGTAAACCCAAAGTGGAGCCTCTTAATGACTTGCACTTGTAACCATTTTATTGCTAACCTTTTACTCGCATGATTTAGTCAGCTAGCAATCTTTATTTTATCCCTTCATCCAAATTCCCGCAACCGTAATGATTTAGAATCATGTGGTCTTTTTTCACTTTGAAATTACGACCTTAAATATGGGTACCACAACTCTGCCTATAGAATATTCTACATGGACAAGTTCCTCTTTTTGCATTCAACGGGAGCCCCACCCTCATTACTCCCATTATCACATTGATTAGTGTGTGTGTAGTGTGCACACTTACTTCATCCCTTCCTAAGTGGTGTCCTAGGACTGCCCTCAGCTTAAAAAAATAAAAAATATCCACGATATGGTCAAAATCACAATATACACCACTCCATCAAAGGATGATATCATCCATATAAAATTATTATCAAAATAGTATACCACTCCCTCAAAGGATGGATACTCATATAAAATCAAAGACATAGACTGATCCCTTGAAGCACGACTATTTTATCTCAAAAATTCAATAAGAAAAGTGTAGACCACTCCCTTGAAGGATGGCTACACAATAAGATATCAAATATACTGATGTAAAAGAGCTTCCCATCTTGATCAGCTCCTATATATATCCATCTCTGAAAAGCTTCCCGCATTGATCATCTTTCCTATAAGATGCAAGCTTCCTACATCGATCAACTTGTGCATTCAATAAAAGTTGGGGCATAACCTGGGTACCATTTTGGAAAACCCATTTTCCCATGCACATTATACGTAAACTATTCATACATACATCCTTTTATTCCACTTAATCTTAATATGAATAATTATTGTTATTCATATGTTAGCTTTGATAATGTGATGCATGTGTATCGTCAACCTATTTCGTATATATGAAAAATCACAGTAAGAAATAAGCATCCCATAAATTACTCAAATCATGTGTGCATCATATAAGAATGGAGAGAAAATAGAGATTAGATATCTCTTATTCATTCAATTAATATCAAAAGCATGTTACAAATTATATAGGAGAGAAGCTTAACAATATTCCCCATAATAGTAGGAGGGGGTTACAATTGGATAGAGAATAATGGGATATGAAACAAACACTCCTAATATATAATTATTTTCTATGTAGATTATGCCAACATTCCCCACCTTATTACATTATTCTTGCAAATGTAACCCCTGAAAAGTTCAAATTTCACTTTTCTAAGAGATTTGGTGAGAATATCAGCTACTTGTGTTTCTATAGGACAGTACTGGAGCTGAATGTGATTGTTCAAGAGGTGATCTCAAATGAAATGACATTCAATCTCAATATGCTTTTAACATTCATGAAAAATAGGATTTTACACGAGCTTCAACACACTCTGATTATCGCAATAGAGAATAGGTGATTACTTTTCAGGAATGCCCATGTCATCCAAAATGTGACGTAACCATATCACTTCGCACACAACTCCTCGTGCGGCGTGATATTCTACCTCTGTGGATGAAATAGAAACAACATTCTGCTTCTTGCTTATCCACGAGATAGGTCCAGATCGAGATGAAAAATATATCATGTGGTTGAATTCATGTCATCAATAGATATGGAGTGGTTTGAGTTGATGTATCCCTATAAGAAGAATTGATCATTCTTCTTATATTCCAGAACATAATCAAGTATACCTTAGGCATATATCTAAACATGATTTTTTGTAGTCCAATGACATTTCTTCAGCTCCTGCATGAACCTGGAAAGATAGTTGACAGCATAGCATAAGTCTGGTCTGGTATATGTCAAGTAGATGAGTTTTCCAACAAATTTCCTGTAGAGAGTAGCATCTACTTGAGGTGAGTCCTAGAATCGTGAAATTTTCAAACCTTTTTCCATGGGAGTGGATATAGGTTTACAGTTCAACATTTTGTACTTTTCCAGGAGTGTCTTGGCATATTTTATCTAGGAGAAAAAATGTGATGCTTCTTTTGCCATATCTCCAAGCCAAGACAGTAATGTAGTAGCCCCAAATTTGTCATGTCGAAGGTTATTTTGAGATCATTCTTCACAATATCAACTTGATCTTCTGAACTACCAGTGATCACAAGATCATCCACATACACAACAAGAATGACAATTTCTTTGTCTACCTTATTTATATACAAATTTGAATCTAACGGGCTACGATGAACCCATGCTACAAAAGGTGATCATCTATCTTGATATACCATGCCCTTGGAGCTTGTTTTAGTCCATACAGTGATTTGATGAGATGACATACCTTTTTAGGATGTTCTTCATCAACAAATCCTTCAGGTTGGGTCATGTACACTTCTTCTTTCACATCACCATTTAGGAAAGCACTCTTGATGTCCATTTGTTGAAGTCTCCATCCTTTCTGTGTTACTAGTTTCGCAAACTACTCTGATAGTCTTGATCTTCGCAGTGGGTGCAAAGGTTTCTTCATAGTTGATGCCCTCTTTCTGAGCATATCCTTTTGCTACAATTCATGCTTTATGTTTTTCAATGGATCCATCTGCCTTATATTTTATCTTGAAACCCATTTGCAGCCTATGGGTTTCTTTCCTGTAGGCAGATCGTTAAGTTCTCATGTCCGATTTTGTATGAGTGAGTCATATTCTGCATCCATGGATTCTTTCCACTGAGGTTGACTGAGTGCTTCATGAACATTATCAGGCTCAGATCTATTAATCAGTGTACTCATGAATGTAAAATTTACATCATTTCTTGTCTGACTCCTCTTGTTTTGACTCTGAATGAAGTATCTGGGAGTTGTTGCAAATGAGAGTCTTTGATGGTGCTTTGTACCCACTTCGGATGAGAACTTGATTGCTTTTGTGAAGAACTGTTTCATTGATGTGAGGATGGATGTGGAGTAACATTCTCCAGTTCTCCAAGGTCAACATATAGCTCCCCTTGCAGCACATCTTTTCTCTGAGTAGTCTCCTCTGGTTGATCATTTGATTCGGAGACTAGTCAGTGAGAGGTGGTTGGTAATGGTTCTTTTGTTGTAACTGTTGAGTCAAAAGATGACTCGTCACAAACCACATCTCGAATTTAATAGATTTTAATTGTCTCAGGATCCATGAGACAGTATGCCTTCAAGGTAGTGCTATAGCCAAGTAGAATGCACGGGAGTGTCTTTGGCTAAACCTTCTTTCTCTTCTGAGCTGGGACATGCATATATGTTGTGCAACAAAATACTCGTAAATGAGAAATTGGTGGATTTTTACCACTCCATACCTCTTCTGGTATTTTATCCTTTAGAATATTTGTTGGTGCCCTGTTGAGAAGATATACTGTAGTATGTACTTCTTCATCCCAATAGTCATTCCTCCAATTTTTTTGTTGATAGCATGCAGTGAGCCATCTCCATCACTGTGTAATTATGACACTCAACAATGTCATTTTTTGGGGTGTGTAGGGAGCAGTCAGGTTCTACTTAATGCCTTGTTGGTTTAGGAAGGCCAAGAACTTCTTTGATGTGAATTCCCCCCCTCGATCTGAGTGGAGTAGAAGAAGTGGTTGTCTGGTCTCTTTCACAACACGTTGATAGAAATTTTGAAAATGGTGAAGAGCCTCACTCTTCTTCTTCAGGAAAAACACCCACATCTTTCAAGAGTGGTAATCCATGAACAATTGGAAGTACTTGTATCCTGAAAATGAAGAAGGCAGTGGTTCATTCAAGATCGGTATGAACTACCTCTAGACAATTTCTTGGCATGGAAGGGCTCACCTTAAATGGATCCCTTGTGTTGTTTTCCTACAAGACAGCCAGGGAAAATAGGTAAGGAACTGGACAATTTGGGAAGTCCATGTACCATTGCTTTTGAACTCATCTGATGCAATGAACTAACCAACAAGTGACCATATCTAAAATGTAAGAGGGCAGTAGATTCTACTATTGATGCAGATAAAACTACTGTAGAAGATGAAACAATATCTAAAGCAAATAACTTATCTTTTAGAAAATCTCTAGCAATAACCATACCTTGTCTTGAGATCAAGCATGATTTGATGCCATTTTGAACAAGAAATTCTACCTTTAGATGATGATTTAGGAGCTGACTGACTGACAAGAGGTTGCTAGTCAATCTAGGAACATATAGTACCTTTGTAAGTGTATACATTTTCGTGGTCCCAGAGGAATGGTAACTTGGCCTATTCCTTCTGCAACGTACTCTTTGTCATCTGCTATCTAAACCTGATCTCCAGTGGGTTGTTCATTCAGTGAATCAAACAACTTCTTGTCACCTAACATATACTTACTGGCACCCGAGTCTATTAACTAGACTCTCTTCGTGGGTTGCAAAGTTTGAGAGACTAGTACAAGATTCTTACCATAATTGGATCCTTCTGGTGTCTCCTCATCAAAGCCATCATCTTGTTGAGTTATGAGATATCCCTTTTTTCTTTGGTGGGGACGTCATTTGGTTGATTTTTGAAAATCTTCAAGTGCTTAGGACTTGGAGACTTGATTGACTCAGAGAAAACCGACTTCTTGTTTCTAATCATTATTACTACTCCTAAGTCAGTGTGTGAGTGTTGGTTTTCCAATTTAACACCAAGGGACCAAGGAATTTTGAGAAAGTTATTGTTGATGAAATCCTACACTTGATGTTAGCACCTAGAAAAGGGACCTTGATGATTCAATCTCAACTGCCATGAATGGAGAGCTTTGAGCAAAGGAGAGTCTTGGTCAAGATGCATCTTAGACCAAAGATGGCTTTCTTAGATAGCAACAAGTTCAAAACCCAGTTCTTCACATCTCCCACTTTCCATTTGAACATCAAAATATGCACAAACCCTATAATGATGAGAGGTAAGGAGACAACAATAAAATCCCTCAAGGATGGGCAGGCCTGCATCACAAAAATAGATTTTCTTGCTCAAAAGTTCTACTTTTCATCATTAGTGGGCTAGGAAAGAAATCCATTACAGAGCCGTGAAAGGAGGTTCAGAACTCCATTTTCGACCTGAAGAATAGATAGGGTGTGCAGAGAAGAAGATGAACAACAACTTTTACAATGAATCTTCACCCAAAGATGGTTTTTATTTTATCCCAGAGAATAATGGAGAGGGAGAAGCGGGAAATGTAGGTTGCTGATCAACCAAAATAATGCTTCTGATAATATCACCAAACAACATCTTACTGCATCAATCCTTGAATCAATGCTTTGAAGGAAAGATGCCCCCAACCATTTTTAATAACAGATAGCATATTCTGGTTGTATAGGATTGGATCTTGCATTGTTAAGTGCCTTTAGAAGATCTATTGTAATCTAATCTGTTGGTTATTTCCTAATATATTCTTCAAGTTGGCATCAACATGTGTAGAAAATATTTCATAAGAAACTCTACTCCAAGTCGAT
Organism: Taxus chinensis; assembly: GCA_019776745.2. Classification (NCBI taxonomy): domain Eukaryota; kingdom Viridiplantae; phylum Streptophyta; class Pinopsida; order Cupressales; family Taxaceae; genus Taxus; species Taxus chinensis. Next base: position 306,175 of record JAHRHJ020003177.1, read on the forward strand.
AGATACGCAACTCTGAAAGTTTGTATCGAGTCCGTACAAAAAAATGGAGTGAAAACATTCTTTTAACAGAAATGGGTCCCCTTTGGAAATTGGGACATTCAGCAGCCAGATTACGGAAACACCAGGTTTGTGGGTTTAGTGAAAGTATTTGGTTTGTTCCCCTCTTTAATTTAAAAAGCTCCCACGGTCCAAACTATTGGACATGTGCGCACCCTTTTGTTGAGGTCACAACCAACTTTTCCTTTGACATCCCCGCTTTGGCTTTGACTCAGGTTCAAATTTTGAGTTTTCCTTTGCCTCGTTCTGAAATGCAAGCTCGTAGGTCCGCAATTTGACCAAATGTTTTCCCTTCATCCATTTTCTCTTCATGTGTCAAGGGTTTATCTTGACCATAATTTACCGGGTGGGTGAATTTGGGATAACACTCTCCACTTTGGTGTCTCCTCATTAAAGAGATCAGTTGTAGCTGAAAGATTCTGCTTTCTTGGGCGGAAGTCATTTTGAATTTTGAAAATCTTTGAATGGGATTGATTGACTCAAAGACCCTTGTTTCAAGCCATTATACCAGTAGTGAAGAATGAGTGTTGGTTTTGGAGATTGGACCAACTTTTAAACTTGTTGTCTATGATGCTGATGTTCCATATGTTTGCTTCTCTGGGGGATATTTCTGGATTCTTCTGAATCATGATGGGGCTTTTAAAAGGGTTTTGTTCTGGACCTCATCGTGGACTAAGTTGATGGCCTCCTCCTACTGCAACAAGTTCAAGAGTTCTTAGAATGTCACTTTCTGTTTGGATACAGTTTAGTGTCGTAACGAACACTTGGAACTGAGAAGGGAGTGCCCTCAAGGTGATCGGAACCAGAATCTTGTCTTCTACCTTTTAACCGAGTGCTAGTAACTTTGTTTGTAGCTCAGCCACCCGACGTAAGAACTCCTCAACTTTCTCATTTGACCCCATAGATAGGGTGTGCGGTTTTGATTGAAGATGGAGTATCTTAGTTTGATTCTTCACCTCAAAGATGGTTGCTAGTTTATCCCATGCTTCATGTGGTTTCTCTACATCCCGAACATGTGGTTGCACATCATCGGTGATACTCAGCATGATCAACATCAATGCTTTGGCACTAGCCATCTCATATTTTATGAGTTCATTAAGGGCAGTGGGAACTGTCACTGACCCTGTGATGATGCCCCATAATCCTTCAAACTGAAGGATAGTTCACATCTTTTTTTTTCCAGGCTGCATAATTTGGCCTTTAAGTAATTGAGCATCAGAAAGAAGCAACTTTGGAGTAGACATTGTAATAAAATAAACTAATATTTATTTATTGCTTGCCAAAAAATATTACCGTCTGTACTCACTGGTGAGAGATACTATCTCATAGATGTTCTCGATACTCGTGTGTTGAGAGATGGTGACGCTTCGTGGGGTGTTCATCCTCATCTTCACATTCTGTGTCGTAACCAACCTCTAGCTCATATCGAACTCTTTTCACCTGGAAACTGACGTAAAAAATAAAATACTCTAGAATTCCTCTTTGAACTAGTTTGTCGAATATAAGGTTGTCGATGTTGCGAATCTCATTAAGTAAGGCAAAATAGAACCCAGAGCTATCATGAACATCTTGACGGTGTTCTTGGGCTTGCAAGTATTCGTTTTGGCTCCCGACAGTCCCAATATTCTCATGCACATTTAAAATTCAGCGTTGGCTTGAGAGACTCAACGTTGCCTTGGTGGAGGGCTCTTCTTCAGGAAATAATGGCACCTTTTTCTAATTATTTAGCAAACATGGATTTTGACCACATATTCATATTTTTTCTGATGCACGTCCTCCAAGAATGCTAGAGATTATAGGTTTTTGTTACCAAATGTATCTAGGAGAGATTAATCATTGTCCAAGTCCAGCGTTAGCCAAAGACAAATAATAAATTCCACGTTGCAGTAGTTGTTTCCATGACTTGTTGGCAACTTGAAAGAAATACTCTACATTTTTGGACTATTTCCTCTACAAGTCTCCTCCACATAGCATGCTAACAACACTTGTCGGAACGAAACAATAACTCAATAAAAAAACATGTCGTTCAAATACTGCAGATCGCTGGAAGTTTGACAAACCAAAAAACTAGTACCTTCAAATTGTAATGCAACAATTAGTTCTTCCACGTAGTCCAAGAACTACATACCAGATTGACCATAGCATTCAAAAATCATGCAAAAAACTTCACTTCTCCTTAGATGAAGTATGGCGCAGCTTCTTCCATGCAGTATGATTTGGTCAAAGAAGGGCACGGTTTGTTTGCTTCACCATGTTTTACATGGTCTATGTAGCTATCTCAGGTCTTGGTCCAATTTGATGTTTCCCTACGCAGAGGGCCATGAATTTCCCTCTTTTGCGCAGGAGTCTTCTGGTGCTAAGGCTCAAAAACTAAGTGTTTCTCGACAAGATTTGGCACTCACGTTCAATCTCTTCAACAAGATTTAAATAAGTGCAAGCTGATTTGTAGTAGATTCAATCCTATCCCACGTAAGAATTAAATTGCTATGGCCCGTGAAGTTGAGAAGCTACGAGCAGATTTCCAACACTCTGATACCAGATTGAGAGGATAAAAAAATGGAGAGAAAATAGAGATTAGATATCTCTTATTCATTCAATTAATATCATAAGCACGTTACAAATTATATAGGAGAGAAGCTTAACAATATTCCCCATAATAGTAGGAGGGGGTTACAACCAGACAGAGAATAATGGGATATGAAACAAACACTCCTAATATATAATTATTTGTTATGTAAAGTATGCCAACATCCTAATAGGTCTTCAGTTACACATACAACCTCACATGGTTCTCGCTTTCCCAAGTATCTTAATAGGCCTTTAGTTACACATATTACCTATTACATCTCTCACTCTCCTAGGTCTTCTAACATACCTTCAATTTCACACACCATCTCCTACGGATCCTCCTCTAATAGGGTTTCATCTATGTAATCTAGTGCACATTCTCTCTCCCACGTTTCCCAAAGGAATTCTAGTTCCCATGATATGTTTAGAAGTAATTTCTCTAATATCCCCCACATAAGTATCTTCTACTTCACACACTCCTCATACATCTTATGTGTCCCCTATACCCACTTTTGTAAGCATTACCGCTATTGTACCTCTCAAATTTGAGTCACATCCTTCCACAAAATCAAGGCCCAATCCTCCATCCCCTTTGTTAGTTTATCCACTTCCTCTGGAGGTTCTCTTTGGATAGCTCAATGCTACTCCTTTCCGTGTACATATCTAAGAACTTTGAAAATATAAAAAACATTAACATGATTTCAAAATACATAAACATTCATATATTTACACAAATACAAAATCAAGAACCATACACTTCACTTGAGTTGTTAGCACTTTACATTATACATGTTTCTCACTTTGTTTTGATAGATAACATGCTTCTTTACTCTTTACATAGATGTGTTCACAAGTTGTTTTGAGCATGATGCATGACATACACAGAGCGGTACATGATGTAAGGTGTTAGTTGACCCTTTACCCAAATTTCCTATACATCTATGGGCATCTATTTTACACTACATCTAAGTTTTATTTTTCTATTATAGTTCCATTATACTTACTCATTATGCTTAATTACATATATTATGTACATGTTATCTTTTGAACTAACAGGACTAACACATGTGTTTTGTACGGCGATGGCATCTCTTGTTTCACATATATTAGCCTATATAAGCTATTCTATCATATTATCATGTTTTAACACTTTTATTTCTTGTTTACTTGTTTGTGTGCATGTGTTTTTGATTTCTTGTTTTTGTTTCTTGTCGCTTATATTATTTGATTATCTTAAACATCGTGGGTGTCCCATGTGTGTGGCATTATTCCTATCTTTTTTCTCTTTATTTCTCATTTTTGTAGGATTACGGGCTTTGATTGTCTTGCAACACCATGGTTGTCCCATATTTGTTGTTTTATGCCTTTTATCTGACATTTTTTGCATACTTGTTACATTTGATTTCATTATTGTTGCACTTTTCGTCTCTTCCATGTATTCATACTATTGTTTTCATCATATATATTATTTCTATCATTACTTTTATGGTGCCATTATTTCCACCATGCGCTAACACCTTCCTTTTTGTAGGTATAGGTTCTTTAAGGTGGCCACCTCTTCATCATACTATACTCTCCTATAGTTTCTCAAACATCTTGTGTAAGGGAACACATCATTTATTTTGAGCCAAGTGCTCAACATGGTTTTCACACATGCCTTAAAAGAGGGTTCATTCATTTGGGTATATTCTACACTTACAACAGACATACAAGACAATATTGGGGTAACATATAGGTATGCACATGGTATAGGTATTTAGAAATCCATAAAAACATTAAAATTAAAAAAATGCACATTTTCATAACCATATAGATTGGTCATGACCATATGTGCAGTCTTGACCCTACCACATGTTTTTACCTAGGGGTAGTTACATCAATTTTCTCAACAGTTCCAGGTTTTCAACTACAATTACATATTTTTTAGCACAATTTCATATTTAGTTCAATTACTCATATAGTGGGCATGAATTACTTCACTCCTCCTTACCATGGCATTTATTTTCTACTATAGTTTTAGGAATCTTGGGGGCATAATTCTCTTTCCTCCATTAGCATTTTAGCACATTTCAGTTTATATTCAATTATGTGGCACATGGGAAAGGCATGGGGGCAATCATTCTCTTTTTATTGTTTGTCCTTATTTACAAAATCAGACCTAGATCTATCTATAATGGTGTGGTCCATGGGGTTATGGAAGGTATCAATTAAGCTAAATTATTTGTATGTAGATTTTCCTTTCCTCTTGCACTCAAAGGGGAAGATATCATATTTGTTGAATAAATTTGATACTCAGTCTTCTTCCTTAGTGGAACTTTTCGAAACTTCATTTCTTTTTCTCTCATCAAAATTTTATGTTGGGTTGCATGCACCTCACACTCTGGTTTCTCCTTGGCACAATTAGGGACTGATCACCCCTAATCCCTCAGTAAATTAAACAATGCAAATATTTAAGCACAAGCAAAGCAATGGAGCTTCTCCCTCCATACAAAAATAGGTGTATTTTTGTCTTGTTTACATCCATTTCATTTCATTTTTATACAAATGTAAATATTTCATGTTACAATTTACATTTGAGTTAAAGTTTAATTCTTTATCATGGACATGGACTACACTCTATGTTGCAGGTTTCACCATAGAGCATGCCAAAAAAAACACAATATGATTCTATGAAAAAAACTCTCGAGTGAAGACAAAGTGTGTCTACACACTTAGTTGTCTTTTCCTTTAGCATGTAATTTTCATTCCATACTTTAAAGGTGGGAAATGTAGACACTTAAATTTGGTAATTCACTCTTTGACACTATTAGTTTTGATAGTGCACTCTCCCTAAGATAAATACAATCTTCCCATTCCCACTTAATCACATTCCAAGGTCTCTTGTTTAAATTTTTTATACTTGCACATTAGCATGTTATCAAATTATGAGAACACAATGCACAAAATTCATATACAAACATCAATTGACAAGTTCCAAACTTTATATTGCATGTTATCCATCCCTGGGTCAAGTCCATATAGTTTGGACAAGATATTATATTTGTTCTAGCTGACTTGTGTGATTTTGACTGACATGTTCTCCAACTTTTCTTTCAATTTCATAATTTATTTGGTCTTATAATCTCTCTGGATTATTTTTCTTCGATAAATCATCTATATCCCTATATAAGAAAGTAAAGACTATCTCATTTGCTGAACTGGGAAATGCTATGGAACTACATTGATACAATCGCTTCCAACACTTGCATAAGGCACCCAAGGCTCCCTAAATCTTGCCATATCACATCTACAATCATTGAATAAATATCCATAGGTCTGAAGCTTCTTACATGGTTAATAAATCAACTCTCTCTCATCCACAAGAACTCAAACCTCCTTTCCCTAGGTATTATAGCAAGAGCTAACTCAACTCAAGCATTATCAATGTTTGTTGTCAAATCTAGTTGTATTAATTTAGATATAACATGCTAGGTGGAGAAAAATGTGTAGTTTGAGGCATCTTCGAAGTATTTCCAATGTCAGAGGTGTGTGGGGCACCCACAACCCAACTAATGTTTGTTTTGAAGGACTTCCCATCCACATCTGAGATTTGAGATCATGATCATAATATTTATAGAGCTTAGTAGGATGATAAAACATTAGGGTTTGATAGTAACAGATAGTTCCAGGTAGGTGACCATCTCAAGAATTTTCAGATCCTGAATCCAAATAGGTCCAATACCATACAAAATGGTCAAGGCCATATGGTGTAATCCTAGAAGATTTTTACAGTTCCATACCAAGGTTTTTTCCAGTTACAGTTCAAGAATGAAGCATCATTTGGTCTATATCTCCTTATTTCAGTAGCGCATCTTCTCATAACTTCCCAAAATCATCTATAATCATCTAAGTGCACTTATCATATCTTCTTTAGCATATTAGTTACAAGTATTAATTCATTATTTTGACAATGGTAATTAATGTTTGAAGTTAATTAATTATAATAATCACGTGTTTTTAACCATTACATTCTTTAGTGTATTAATTCACTAAAATCGTAAGGTTTCACGAACTCTAATTAGGGTGTAAACACATTTATCATCTAGAGATATCTAAGGTAACATAAGAATCAAGAAGTATAATAAGCATGTGTAGACATGAATTATTGATCATTTTAAGAATTCGAGAGAAGATAAAACTTTCCTTAGAGCATGAATTGAATAGGCATGAGTACATTTTACACGCATACCATAAGACAACGATATGCATTTTGATGGAACCATTGCAATTTTTTATTTTCTATACTATTGTTATTTATGGGCTTAACAAATATCAAGATAATGTTGTTATTCTTTGGTTTACTACAAGCTCTAAAAAAGTGTTATTTTCCTTGGATGTTTTTAGATTTTGATTCCCTATTATAACATAATAATCATAGTATAAAAATATCTTAGAATATAGCATATGTTTATGGGAAAATACACCCTAATTATACATACCAAATTTTCATACAAGGGCATTTATTTTTCATAAAATTTTATAATTATTTTTTGGATACTTATAGGTTTTTATTCCTTAGCTATATTGGGGTCTGATTATCCCATTCCTTCATTTTTGTGGTGTTTCCTACCGCAATATCTTTTTTTCCACTCTTCCCATCCTCTCCCTTTCTATCTTCCCTAGAATATTTTCCTCTTAACTCTTATTTGTTCATTGGAAAGATATAATCAAGGTTGCAATACTTTTATATATGGTAATGCATACTTAAGGAATATGTATTACACTTATTGGTCCCCAAAAGTGTATATATATGGCTTAGGGCCCCTAGAATCATGAGTGTACAATTTTGACAAAAATTTTATTTGTGGGCCCTTTTGATATTGGGTGCATCTAGATTACTTGGTCCTTTTCATTATCTTTCCCACATAATTTTTATCTCAGTACGGTCCTAATTTGAATTCAATAAGTACATATAAATACAATATGCATTAGGTAATTTAAGAAATAAATGCATGAGATAAATAGATATATTGAGCCTCAATGTAAATTATATTACAAACCAATTAGTTCAAGCTTTAAGAGAAAGACGATGTTTGAAACATTTATTTATCCACCAAGCATTCATTCTAGCACAAAACTTCATAAAGAGTATAAACTACATTATGTTATACTACATAGTTGAAGCATTGCATATAAAAATCGTTCTTGTTTTCTATACATTGAATTGAGGGACTTAACAAATAAAAAGGAACTTTTATAGTATGTAGTGTAATGAAGGCCTCAAAACAAATCCTTTCCTTATTTATTTTTCGAACATATATATTGTATTATGGTTTGGAGGAAGGAGGTTGATTTACCATGTATATTAACAAAGAATTTCTTAAATGGTATAAATGTTTTCCGAGCCATAAAACTAATGAATACCTTTCTAAAATCATTTTTTCTTATGAAAAATAACTTCCATTGTTGTCTATTGGTAGTATTGTAAGAGTGGATTAATGGTACTTTAATATTATCTTGGTGATTATATAAAGTTTTTTATCTCACTACAACTATAGACACTAAAAAAAATGCACACTAATTTCTTACCCTGCATCTGCCCTCTTTTTATTTAAAATCGCTCCTAATTCGAATTTGAACATATTTGCCCCAAAAATCCTATCCTAACCTCTATTTACACCCTATAAATATTTCAATCACTATCCGAACATCTCATTCACCTCTATTCTATCCCAAAAACCCAAATTAGATAATTGGTTATCATCCCTATCCATGAGGACATGCTTTCTTAACCTTAATTTTCCATCATCACTTGAATCCACCTTTTATGGAGGTGGTCAAAAACTACTTCCAAATGGGTGTGATTATCCCTCCCGAATTGTTATAGATTCAGGTAATTGCTAGCGACCCTATAAATATGGCTCTTCCCCCTTGGTTTGGGATCATCAAACATTTGTAGCAAAGTTCTGACTCTCTAATATTTGAAGCACAATATGGAAACACACTCAACCACTCTCAAATGTATGAAGCAGCCACACTTTATTTGTAAGCATGTCTTACACCCATCAAGCATTTCCTATTTTCTCCTCGCATGTATATCAGCTCACCAAGGTAATTATTTACTTGATTTTATGTTTCATATTCTCGTTTCATTATTGATTTTTCTATCCAGAATAGCAATCAACATTATTTACAATTAGAGTTATCAAATCACTCATTTAGTAATCCACATTTCATTTTACAACATTCACTAGCGAATATGGCAATCACCGGTGATTCCTTTTTATTCAATTACTTTTAAGTTCCTCATATTTTTATCCTGCTTCATCATATCTTTGTCACTAATCCTTTGTTCCAAATTTGTCTCTATTTAAATGACCCTTCCTAGTGTCCTTCATCTCATCACTTCCATTCATGATCTCTCGATCATTCGACAACCATTTTTATAGGAGCAATATGACATTTCTCATGAATCCATCTTCTGCACAATTGTACTCACCCCTGATCCAGACGATATTGAGGATCAGCTTGTCATCATCCATGAAGAAAGTGATCAAGTTGACCAATATTGGGAGGATTATTTTTATAAACTTTTTTGGTTCATTACTTTCTCATGGATCATTTACTATGATCAACATTTGGAAGAACCTATTGAATTATAGATCAAATTATTTGGTTTCATCTCTAGCATATTATCTAACATAAAACATTGGAAAATATATTGAAAAATATTTTGTTCTTTTTTCATATATTTACTATTATTCATATGCTCTTATATCTTATTATGTATCCACATCTTAACTGAAAACATGAGCTAACACCTTCGAAAGGAAGACCTTTGGTTCTTGGGACTGATCTATTTCAGGAAGCTCACTTTATATCTATCTAAAATCTTTTTTTTTCACTTTGTCTTTGATTTAAATATATACACCCTCTTTAGAGTTTGGAGCACGTACATGGATTGAATTACATTGCATTTCTCATCCACTATAGATGTTTGATCCCTATCATATTCAAGGTATGGTGATCAAAGTTTTATTTCATTAAGATGATTTGAGAACTATGATTACACTATTACATATTGGCACGTCCGGTGAAACCATTCCCTTAGTTTTATTTAATTTTTATCTTTATGTTTTGTAATTGTTAGCAACTACAACAAATTGCCAGCGATTCCTGTGTTTTTTATTACCTATGAATTTTATTAGTTGTTTTTTTCTATTTTCTTTTTCACTTTTTGTCTTCTCCTAACATTGCATGTTTGTTGTTTATGGATCTATTTTTGGGATATCTACTACTTGGAATTCTCAAAAACTCGTTGTAAGTCAGATAAAAAGGAAAATCATATCCAAGTTTTCTTCTCGTGAATTACATTTTCATGTTTTTATTATCACATTGTTCTTCCCTTTTTTGCTTGCTAAGTTCTCATTGAAATATCACACTTCACTTTGGGATCTTAAAACGAAACTCTTCTTTTTTTTTGCATATTTATTGATCACTTAACTTAATTAGGTGGTTAACATTCCGCATTCACACTTTTTTTTTAATTTTCTCCTGCACACATTGTCAAATAACTTCAATAAAAAACTCATCAAAACACTTCCTCCCATGTGAAACTATTGGGATTCCATCACCCAATGGGGAAGCCACCACAATGTTCTAGTTGTGTAATAAATTTTTTGGTTTTTTGTATATGTATCATGCGCTTACCGAGGCTTTCAACAAGATATTTGGACATACATTGACAAAGATCTGTGATGTTGGATGGAAGGATTGGGATGATAAAGTCTTTGTTGTACTTTGGGCATATAGGACTACTTATAAAAGATTGAACAAAGCCACACCCTTTCAACTAGTGTTTAGCGTGGAGGCTATTTTACTAGTGAAATTCATGTTACCTTCCCTGCGTATTACGCGCACAGGAGGACTGGATGATGAGCAAGCACTTGAAGATCGTATAGAAAAACTGATGTAGTTGGATGAGAGGCACATCATTGCTCAGTGAAGCTAGAAGACAGAAAAGGCCATGCAGAAGGTAGGACACGATGGGCATATAAAAAATAAGCAAATTGAAGTTGGACAAATGGTCCTTCTGTATGATTCAAAGTTTTTGCACCACCATGGAAAGTTCCAAGTGCATTGGTTGGGACCGTATGTTATTACTTACATACTTGATCCAAGCGCTTTCCAGTTACAGGCGGTGGATGGGACAAGGTTTCCTAGTTATTTCAATAGGAGTAAGCTGAAGCCCTACTATAAATAATCCTTCTTGATGTTTGTAATAGGTAGGATTGCCATTTATCTTAGGTTTTTCTTTAATGTATTCCCTTTATATGTGTTTCCTTTCTTTGTCGCTATGAATTATCAATTTAGTTCATTGTTTTGTAGTAATAAGTGTGTTTGCACACCAGTTGCTAATTACTGTCTATTGAGTTCTTGCGCAAAGGACTGTGTATACATTTAGTGTGGGGTGGATTCTAAGTAGAAGTGTGCGTACAAGAGTTGATGTTTACAATGGCCCAAGAACAAGGAGTTCGCGTATCATTTGGTGATGTTGGTCATTGAAGCAGTGCTAAGGTGTCAAAAGGGGAATGATGGTTATAAGGAAAATACCCAGATTGAAAATCATTGTACGTTGAATAAACATGCAGGGCAATGTGAGGTAGGTAGTGGTATGGAGAACTACTTAGTATAGGACACAAATTTTTATGTACTACAGTGCTAGGAGTGTGCGTAAGGAGGTATGTAGTCGGTGAAGGAGTTTACATGCCAGAAGGTTATAGTTTGTATGTGCATTGGACGCGTGGCGGAAGCACACTTGAAACTGTAGAAACAATGGAAAAAAAATGGGAAATCTGAATTAAATGCAATCGTACAGTGGTATTTGGTAAGAAATTAATGTGGGTAAAAATTGAAAAACTATAAAAGGAGCGTCAAGGTAAATCATTTTTACCTTACCTTACGTGAATTTTTGAAGAGTTATCATGAGACCTAGGGAAAACTTCGACGATCGAGTAAGAAATCAGTTGCAAAGTTGAAGAATCGTGAACTAGAGGCTGAAGGAGAAGACGACCGAGTAAGGAGATTTCCTTTGGAAGGATTCTTACAGATTGGATGGTGTGTTATGGATTACAATTTTCTCTATTTAGGTTTTCACGAATTATGGCATGACATTTAGAGTTTAGACAGAGAAGTATAGCAGTATTGCGCCAAGGGTTTGTGGCAGGAGATTTGAAGTATTAAGGAGAGAAATAATAGCCCAAGGCCTGTTGACACATCACTCAGAAAAATTTGAGTGCTCATATGAAGCACGCAAGGGTACTAAGTCCCTCTTTTATGGCAGTTTTGTCAAGGATTTAGTATGAAAAGACATATGATCTAGATCCGTAATAGTAATGCAAAGATAAATGAAAACTAGATCTAGATCACATCCATATGTAAGGATGAGCTAAACAATAATCAAGATCAGTTTTACTATGCAAGATCTAGTTATAGATAAGTCAATAACCAATATCCATCCACAAAGATCCATTGTATTAATCATTGTAAAACATAGAAGTTGAATACATACATAAGAGTATCACTAGAAGTTGAATTACCTTGCATGAATTTGTAAAGAGTTATCGTGCGACCTAGGGAAAACTTCGATGATCGAGAAAGAAATTAGTTACAAATTTGAAGAATTGTGAACCAGGCGGTGAAGGACAACATGATCGAGTGAGGAGAGATCCTTTGGAAGGAGTCTTGTAGATTGGACAGCGTGGTGTGGATTTCAATTTTCTCTTGTTATTTTTTCACAAATTAGGGCACGACATTCAGATTTTAGACAGAGAAGTATAACAGTATTAGGCCAAGGGTTTATGGCAGGAGATTTGAATTATTAAGGAGAGTAAGGGTAGAGGTAAAAAATTTAGTTCACACGACTAAAATGACACTGAGGAGAGTAGTGATAGCCTCACCAAAGAAGAAAAACAAGGGCAAGGACAAATCGGCACGTACAGTTGATGTCTAGGAAGAATGGTACTCTAAAATGTAATACCCAGATGGGGTGTTGTTGGGGAAGGAGTGGGTGTCACATGTTAGAAGCATGATGGTGAGCAACTACAACTACTGCACATAAACTAACTACACGTGACATGGCAACAGACCTTGTGCAACCAACAGATGAAAGGACACCTGATGACAAGCATGTATATGATGATGAGGTGAAGAGGTTGTTGAACAATGTTGGACTATTACAATTATATGAGCTTACTTTATTTGGGAATCTTGAAAGGCTATATCAATGTTTGATGTCGCGCGTCCATGTTGACTATTTCTACTTCACTGACAGAAGGATGTGCATTACTGCGCAGCTGATTTAGAAATATACTAGCACGGTTGACATAGGGGTTGTGTTGGAGGATGGCCTGTGAAATGATGTGAAGGTGAAGAAAATTGCAGTGGAATTTGAGTAAAATAAAGGAGGGTGCACATATGATATTGTTAAACTGAATGGTCTTGTCATAAGGATGGTCGCGCGCTTTCTCACCAAGTTGAATGGGCAAGAAAGGTGGACACATGTGAATAAAAGTGGCTTTATGTATGCAATAAAATATCATAAAGGACCATATATAACATTGTTTCATTTATTGCAGAAGATATCATTGAAGTCATGCATGACGGTGATAAGATAATGTTTGGAAGCATCATACTGTTGATAGTGTTCTCAGAGATTAGGGTGCCTGATGGGCTGAAGGATAAGATATGGGAATATCTTGATGAGAACCCTTCTCCTGCAAAAATATTTGTGAATCCTACTTGTGATTCAGCAACCCCAACATACAAGGCGTGCATGGATAAGTGGTACAAGTGGATGTACGATGCCTTCGGCGCAGATATGCAGATTCTAGCCGAGTTACCTGCTTTGATGAAGGGGATTGCTGAGTTCGCAGTCTACCAACAATTCTACATTTGGTAGTTCAATTTAAAAGATGGCACTAAGAGCCCGTGGTGCAAACTTCCATTTTCCTTTTCAGGAGATTACTTTCAAGCTGCAGTGAATAGATTTAAGGGAGCATAGAATTTGAGGCTTGATTTATGCAAAGTGGATAAGGAGCATCAGGAGATGCTTCAAATTTTTGTGTATCTGAAGAAGCGCGCTTATGAAGAAAAATATGTATCAGAGAATATCCACGAGTACACACCCTAATTTCACATCTGTCCTAAATCAATTAATTCCCCTTCCTCATTTCCCACAAAAATACACTTCGAATTAATCAAATATAATTTGATTAATTATCCATTTCAAAATCCAAAAAATAACCCAATCCTCACCACATGTCATTATTCTCCATGTTTTTCTACTATTGAATTAAAAATTCAAAATCAAATCCTCACCCACTCTTCGTGGTCCCCACTCACCTAAAATCCTCCACTTATGAATTAAAAATCCAAAATCAAATCCTCACCCATTCTTCGTGGTCCACCTAATCTTGCCCACATTTTCAACCACCTAACATTTTCCCGCCCACATTTTCAAACCATGATTACTTAAATTACTCTAAGTTAATCACTCCCCCAGGCTATAAATACAACCTTACCCCTCCCCTCTAAACACACAGAGAATAAGCTTGAATGCCCTGTCTAAGTTCTTGCATCCTTTGAGCAAAGAACATCCTTCTGCCTCGTCCTAATGCCCAAATAGCCTCATCTTGAAGCACCCCAAATCCATAATCCTTTTACCCATTTGGTGCAAAGTAAGTGGATCATTGTTGCAGGAAGGCCTTGCTCCATCTTGAAGAAAAGCACCTACATATCACACAATCAGGGCTCAATCCAAGTTTCCTAGCCCATTCTGAGGTTTGCTACGGAACGCGAAGGAGGAGGTATGATTGTTAGTATTTTACTTCCTTGTTAGTAGTGTATTTTTCCTAGCTTACATTCTGGCACGCCCGGTTACTTTTGATCTGTTACCATTAATTTCCCAATTAGTGGTTTTATCTGTTCTTTGTTTATTATTGTTCATTATTATCTCTTTTTTGTGCCTTATGGCCTTCTTTGGTTAACCTTCACGCTATGGGTAGTGTTTTTGTTGTGTGGTGTCTTGTGGTGCATCTGCAGGTTGTAGTAACAATGACATTACGATGCTCGTCATCTCTTTGATCTCCACAGTGCTTGGTGTCTAGCAGAAAGCACATTCATCCCCTGCTCTAGCTAATTGAGGGTCACCTTGGATGACAAGTTTTGGTATGGGAAACCAATCCAGAAAATTACTTTCTTTATCTCTTTATTTCTTTTTGCTACAATAATACTTTGTAGGAAGCTAATATTATCATTTTTTTAATCAATTTTTAAATCTTTTTTTAAATCACTATATATTTTGATTTATTAATTTTCATACTTTTAGATCTCTTTGCTTACAAAAAAAACAAAAAAAACTAGCTCGGGACTTTTTTTTCCCGTTTAATTGCTCCTTAGTTCATACATTTTCATTCAGATTTACAATCATTTGCCCAAAAAATAATCAAAAAACTTTATATTTATTTCTTTTAAATCTCTTTTTTTTAACGGAAAGGTATCTATAAATCATTTTTCAAAAAAATAAAAAAATATTTTTTATTTAACTTACAAAAAAAATTTTTTCATTTAACCTACCTTTTAACATTTTCTTTTTAACATATATAACTCAACAAATTTATAGTTTTTTTTCATTTATTTAAACACTATTCCATATCACTAACAACCTCACACGTATCTCTTTCCTCATCACTTCAAACTCCCAGTGATCTCTTCAAATCAGAAACTCCCACCTAACTCCCAACCCATATCCTTTTTCCTTCCACTCAATTTTTTATTTTTTGCCTTCATTTCAATTTTCCACGACAACACTTCTAGGTCCTCGTTTTCCAATCCCAACTCCCCATCCCTTCCATCCCACACCCATCCTTCCTCCCCCTGTCTTTCCCTCCCATCCCATTTCTCCCCTGATCCCTCCCTGTCCCAATCAATTAGCCATCCTTCCATCCCACATCCCTCCCGAGCTCCCCCTCACCTTCCATTTGACCCTCTTCTTGCAACTTCATGATCTCCCCAAACGGTCAACTTTTCATTAGTTTCCACATTCCATCCCATCTCCATTCCCATGCCTCCCACCCCATCCCCCACTGTCCACCCATTTGCAAACTCGACTCCCACCCATCTCATATCCTCCTTATCCCCAACTTTTGTCCCCACCCTTGACCCTAACATCGGTCTTCCCCCTTCCCTCCCAATAGTATCCTATTTAGCCATCTCACATCAAATTCCTCCCACACTCCATCTGACAATCTCACACACCCCTTCCCCATTCCCACTAACTTCCTTTTCCCTCAATTAAGCTCCCACGATGAGGTTACTCCCAACATCCCATTTCGATCCCCAAACCCACTAAATTTTCAATTTTAACCAGAAAAACATCACATTTCTACAACCACTTTGACCTGTGAAATCCTTCTTTCCCATTTTTTCATGTTTGTTGAAATCCCTTAACCACTCTTTTGGAGTTTCACCAGAACCACACCAATTCATAGATTGCATCAATCTTCTTATTTTGTTGATTCACTTTATCAGATTTGCCATTTAAATATACATACATTTCAATTGGATTTACCCCTTTGATTCACCCTCTGTTGCTATTTATTCATGTAGACTTTCCATTGGCATCCACCAACAACATTCATTTTTTGCATCATTATTCTTTGAGACCTAATCCCATTTTTGCATTCTCCATTTCCCCACTTTCAACTTCCTTGCCATTTTGTAATATTCATATTTACCTTACACATTGGTCACAGGGCCTAATTATTTTGTAACAACGATCGTCAATTTTCATCCACCATCTTTCTGTAAATATCATCAGGATTTTTCGAATTTATTTTCATTATTTTACCTTCATCAATTTTACCATTTCACATTTCCCTTTGTCTTCAAGTCTCTTGATATTCACCACTTCAACATCCATTCCATAGATTCCCTTCCCATTAGCTTTGTCACAATTCATTAAATTCATCCCACATTGAGGTATCAAGAATCTTGTCTTTATCAGTTTCACATTTATTTCATTTTAATTTTACATTATTTGTCTTAGGGTAACATAAGTGCCTCATTATTAACATCCATTTATTATAATGTAAATTTTACTTTTCCTTTTCACACATTCGCTTTTTAATCCAAAACACGATTACATTCATTTTTAATTTTATTCTTCCATTTTTTTTACATTAAGGGTTTAATGCAAAAAATGTTTCCACATCGATTAGGTAATCCATTGCAACACTTACTTTGTGCATTTCTTATCATAACCATTTCATTAAGTTTTGTAATTTCTTCCAAAACTTTATTCCCAAATCAACTTCACTTATTTTGTGATCCATTTTCACAACTTTTTTATTTAATTCATCTTATTTTTCAGTATTGGTGATTTTTAAGTCCTATTGCAGGTCCAATTTTATTTTTAACTTTTTTGTGATTTTTCACACTTTGTACATTATAATTAATTTTTTTGATCATTTTACTAATATTGTGTGCAGGTACAAACTACTCACATTTTTTGCAGGACCTTTTTTTCCAACACTATTCACACCCTATTCACACACCAAATTATTAGGTTTGCATTCCCCATCATCTTTTGCACACTGGAGGCCACCCGGGCTCCGCAAAACAAAATTTTTTTTGCCTTACATTCCAATTTTCCATGACAACACTTCTGGTAACATTTTTAACGCTCTCATTTCGTTGTTTTTATTTTTTGTGAAGATAATCATTATTACTATTTCGCAATCATGATTAATTGCAATAATTATTAAATTTTTAAAAAAAAAATCTATTCCAATTGTATCTGCGTATGCTCTTTTCCTGCGCCTTCGAGCGATCTGGAAAATCAGAAATGGTCGCAATTGTTTAGTTTCTTGTTCTAACATTGCAGGATCCTCTAGATTTGTTTTCTAACTGTCATTTCAATCATTATTTTACTTTGTCATATTATTAATATTTGTTTGGTCGTTGGTTGTGTATGCTCTTTTCCTGCGCCTTCGAGCGATCTGGAAAATCAAAAACAACCACGATCACTTTTCTAACATTTCGTTTGCAGGATAACTACTAATTTGTTTTTTGTAGGACCACGTCACTGCTAGAATATTGTCAAAAAAAAAAAAAAAAAAAACAAAAAAATCCCGCAAAACTACCACCATTCAAAGAAAATTGCTAAAACCAATTTTTTTAGCACGCCCAGGTACGTAATTATTTTCTGCTAGTGATTTATTTCAAGTTGGAAAGAACCTTGCATTTAATCACTTTATCATTTTGTTTTTGCACGTAGATGAGGTGGATTTCATCACCACCAAAGCTACACCGGTGACGTGGACTTGACTACCACGCACCAACAACATTTGCATCTGCATTGCACTTTGAGACCTAGTCTCATCACAAGCGTTTGGTATTTACCTCGCCCCTGCTCTTCACTTACAGGTAATGTTGTCATGCGGCGCATGCGAGTCACGCCTAAATAGCTGTAACAACGAATCCTGGGCATCGTCCCTGTAAATCTTCGGGGAGTTATAAGGACACCATACACATTCATCCCTCCATTACCTTCCCACTTTTCACAAAACCTGTTTTGGACGTGGTGATTCACTCCGAAACAGGCAAGTAAGAATTGGTGAGTCTCCTCCAGTGCTCTAAGGGTTCCCCGTACCAATTTTGTCCCCGTACAGAATTAGGTATATCAGGACTAGGGTATATCGGAGGACGCATCTTTTTGGAGTAATAAGAGCCTGCATCCATCATTCCACAACATACTTGTATGATTGCATGAAACAATGATCATTCCTGAAGAATTTACCTCTAAGCCAAAACAATTTGATCCACATGATTGCTTGTTGTTTGAAAACAAAATAGTTTAGCATTGTTTTATCATAAAACTTGGCTGATATCAATGTGTTCATTGTAAAAGTTCAAACCCTAGTTGTGTTCCACAAAAAAATCATTTCTCGACCAATTCAATACCAAGTGAAAACATCCAAACAATCCAACAACGCAGACCAAAACATCACACCAATTTCATTAGCTTGCTTCAGCCAACAATACATCTGCCATAGCTTGTCTTCGGCTATATCCAACTGATATTGAGTGACTAGCATTCACTCCCCATATCGTCAATTGTCAAAACATCCTTCATAGCTTGTTTCCAGCTATATCAAACTAATATTGGGTGACTTGTTTGAGTTCACTCATTATTTTGTCCACCATCACGTTTATCCAAATCACAGCCAACACAAATCCTTTCATAACTCATTTTGATTTATATCATAACCATATTGAGATTAACATGTTCGGGTTACTCTCCCCATTGAAAATCCAAAGCTTGTTCAAGCCAAATCTACACAACGTGCAACAAATTCCCTAATAACTCGTCTCGAGTTACATCATCATCATATTGAGATAACTTGTTTGAGTTACTCTCCTTATCAGTCATCACGAGCTTATTCGAGCTAAATCCAAAGTAATCAAGTTCTCATTTAATCACCTGTTCAAAATTCCTACCCACTTTTCAACTTAATCAGACACATTTCATCATGGTATTCACACGTAGTCACAATCATGAAAATGATGATGAAGAAGTCGCACAACCAGAACTCACCAATGAAGAACAAGAACAAGTCAATAGGGTGATAGAACAAAACAAAAATGAATATCTATTACGCATCCTAGCCATGGGGGAAAAACTACCCCCTGACTTCGGGACTGAAAATTTAAACAAACTTATCGACAATGGTGAATCAAGTTATCACAATGAAATACCAAACAATCCAAATGGTTCTTCGGCCAATGACTTATTCACTAAAATCCAAGACTTAACAAAGAAACTTGAGGAAGCAACTGACTAGAGCTGAAAGATTAAAAGACCCAATCTAGATTCCAATATTCACGACATTTTTGATAAACCATCCCCCACCTCTCCATTCGCACAAGAATGGAAACATATGAAAGACACCATTCAGGGACTACAAAAACAATCAAAACAATTCAACTTTGAAGAATTGTGTCCTTATCCATTTGATACAGAGATATCACGCTTACCATTTCCGTCATCCTTCGAAATCCCAAAGTTTGATAAATACAAAAGCAAAGGTGACCCCCGTGAACATGTCAAGGAATTTTACATGCAATGTCAGGAAGTTTCCTATCGAGACACGTACCTTTTACGATTATTCCCCCAAAGTTTAGGAGGACAGGCTTTAGACTGGTTTTTCCATCTTCCCAAAGGGTCGGTCATGACATTTGCAGACTTATCAGAGAAATTTGTCAAACATTTTTCCTATAACTTAGACTCAGAAATAACCATGCTTGATCTCTGTAACACTAGGCAAAGGCCAAATGAAAACTTTTCCTCCTTTTTACAATGATGGCGAGGAATTGCAAGCCGATTTCCCTGCTCAGTACCCGAGAGACAACTAGTTAGCATTTTTGTTCCTAATCTCAATGCCGAATTATCATTCCACATGCAAATGCATTGTCTGAATAGTTTCGAAGAAGTCATCGAAAAGGGCACACAAATCAAAAAATCCCTCATTTCTAAGGGCTTACTTAAAGCACCCTTTAGGGACCAACCTTATCGAGACACCCCTCAGAACCAGGACAAATCTAAATTCTTTAACCGGAATCGAAATATAGTCAACGATGGCATTACTGATTCCCACCATGTTTGAAACATTCAAAACCATCCCATCAACACATTAAAATCCAAACAACCAATCATTATCCCTAGAAAGGAAGTTCCTTCTCGGGATCGACAAAGACAGTTCACTCCTCTCGGAGAAAGTCTATCTAGTGTCTTTCGTCATTTGGAAAATGCCAATATGATTACATATCCCATTGTCAAACCTTTTAAAGAAGGACAACCCAAACCAAATTGATATAAGGACAATGAATATTGTGATTACCATCGCATAAAAGGGCACTCTACAGATCGATGCATGCAACTCCGCCATTACGTCCAAGACCTGATTGAACGTGGAGACATAGAAGTTGAAAATACTTCTGAGACAAAAACACCTAATGAAAAACTTCACATGTTCAAAAATCCCTTCCCTAACCATGATAACAATTCAAAAGATAAGGGTCAATCATCAAGCAATGTCAAGTATGACTCAGTCATCTCGACCATAGATTATGACCAAGACTTAGTGACAACTATAAAGATCAAAACTGACTGTGTGATCACCACTAGACAAAAAAAAATGTGGGTCCCTACAACAAAAAAATCTGCCACTTCGTCCCCCACATCACCTCCTAATCCACCATCTAATTCCACCACCAATTCCTCTCCACAACCTACGCCATCATTCAATATTGTCAAACAATTAGAGAAGACTGCAACACAAATTTCCATCATGGAACTACTTAATTCTTCTCCCGCACTACAACGCATCCTTATGCAAACATTGAATAATGCTCGTGTCCCTGAGGACATCAATTCACAACAATTCCAGGCTTTAATTACACATCTTACAGTCCCCAATCCTATTTTATCTTTTGGTCCCGCTGACCTTCTTAATCCCAACATCGCTAATAATCATTCTTTATACGTCGAGGGTTATGTAACTCATCGTAAGATCAAGCGCGTCTTAATCGACAATGGATCCGCATTGAATATTTGTTCCATGAAACTTTTACGTTGTCTAGGTTACACTGAAAATGATTTACAAAACAATATCATAACCATTCGTGGGTATGATAATAGCGAAAGAAAGTCTGAAGGCACAATCACGTTGCCTCTCCAAGTTGGACCCATCACCTTAGACACGGTATGTCATGTGGTGGATGTAGAAGTTGCATATAACATTCTCGTCGGTCGACCATGGATTCATGCCATGAAAGCCATCCCATCAACATTCCACCAATGTATTAAATTTCCTCATTTGGACAAGGAATTTACATTACGTGCAGATCCCCAACCTTTTGAGTATTGTAGATTCCTCGAAGGATGGTATCGACATGATCACTATTGTCCATCAACAGATAAATATGCTCCACCTCGCATAATTCCTAACGAAACATGCATTGATCCTTATACACTCCCTAACAATGATCTGAAACCATCATCTCCTAACTAAAACACATTTTCCAATCCATTATCTTCCGCTAGTCAACAATCTTCCACCAGTCCTCCTCCCACTAATCAATCATCTTCTTCCACTAATCAAGCTTCTTCTTCCAGCAACAATTATTCTTCCACCACACCATCTTCTTCCTCACCTAGCCAACCTTCTTCATCCAACCACACCTCTTCTATTAAGATACCTTCTCTTGTGAACAAACAAAATTCATCCTTCAATCCACCCCCGTCTTCTTATAACCCATTCTCTTCATCTTTTAAACTACCAAATTGAATTCCCCACCACATGAGGTACCTATTGGTCACCCATCCCACACATTTAAAATCATTGACACAAGATGTGGTGAATATCAATTTCAAAAGATGGCAGACTCCTTTTATATCAACAAATCCCCACATAGCTATGGAAAACCTAACGCTCCACATCTGAGAATCCATCCCACTTACCAAATGGGACAGTCAGTTTGGAAAAAGTTTGGTTATCTTGACAACGAACATATTCCAAGTTCTTCAGGATCTTGGTTATATAATGACGACTTTGCTCCATGTTATGAGTCCCCTCAATTTACCAAAGCTCACCGAATAATGAAAAACATGCGATGGAAGGGTAAAGGACTCGGTCCAAATGAACAAGGTCATTTAGACCCGATAAATTACACACAACATCATGGTAAACATGGTCTAGGTTTCAAGGTGTTTGATGTTGCTCCCATAATAATTTCAAGTGACAATGATGACACCAGTTCTGATAATGACATCAGGTCTCCATGTAGCCTTTTTGAGGACCTCGCTGAAACACATCTTTACTTTGAACATTTATCTGTTAATGTCATCAATTTTGAGCCTACACATCCGAGTCTCATAGACCATGGCCAACCACATCATGCGGCCATGGACATGTTCCAAAATGATGAAGCCATCGAAGAATTCCTTGGAACTCGTGACCAAATCCCTACTTCCGACCATAGAAAAGGATTTGAAATCAATCTAAATGAATCGGCCTATTTTGGTGAAGAGATAAAATATTCAGATCCTTCACCCTCAGAAAATTTGGATCAAAAGCGCAAACAGAAGATTTCCCATAGTCAAAATCTCACCGCCACCCTATCCAACAAACATGTCAATGTCCCAACATCACACACAAAAATCTTGTACCAACTCCCCTAAAACACCCGACACTGATGACCTACATCAACCATTAGCATCATTCTCTGAAAAGGATACATCTAAAATGCTTGTAGAAGAAACAAAAGACATAAACATTGGCACCACCGAACAGCCAAAAATTTTACAACTTGGCATTAGTCTGTCTGACCAAGAATGCATGGAATTCACAACACTCCTTATTGAATTCCAAGATATATTTGCATGGACATATAAGGACATGCCAGGCCTGGACCCATCTCTTGTAGTACACCATCTTGTGGTACATCCGGATGCAAAACCTGTAAACAAAAACTACACAAAATGCATCCCCATATTGCATTGCTTGTCAAAGCTGAACTCGAGAAACTCTTGGAAGCTGACTTTATCCAACCTATTGATTATTCGGCATGGATATCTAACATAGTTCCTGTAGCCAAGAAAACCCCCGGCATCAGAATATGCACAGACTTCCGAGACATCAACAAGGCTTGTCCCAAAGATGACTTTCCCTTGCCAAATATAGACATGATTGTTGATTCTACGGCAGGCCATGAAATGCTCTCCTTAATGGATGGATTCTCTGGTTACAATCAAATACGTATTGCTGAAGGGGATCAACATAAAATGACATTTACTACACCATGGGGCACCTTCTGTTATAAGGTCATGCCTTTCGGCTTGAAAAATGCTGGTGCCACCTATCAAGGAGTAATGACTGTCATCTTCCATGATATGTTACATGATATCATGGAAGATTATGTTGATGATATATTAGCAAAATAAAAAACATGAATAGGGCATCCAAGTGTGTTGAGATGCATTTTTGATAGATTACACAAGTATAAGGTTCGTCTTAACCCAAAGAAATGTGTGTTCGGAGTAACCTCTGGTAAATTATTAGGGTTTATTGTCTCACGAAGAGGCATAGAAGTGGATCCTGCCAAAGTCAAAGCCATTATGGAAATGCCTCCTCCTCAAAACCTAAAACAATTACGCAGTCTTCAGGGAAAGATACAATCTATTCGGTGTTTCATATCACAGTTGGCTGATAAGTGCCATCACTTTAATCAGTTACTCAAGAAAGATGCACAATTTCACTGGAACCACGATTGCCAAGACTCTTTTGCTAAGTTAAAAGAATACCTCTCTAGTCCACATGTTCTTATGTCACCAATTTTCGATAAACCCATGTTGCTTTATACATTTGCCACTGAACATGCCATAGGAGCTCTACTAGCACAACATAACGATCAAGCAAAAGAACAGGTTGTATATTACCTTAGTCGAACACTTATTGAGCATGAAGTACATTATTCCCAAATCAAAAAAGTATGCTTAGCGGTCACCTTTGCATTCCATAAGTTACGTCATTACTTGCTCAATCACACAACTAAGTTGATTGCCAAAATTGATCCTCTCAAGTATTTGTTGTCCAGACCCATTCTCATGGGAAGAATGTCTAGTTGGGTCGTATTACTTAGTGAATTCGATGTCGAATTTGTTCCGCAGAAAGCAATTAAAGGACAAGCCCTTGCAGACCAACTTGCCGAGGCACCCCTTCCTGGCACAGAACCACTTCATTTTCTCTTTTCCTGATGAAGATATTCTACACATAGACATCGCGCCAGCTTGGACTCTATTTTTTGATGGATCTTGTAATCTCCATGGCTCAGGGGCTGGTATTTTTCTTATCACACCTAGCGGACATGTTATCCCCAAATCATTTCACTTAGCATTCCCATGTACCAACAATATCACAGAATATGAAGCTCTCATCGCAGGATTAAAACTGGCTATATCTTGGAATCTTACAGAATTAGTTGTATTTGGTGATTCTTTACTTATCATCAAGCAAGTTACTGATGAATACCAGGTCAAGGATGAAAAACTTATCCCATATAAATGCATGGTGGATAGTCTTCGAAGCTATTTTTGATTAATTAGCTTTGATCAAATCCCCAGAATTCGTAATAAATCTACCGACGCTATGGCAACCATCGGATCCCTATTAGAAATCACATCTAGTCAACCCCAGGCACATTTTCTCGTTGAACATCTCTTAATGCCTGCCTATGATCTTCCTGAAAACACTATGGTATGTGAGATCGTGGGTCTGAATAACCCTTGGTACCATGATCTTTATACCTTCATTCGTGATAAAACATTTCCTGCCGACATGAAACCAATGCATAAACGTGCTTTAGCACAACGTGCTTCTCGTTACACCATTTTAGCAGAAACTCTTTATAAATGAGGATATGATGGCACCCTGCTCCGATGTCTTAATCAGGAAGAATCCTCGAGTGTCTTAGCTGAAGTCCATTCTGGTATCTGTGGAGCACACACGAATGGTATAGCCTTAGCCAAGAAAATCCTGCGAGTTGGATATTATTGGCCCACCATGGAAAGTGACGCATGTCATTTTGTCAAACGTTGTCAAGCATGTCAAAAGCATGGAAATCTTATCCATGCACCTTCCCAGGCATTACAATCGATAACCACACCATGGCCCTTCTCTCAATGGGGACTTGACCTCATTGGTAAAATCAGACCAACATCGTCCGATGGACATAAGTTCATCATTACCGCTACCGATTACTTCACTAAATGGGTGGAAGCTATGCCTCTCACTTATGTTACCGGTAGCCAAATATCGAAATTCATTTTTAATAATCTCATCTGTCGATTTGGTATTCCATCCGCTCTGGTTGCAGATAATGGCAAATCATTTAAAAACCAGGATGTAAAAGACCTAGCCAAATGTTTTCACATCAAACTTAAATGGTCCACTCCATACTACCCTCAGGGTAACGGTCAAGTGGAAGCAACCAATAAGACCTTAAAATCCATCATGGAAAATATTGTCAACACCCATGGACGTAATTGGCATACTCAAATTTACCCCGCTCTTTGGGCTTACCGTACATCTTACCGCACGCCTACCAGAGCCACCCCATTTTCCCTTGTTTATGGTTGTGAAGCCATTTTACCTATTGAGATAGAACTCCCATCCTTGAGGATCTCCCTTAAAGATGTAATTAATGAGGATGAATACCGACAGTCACGGCTTCAAGAGCTTGAGCTTCTCGATGAAAAATGACTTAATGCTCTCAATCATCTTCAAGTCTATCAAAACTGACTGCAACGCAGTTATCATAAAAAGGTAAGACCCAGAGAATTTGAAATTGGTGACCTCGTTTTAAAAGAAAATCAAAAGAATACCACTAAAGAACGAGAAAAACAAGGAAAATTTGAGCCTAATTGGTTAGGACCCTATGTAATTACAGCTAAATTTGGCTCTGGAGCCTATAAATTGGCCACTGAAGATGGTCAAGATCTTGATGAACCAATGAATGCAGTTCATTTAAAGAAATTTTATCCTTGAGATGTTCACTATTCTGGGAAACAACGTGTACATTGTTCCTTCTGTCTTGCTTATCTCCGAATAATTTAAATTTATTCATTTCCATTGGCAGATATTTTCTTTATCAAAATCACATCTTCATATTTATCATCATGAGACAAGTGCTAATATAAATCCTATTAAGTTTGTGAGTATCATACTTCTTATAATATCTCCCATTTTCAGTCGCTTTCACCTATGGTCATACCTAGAAGCTTACTGATGGTAATATATTCCCTTCAAAGACATTCTCTCTTTCATAACAAAGCTCTAAACTTCTTTACCCAGTTCGTTTGGTCGTCCATCTCAGTCTTCAGTGTTGAACCCTCACGTCCTACTAGTCGTGTGGGACTGAGATTAGGGGTAGACGTTTCTTCTCAAATACAAAGCACTATTGTAAAAATCCATCAATTCAATAACTTATGAATAATTCATTGTCACATCTTTCGTCCTTCATAGTCTTTGGTGTTGAGCCCACACTTCTTACTGGTAGTGTGAGACTGGGAATGGAGGAAGGTGCCCTTACTCGTCTACGTCTTGTCTTCGGTGATAAACCCTTGCCTCTTACAAGTGGCATGGGGCAAAGCGTAGAGGGTCATTCTCATAAAAGCATAAAAATATTGCAAAAACATTCAAAAAACATAAAAATAACAAAAAAAAAAAACAAAAACAAAAAAAAGACAAAAAGGGAATTCACTCGCCTATGTTTTGCCTTCGGTGATGAGCCCTTGCTTCTCACTAGTAGCATGGGGCAAGGCATAGGGAGTCATTTCAAAAATACAAAATCTTACAGTGCTTGCAAATTATAGAATCCCCAAAGAAGTAATTTAGATGCCTAAGTGAAGAGAGAACTATCCCTTCACCTCATATCTTACCAATCAGCAGGCCACATAACTGTCTAAGTCTAGCACGTGACTCATAAAGTGAAAGCCATTTTTGAAACTGGTTCAGTACCGTTATGAAGAATGGAGTCACAATTTCCCAAAGGGATTGTTGTTAGCATTTGTCTCTATATTCATTATCTACCTCCTACGTCCTTCTTGATTCTCGGTGATGAGCCCACACATCTTACTAGTTGTGTGGAGTCAAGAATGGAGCTGGACTTCTTTTCATCATATCATCACCACCATATCCTGCCAATGGAAAGAGAATTTGTGTTATTCTGATAATAAGTTACCACATGGAACACGGTACATACGGATAATATCTTGGTTTATCACCTCTCAAAAATAAGTCTGCACTCTGGTCCATAAATTGCCAATCACAGTGTAAAAATCCAAAAATAGTGTGAAAATTGTCAAAAATCTAAAAACAGTGTAAAAATCTAAAAATCCAAAAACATTCAAAAATCAAAAACAGTGTAAAAATCAAAAATCCAAAAACATTTGAAAATCGTCAAAAATCCAAAACATTAAAAATCGTCAAAAATCCAAAAAAAATCGTCAAAAATCCAAAAACATTAAAATCGTCAAAAATCCAAAAACATTAGAAAAATCGTCAAAAATCCAAAAACATTAGAAAAAAATCAAAAATCCAAAAATTGAAAATCGTCAAAAAAAAAACAAAAAAAATCTCAAAAATCGTCAAAAACATTATCCCAAAAACATTAGAAAATTGTCAAAAATCCAAAAACAAAAATCTTCAAAATCAAAAATCCAAAAAACATTAGAAAATATATATATATATATATATATATAATAAACAACAAAAAAAATATTGTAAACTCCAAAACAAAATCACAAAAACTCTAAAATAACCAACAAAATTCAACCTTTGAACTATTATCCCCAACGAATGATCCAATCACCTTATGACTACCAAATTCAAATCACTTCTCCTCGCATGAATCCTCGCTTGGGGAAAATCCGGCTCTCATTGTTTCCTTGTTTGAGGACAATGACCCAATACTTTACTATGTCCTTGTACCCCTGCTTGGGGGCACATCCGATCAATCCTCACTGTGGAACACGTTAGGGACATGTTTATTGGTTCTTGTGTTGCATTATTAGTTATAAATTATTAATTACTTTCTTGTATCTTGATATATTACAGGGGGCATCTTGATTTTATGTATCCTGGTGTTCTCTCTAATATTCTTATGTTATCTGATTGCATGTCGTACTGGGGCATCATACTTTCTTGATGGCCTCTGTCTATGCTCTCTTCCATTTGCATATCGTACTGGGGCATCAAACCTTTTTGATGGCCCCTGTCTATGCTATCACGCATATTACAGTCTAGTCATCCTGATCTTTTATATCACGATGCATCCTGTTATGTGCTATATTAAAATTAAGATACTTTTCGTCACGTGAGTATCTTCCTGCATGATCAACATCTTACTTTGCACCCCATCCATTCACCCATACTAATACATTCCCCAATTTGGGAATCCTACTTGATCACCGTTGCAGTTTGTGAATCCTACTTGAAGATCTTTCTCAAGTAGCATTCACTATCCAGCAGCTCCTCCTCCCCCACCATGATCACCATGTATTTGATCCATTCATCCTCACTCCTCATTTTTACTCCTCCGCCACTTATCCCCATATTACCCTTCTCACCATTCCTGTCCCCTCTCACCCATTTGTATTCTTTCCTTTCCCCCTTCTGCTTCCCGCTTGACAATCTTACTTAATAACCCCTTCTATATGGGATCCTCGGTGGAGGTTTACCCTCTCCCTAAGATCTTCTCACTGTAGAAGCTTCTTCACCACCTCCCCTCTCATCAAACAACAATCACCACCACACACATCTTCCCATTCCACCTCTTCTGCTTCTCATTCTCGCATCATTACTCTCACCACGCGGGCATCCCAATTAAGGATTCCCCTCACACTCTCCGCCCTCCACTACATATATTCCTTCATCCATTCATGTTACACTCCTTTGTTTCCTTTCTTTCTTGTTATCACCTCATCTCATATCCTATTCCACTCAAGCATACCTCACTCACTCTTTTCTCATCCTTCCCCAAATCCGTCTTATGCCTGGTCATCCTACTTACACGCTCTCGTAGTATGGAAAATTCACTTGAGGGTTCCCCTTCAGTCCATTTTGTCATACCCTATTCCCACCAACTCTATCATCATCCTTCTTCTTCTTCAGCTTGGCGATCTTACTTAACCATTCTGGCCGCATGGAAATCTTACTTAAGAATTCCTCTTAAGGATGATCTGCCCTATGGCCTTCCCTCATCCCATCATATTTCCCCCATCTTATTTCTCCCACCTCTCGTCGCGATCATCTTATTCAACCTACCATTCCACCCCTATACCCAATATAATTTTGTCTTTCTCCTTGCATATCATCCCTATCGGTTAGGTGATCTTATGAAACCTCTCGGCAGCATGACGATCTTACTTAAGAGATTCTCTTAAGCATGACATGTCATCTTACACTCGCCCATCACTCTACACTCTCACCATCCATATTTCCTCTTCATTCCCCATCATCACATCTTTTTACCACCACTATCACCATCCTCTGCTTGGCAATCTTACTTAACCACTCACCCGGCATGGCGATCTCACTTAAGAGTCCCTCTTAAGGATGATCTGTCTTCTTGCCTTTCCCCATCACTACACACCCTTCACCCTTCACTTTTTCTCGGCATTCCCCATTATCACATCCTTTCACCTCCTTTTCCATTCTCGCAAACACCACTTCTCGCTTGACCACTTGTCATCTCCAGTTTCGCTCACTTGGCAATCTTACTTAACCACTTCCGTCACATGACAATCTTATGTCAGGGTCCTCCCTACACTTAACTTGTCATCGTGAACTTCTCCCCCACCTCATTCTTCGTTCACTTTGTTGATCGCTTCTTCCACCTGGTATCTCCTACTACCCACTTTTTCCTCCTACTATTATCCTTTCTCCACATATCCTCTTACAACATACATCTAATCTCTTCCACCTACAATCACGTTCTTTTCCCCCATTTTCCCCTTCTTGATCCATCATCCTTCATACCATTTCTTCCCATTCTTTTCATGTCTTGTTTCTTCATCCTCACCTCGTTCATCCTCATCACCCGCATCCTCTCCTCACTTTCACCTAGTCCCAACTCATCCCTCCCATTTTCTTTACTCTTTCCACTTCATCTTCTCAAATTCCCCCCACATTTCTACCCACACATGCATTCACCATTATTGTTAACATTCCTCTATCATTCTTTCATCATCATCTTCTATTCCCGCGCTAATAATTGTAAGTGGAATTTCCCTAAAAATCATCAATCCTCATTCCGCACGACCTCATTCACTCCCTTGGACCTTCTAGAGTTTCCCTTCATTCCTTCCCTCCTCTAAGCCCACCACTCATTGTAAAGTGGGCTTTCCCTAACGTCCCTTTGTTGGCGTTACCCTTTCCAATCCTCATTACCTTTCTCCTTTTCTTCATTTTTTCTCTCACCCTTCCCCACCACTCATTGTAAGGGGGATTTTCTTAACGTCCCCTCATTGGCATTGCCTCTTCTATCCCCCATTCTCTTTTCTCTCCTATTCTTTTCCCTTAATCCCACCCTTTCTTGTCACTTCTTACCCATCTCTCCATCTTCCTCTTTGCCCTCTTCAATATCTTTACTGTCTTCATCATACATCCTTTTTCTATTTTCTCGTCATCCTAGTATCCTCATTTCATGCATCTCCACATCTTTTCCAATCGATGTCATTCCTCCCCTCTTTCTTCTCTTGAACATTCCTTATATTGTTCCCTTTCCACTTATTATCCCCTTTCTGTATTCCCTTCCTTCTACATCATTTTCTTTGTTATCCTCTTCTCTCTCCCACCCCTCGTCTTATTTCCCTTCCCCTGTATCATCTTCTTCCCCTTTTTCCATCACGTTTCCTCCTTACTTCCCCATCGATAACCTGGCTCTTCAGCGTTGTCCTATCTTTTTTATCATACCACCCTCCACATGCATCTCCATATGGTCTGTTCCATATTCTTTGCCTTGGTCTTCCTCGCAATGACAT
The DNA here is from genome assembly GCA_019776745.2 of Taxus chinensis. NCBI lineage: Eukaryota > Viridiplantae > Streptophyta > Pinopsida > Cupressales > Taxaceae > Taxus > Taxus chinensis. The sequence goes on from JAHRHJ020003177.1 coordinate 337,442, forward strand.
GATTCCTTCAATCTTCTCCTTGTATTCATTCTATCTTCCTTTCCTCTCCCCTAATTTTCACGTTTCTTCTGACCACTTCTCCTTTTCTCTACCACCCCTACACATTTTCAAATCACTCAACCTAATCTTGCCCACATTTTCAAACCACTCACTTAATCTTGCCCACATTTTCAAACCATGATTACTTAAATTACTCTAAGTTAATCACTCCCCTAGGCTATAAATACAACCTTACTCCTCCCCTCTAAACATTTTCACGGATAATAAACTTGAATGTCATATCTAATTCTTGCATCCTTTGAGTAAAAAACATCCTTTTACCTCGTCCTATTTTTTTGGCCCAAATAGCCTCATAATCATTTTTCCCATCTACTGCAAAGTAAGAGGATCTTTTGTCTTTGCAGGAAGGCCTCCACCTCTGTCTTGAAGCCAAAAAGCACCTACATATCACACAATCAGGGCTCAATCCAAGTTTCCTAGCCCATTCCAAAGGTTTGCTAAAAAACTCGAAGGAGGAGGTATGATTATTGGTATCTTTTATTTCCTTGTTAGTAGTGTATTTTTCCTATCAGTCCTCTCGAGGGGGCATCACCACATCTATCCATAATCACTCTTCTCATGACATTTTTGTCTTGGAGGATACCATGACATCCATCACTGACCACTTTTTATTCTCCCCAAAAAACATTGCTCTAACTTTTTGCTTAAAAAAATTAGATTGAATTCGTCCCAACCGTGGAAGATAGACATCAACACGAAAGGAGTCTGGGATAAGCTTTTATGGAAGGAGGCAGTCAACTAAAGGAGGATCACCAGCACAGAAGAAACAAAAGGTGCTCCCAAGTTAAGACTCTGAGGAGACGGATAGTGATGAACAATAATCTGGAAGTGAGGAAAGGGTGGTAAAATAGGTAAGCCATCAAGTTTACACCATCCATGAATCAGAGGAAGAAGGCAGAAGTGAACACTATGAGGACACCCGTGTAATGAATGTGGATGAAGGTGGGGTTGTGGAGACCGTCACCACATGAAAGTATAGAGGAACAGAGTTAGAGACTAACTACCTTTACAATATGTTGATGGTGCACACCTCAAATTCTGAGATACAAAATATACTGTAGAAGGAGGTTACAGATATTATTGAACATTTGGTATAGCATAAGGTAGCGCAGAGTCCAGGAGAAACAAGGTGAAGGACACACGGAGTGCTTGAGCACGAGGAGCCTCACTTGCTAGTAGGTTTTCCCAAGGGTGTTCGGGGAAAGAGAAGGAAAAATTATACCTTTCCCAAGCCCTAATAATGGAATATGATGACAAACCTAATAATCTCTTGTGCGTGTTCAGATATCAAAGCACGATTACCCCCATAAACTAGTTATTTTGTTGGTCGAGTTTTCAACATGGATGATGCATTAACCACGCACAAGGAAAATGTTTTCGTGGGTGATGGCATCACACATTGACGAAACATAATTTGAAGTGAGTTCGCAGATGCTTTTATATGTACATGGGGGAGTGAAAACCTCAAATGAAACATTTTCAGTAGTAGACTCATAAGGCTTATTAGATGAAAAAGCGTACAATGTGCTTAATAAACTATTGATGGAGTTCGGTGCTAGAAGTTTTTATAATAATAACAAATTGCAGGTTATGCAGAAAGAGCTAGAAGATAAGAAAAAATAAATAATTCAAAGGGATAAGGAGATAAAGGATAAGGAAGAAATTATTATGTAGTTAAGACATGAGTTAAGGGATAAAAAAGGATGGACGGACGCACTGTACAAGAAGGCAGAATGCATAGATGATGTAATTTTAATTGCACGCCCGGACCTGACACCCCCAGATAAGACAATGTATGATTCCAATTTTCATTATCTTGAGGATATAACATGCATAAGTACTTCCCAACAAGAAATCCTTTCCTTAGAATCTACAGAAGAAGTTATGGCATGGAAAATGCAACAAGAAAAATAGAAAATTGAAGCCACCATAACACAATACACTGAGTTACTTAAATTAGTGAAGGTAGAAGCTCACCTGGTGGAAGTTTTCTACGAAAATTGTGAAGATAGAGATCCTATAGTGGGGCTGCTCATTGCAAAAGATGAGGCATATTTGAAAGAGTTCTAGGCCAAGAACAAAGGAAATAGGGTGGAACATGAGAAAATATTGGAAGAAGTTGGGCAGAAATGAGAAGAAATTGATTCATTAAGATCCTCTATTAAAAATAAGTTCAGATACCTCTACGCGCAAGTTATAGACAAGATGGATGCGTTAGCTGATACAGGAAAATAGCTTGGAGACTTTGTTCGAAACGCTGAAAGGAAAAGGGTGAGGATATGACATTTGAAAAGATTACAACCATCATAGGGGGTGTATTTACTCAAGGAAACAGTGATTTAGAGGGGTAGAAAACATTGGAAGCATTAATGAATAAGGAATTCTCCCTTCTTTTTTCTGAGTGAAATCCAACTTCTTTCATTATTTGGTGTAAGCCATAGAAGTCATTCTTTCATTCTTTAATTTAATTCAAGGATTCTTTATTTTTATTTAGTGAGATAAAACAAAGTGTTTCCAAGGACGAACAACATACCTATTGTGGGGTAATTTTTGGCCTTAGAAATGTGATTAAGTATTGAAGAGAGCACATATGTACACAAGACCTATAAAGGAAGCGTACACGTAGGAGAGAAATATGGTGAGCACGCACATGTGGTTGTCAGTATTCGCGCATAGGAGATAGAGTAAAGGGTTCTCAAGGATTACTTGAAAAAGGATTGAGGATTTAGATCAAGTTTGGGTCAAGACGCTAAGTATAAATGATGGAGAGGGTGACACATAAGGGAATATTCCATTCAGGTAGAATCTAGTTTTAGAGCAAGGGAACTAGTTAGTTTGAAGTGAGAGCATGAAGACTTGTAGGCTACGCAAGGATATTTTGGGATGAGTTGAAGGTCAAGCAACATGCAGAGTTTTGGCTAAAAAATAGGATTAGAACTGAAGTTATCTATAGGATAACTATAGTTAGAAGAGCTCTAGTATGCTCCCTATAGATATATTTGTAAGCAGGCACATGGTTATTCTTAGCACGCATCCTCTTTTAAAGACGTATCGGTGGAGAAGGGAAACTCTCCAACCCTATGTGTGTGTGTGCATGCACGCGTGCGTGCGTGTGTGCGTGCGTGCATGCGTGCGTGCGTGCGTGCGTGCGTGCGTGCGTGTGTGTGTGTGTGTGTGTGTGTGTGTGTGTGTGTGTGTGTGTGTGTGTGTGTGTGTTGATTTGTATGGTTTTATTAGTTCCATGTATGTAGTAAGAGTTACACTGTTAGTTTATGAGAACGCATGACTTATGGTGAAACTCTTATGTATATATTCATCTTCTTTATTTTACAATGATTAATACAATAGATCTTTATCATTTTCATTTTCATTTATTGACTTATCAATCACTAGATCTTGCATAGTAAATTGGATCTTGATTCTTATTTAGCTCATTCTTGCATATGGTTGTGATCTAGATCTAGTTGTGGTTTATCTTTGCATGGTTGTTATGTATCTAGATTATATGTATTTTCATACCAACTCCTTGACAAAGCTTCCATAAAAGAGGAACCCGGTACCCTTGGGCGCTTCGGGTGAGCACTCATATCTGTCTGAGTGATGTGTTAGAACACTTTGGGTTGTTCTTGATAAAATAAAAGACTACAGTGACGTAGAGGCTAGGCACGTTTCATAAAACAGACACGTGTTGTCATGGCATCAAAAATGATGTAGAGAAAAAGTGTTGTGAACCTCCAGTCTTTGCCAAGCACTAAAAAAAGGTTTGTTACTTGAGATAGACCTCCAAAGAACTCTGGTTCCTCTTCCTAATCTAGTGCAAACTAACTCTAATGAAGGAAAACTAATGACTATCTCTATCCTATAATTTCCAAGGGACCAGGGAGAGAGAGAAATAACATACAAGTAAAGGAAAACTACACTACAGAGGTGATGCACCAAAATAAGGGTGTGAGAACAACTCTCCAATGTGTGAAAATGGGAATATAATGCAAGTTAGAAAGGGTGATAAAATTTCTCCACAATATGACAGAATTCACAACAGCATTTCCATGCACACAAAATAATAATGAATCCCTGCAATAGCATAGAATAAACACAATACATCTGCAATAAGATTGAAGAGGCAAGAAGAATCCAAATAAACACAACAAGAGAAGATACACCCACAACTTGCATCTATTGCTTCATTAGATATGTACAGTTCAACCTATTACAAAGTAAAGGCCCAGATCACCATGCAAGGAGTCCACTATAAAGGCCTTGCAAAGCACATTGGTTTCACAAAACAAAATGGCATAGTTTTGCTACTCAGAATTATCCCCCTTTTAAAATGAGAGAACACTTCAATTTATAGAAAATGAAGAGGAGGAGAAACAAGCAAACTCAGATATTTTCCCTTTTACATCAATTACAAAGTACCCAAAGTGGGTGGAAAATCATGATGTGAAAACTTGTAAAAGCCATCCCTGATTGATATCCCATAACTTGTAGTAGTGAGAGAAAATGCCATGCCCATGCCCATTAATTGCATTCCCCAACCACCATCCAACAACCAATTTGGAACTGGATCATTTTCTATACAAAATTCACTCCTCTAAAACTCCATCAATATCTATATTTCTTTATTGATTATGTGATAGATCTCAGAACCATGATTCCAATGAGACCAATTTTGTGAATTTCGTTGAGAAATGCAAAAGTTATGAGCTTCTGAGTGACTGTAGCTATTTTGGTTTTCCAGGCTTTCTTCATTACACGGGACTATGTGCAATTAATTTTTGGCTAGAAATACATATTTAAAATATTCCCTCCCTTTTCTAATGTTTTCTGCATATCATTTTAAATGATTCATGGGCATTAAAAATAGTGTGGGTCCCCCTTAATTTATTTGTCTATTTTTCATTTGAATGTGGGGGGGTTGAATGTATTTTAACATTGGAATAATTGGCCAGCTCGGCCATAACTCGGCCGAGCTGGCTGGCTTTCGAGCTACTGGTATCCAGCTTCCAGGCTTATGCACCAAATCATTTTTCCCTTTACCATTTTCGAGTGTTTCATCCTTTTAGTTGGGGATGTTATCACTATTCCTTTGGCTCCACGTCTTTATCACAGTTGCACAGGCCCACTGCCTTATTCATTGTATTACATCTTGTCTGACTTGGTCTCCAATTGTTTCAGATCTCCCTTTTGTCATTTAGGGCATTACTTTACCACCGATACATATCCTCACCACCGAGCTCCCTTGATGCCACCAACCAATTCCTCATATTGGCTCATATGTTTGACTCAACCTTTTCATCTTGCATTCAGGCTGGGTTTCATTGGGCCTTTGACATTTGTGTTCCACCCATCCCACCTTGACCTACTGAACGTTGATTACTTGGCACCACGTGGTTCTCGGGGTTTAGCCCACAATAAAGTTGGGTCCTTTTCCCTCTTCTGCCTCAATATTTGGGCCATTTCAACTCCAGCCATGGCTGACGACTGTCACCCAGTTGATTGCAATGGGAGCCTTGTTCCAACTTTGGGGTCTCCTTCACTTCTTTTCTCCACAGACTGCACCAAGGGGCCACATGGTGAATCACCATACTTCCACCCACCTTGCCATGAACCCCCGACTTTTGAGCCAGACCTTTGCTTCTTGGGCTTGGCCAAATGTCCACATTCATCTTCTACTTAGCCAAGTGTTTCATTTTCCACCAACCCCACTTGGGGCCTTCACAGCTTTACTTCCTTCATGTTTTGAACTCGGTCCCTGATCTATGAAGTTATGGCTCACTCTTTCTTGTGACATTTCCTTGGGCTCACCCGAGCTTCCAAATGGCTCTTCCTATGATCTCCTCATAAGCTCAATTGTCATCAAACATTAGTCATCCATTTGTATCTTTTCATTCATTGCACACTTTCGGTATTAGCTTAATACCTGCCTCTTTATGCCTCGTAGCCAATGTACTGATATTCACTTGTTCCTTCCACACATCTGCTCTAAAATGCATTTGAACTCCAGTATTAATTTGTATGCACCTACCAATCTGCTCAATTCAATTATGAAATTTCCTTAGAACTAAGCTTAGCTTTTTAATGGTGAATGGCTCAGTTCAGCTCAAGACAGCTTCTACCCTACTCATTTGGCCATTTCACTCGACATAACTTTTCCCATTTATTGAGCTTGATAAATGTCAACTTAATAACATTTTGATGCTCAGCCAACTCTTTCCAAATGAAAATAGGCTAACTCAATGAGGTACTACATGAGATATTTGATGGAACCAAGTCATACATTTGGGCTTGATGGCACTTAAAATCAGATCTTGACCTTGTTTAACTGATCCATAAATAGCTCCCAGTTGCAGAATATATTGGACAATCGGCTCGGTTCACATAGCCATTGATGCTAGACAAGCCCTGTGTAAGGCTTCTCCATTAATTTTGCATGTAGAAATTTGGTCAATTATGAACTTCATAGATGCAAGCTTAATAATTTTTCCCAAGCTCTTAGCATCAATAGAAAGAGACTCACCCTCTGAAAAGGTGGTGACCTAAATCTCATTTGGTAACTATGATGCAAGCTCATTTTCTTTCAACTGATCATGGTAGTGCAATCTATCATCCATCCAAATTTTTTAAGGACAATTTTTGGATAACCTTTTGGTGATTTTGGGGCCCTTTTGCCTACTAAATGAGAGCATCCAACTTCCTAGTAGCTATCCATTGGGCATGTAGTCAACATAATCATCATTATCTGATCTCTTTGCTTTGAAAATGGGTCCATGACCCCCATTGAACTATTAAATCCTGAATATGCCACTTTACTCAATGAAGACCAAGATAAGAAAATTCCTTTGAATTTTGTGAGAGTGGAAAGACAATTGATTTCAACCCTGAATTTTGAAATTTTCCTTTCTCACAAGAAAATTGAGTGAAAGATGATTTTCCTGATGAATTTCCATATCTGAAATTTCACCAAGAATACTGAAACTGGATAACAATTTTGACTCACAATGGCCATTTTCCTACTAAGATGGAGCATGACAAGCTGTCTTATAGATCCATTTGGCATTTTGAAGGCTATGTGAACAATTGATCTAAACTACAACTTTGCAATACCAAGTGTCGCCCCAATTTGATTTTGAACTGATTGACTTGGTGAATTTTCATGAGAAACTTCAGCTTTTATCTGAAGAAGTTTTCAAAAAAGAATGATACATTTGAGATCTGCCTCTTGACCTGATTTTAGTTGCTCTGCATTTAAGTTCTCTTGAAGATGACAATTGTTTCTTTAAACTCTGAGTTTCTTTGCTGTAATTTCTCCTTTCAAAATCATGATGAACTATATACAAGCATACACTAGAAGCAATAGAACATATGCACCAACACTTAGGGAAATTGAAAACTATCTCTAACAACAACAATGTGCACAAGCACTTGGAGGAATGAAAATCCTAGACTAATATGTACAAGGGTGAGAAATCTTCCTTCTAGTAGCAATGTTTGAGGTAGATTCCATTGATTGGAATCTGTAGTTCTTCACCATCCAACTTAGCCAATCGGAAGGCATTGATACTCTTGCATTCAGTAATCATATAAGGACCACTCCATATTGCATAAAACTTGGAATGATTTCCTTGTTTTTCTCGATCAGCATCCCACTTTAACACCAAATCTCCCTCTTGGAATGTCCTTTACTTTAGCTTTCTTGTCAAAGCTCCTCTTAATTAATGTTTTATATTTCTTCATGGCTTACATTGCATGCTCTCTTGTTTCTTCCAAATCTATGAGTTTGCATACCTAGCTTCCATGGGTTCAAACTCAGCTAGTTCCAGCTGCTTCATGAGTTCCAATGTTGGAAATTCAAGTGATATAGGCAGCCTTGCTTCTTTTCCATATACTAGTTTCTATGGAGAGCTATTCTGTTAGACCTCTTGGGTGTAATTCTATCATCCCAAAAGGCTGATTTGAGCTTTGTATGCTAGGTCCTCTGGTTTTCATCAAGAGTTCTTCTTATGATTCTCAGCAAGTTCTTGTTTGTGGACTCTGCTTTCCCATTACCCTGGGGGTAATAGTTAGAAGAAGTGTTGAGATATATTCCATTCTTGACAGCCCACTTAGTGATATTTGTGCCAAGAAAGGCCAATGCATTATCTGATATGATAGTAGCAGGTACACCAAATCTGGTTACTATCCCCTCATAGAAGTCCAAGATGCTAGATTCATTTGCTTCCTTGAGTGCCACCGCTTCAGTCCATTTGGTGAAGTAATTTGTTGCCGTTAAAATCCATTTATGGCCTTGGCTTGAATTAGGATTGATGACTCCAATGAAGTCTAATCCCCATTGCATGAAGGGTTGATCCACTGAGATTGGATGAAGGGGAAGCACTGCTAACTTTTCCTTGCCTATGAAGAATGCACATTTTTTACATTTCTTAATCCATGCATAGCAATCACTGAATATTGTGGGCCAATAGTAACCAACTTTCATGATTTTGAGAGTTGTTACTCATGGAGAAAAGTGACCTCCTGCATCTCCATCATGGAATTCATGCAACACTTTCTCAATCTGATTTGAAGGGACACACCTTAGGAGAACTCCATTCACATCCTTCTTGAATAAGATGCCATCAACAAGAGCATATGGAATAGACTGTAATCTGAAATATCTCCTCTTTGATTTTCTCAATTCTAGAGGACATAGGCCCATTTAAAGGTAATGCACCATATCTTGGGTCCAACATGGAGTGGGTACATCATCAACTGATTTTTCTTGATCATTTTGTAGCACTAGGACAACTTCTTCTTCATCTCTCAACTCAGCATATTGTTTAGAAGCAAGTTTCTCACACAACCCTTTCCCATGGATCATCTTGGTCACTTTGATGTCTATGTCATACTCCATTACTCGTGTGATCCAATCCTCCCTTTTCTCATTCAAATCCTTGTTCAGAAGAAATTCCTTGACTCCGGCATGAGATACTAACAGTTGGATCTTGTTGTTGGAAACCAAATGTTTGAACTTCTTCAAACTTCTAATCACAACAAGGACATGCTTTTCAATAAAAGAATACCTTACTTCATAGTCTTCTAAACTTTGACTGAAGAATGTTATGGGCTGCTCCAAGCCTTCTTTATTCTGCTGCACCAAAATGGCTGAGATTGTATCCAAACCCCCAAAAGCATATAACATGAAATATTTGGAGAAATCTGGATTAATAAGAGTTGGGGCTTGAGATATTGCATGTTTGATGGCCTCAAAACTCTCCTTACCTTCAGCTGTCCATTTGAATGCAAGGCTCTTCTTTAACATCATGGTCAATGGCTTCACCAAGGTGGAAAAATTAGGCACAAATCTGCAAACAAAGTTTATTCTCCCCAAGAAGCTTTGGAGAGCCTTCTTGTGACTTGGCAATGGAAGAGTATGAATGGCCTCAATTCTCTTGGGATCAATGGTCAATCCTGCCCTTGAAACAATGTGGCCCAACAAATTTCCCTCATGTGCCAAGAAAATACATTTCTTTGGATTCAAAGACACCCAAAACCTTCTGCACCTTTGAAACACTTACTTGAGGTGAAAGAGATGGTTTGTTGCATTCTTAGAGAAGACAGTGATATCATCAAGATAAACAAGCACTATCTTGTTGATCAGCCCTTTGAATTCCATATCCATTGCTCACTGAAATGTAGCTCCGACATTTGACAATCCAAATGGCATCTTCCTATAAGCATAAGTGCCCCATTTTGTAGTGAAAGTTGTCTTGAACTGATCTTCTTCTTTCACCATAATCTGATTATAGCCTGAATAACCATCCAACAATGAGAACCTTTCTGAACCAGCTACAACTACTTGTAAAATTTTCTCCATTGAAGGGAGTGGATAATGATCTTTGAGTGAAGCTCTATTCAAGTCATGAAGTCTACACACAATCTGATTTCTCTGATTCTCTTCCATACAGGCACTAAGTTTACAACCCAACTCGAATGCTTAATTAGAAATATAATGTTGGCCTCAATCATCTTGTTCAATTCTTTCCTCATGAGAGGTTCAATGTGAGGATTCACCAGCCTTTGCTTCTACCTGATGGGCTTAGATTCTGGATCCAACTCAATAGTATGTTGTGCTAATTTTGGATTAAAGCCTCTCAAATCTTTATAATTCCAGGAAAAGACATCAGGAAACTCTTGACAAAGTTGTATAAAATCAGATTTCTCTTGTTGAGTACTCACTTTTCCAATTTGCAACACCTTACCTTCACCTACTGAAATAGGCTCTAAATCTTCACCCTTTACTTGAATATTTGCCTTTTCTTTCAGAATTGGTCATTGGGGTTGAAGATTGACTCCAAAGTCACAAGACCCTTTGGAAATTTGTTTGTTCTCAGCTGAACCACTTGGTCACCATATTGTTGCTCCAATTTATCTTGATTTCTAGTGCAGAGAACTCAACTTCTTCTTGCAAGAAATTGATGATTTTCTTATCATTTTCAAAGACTTTCCAGCTTGTATTGTTTTCTGGAGATGATTGGTCTTACAATCACCTTTATATGAGGCTGAGTTTGATCTCTTCTTGATACTTTCAACAACATCAAATGCTTCCCCAACTGCTGCAAGTCTTTACTGCATCATTATTCTTCCTTGAGATGGAATTGATGTTAAAAGCTTCGAAATCCTCAATGAGATCCCATACCCGGTTCTTGTAATTTTTTAAAAGATCATTCTTAGTAGCATTTTCCCTTTAACTTGGTTTACAATCAGCTCACTATCCCCAAAACACTTGCAAGTTTTTAATGCCTCTTTTTCTTGCCCAATGCAACCCATGAATCAATGCTTCATACTCAGTTGTGTTATTTGAGCAAGAAAATTGAAAATGAAAAGTTGAGTAATATTTTATACCTTATGGTGACACAAGCATTGCTCCTCCTCCAACATCTTGCCTACTCCTTGAACCATCAAATAATAGTTTCCATACTTCATTATCATCTTTGTGATCTGATTTGGTGATGTTAGGGAGAGGTGGATTCTCTTCATGCATGCAATAGATTCCTAACTCAGCTTCTTCCATTTCCTTATAAGGATCAAAAGTATGTATTTTTTTTGCCCAATCATCAAGAGTCAAGTCTAGAATGCCTCCAACCTTAGTATCTACTTCATAAATACTTGGATAATCTTCTTGATCAAATGTTGAGAAATTTGCATTGATTGGACTTGGTACATGTGGTTCAATATGAAAATTAGTAATTGGCTCAGATCTGATTGTAGCCTTAGCTCCATACCTTGTTCTGAATAACATATGTGACCAATCAGTAGACAAGTAGCCTCCAATTTTGGCAGTGAAGTCTCTTGACAAGCATAGAGCGAAGAGTGGTGGCAAGTCAATAACTGAAACATCTTGCAACATTGTAACATTGGGACATGCATGCAATGTGAGGCTCAATCCTTTGATTACTCCAACTGTAGTCATTGATGTCCCATCTAATTATACCACACCTCTAGAAATGACTTCATATTGAAGTCCCAACTGATCAATTATTTGTTTGGGCATGATTGAGCTACTTGCTCCCGAATCAATCATGCAATTATGCACAAGATTACTTCCAATGATTAGAGAGATATAAAATGGAGGAGGCTTCATATTTTTACCTTGTTGACCTCCTCAATTTCCTTCTTGTTGAGTTTCATTTATGAGCACCTTCTCTTGATCTTTGGATGACTCATTTGATGTGGACCAATTTTCCATGGCAGCTTGCAATAGATCTCTTTGTCCTGGGATAGCTAATGACTCCCACATTGAGATGTTTACATTCATTTTCTTCATTTGCTCAATGATATTGAATGGAGAAGCATTATCCTTTTTCTTCCCTTTACTTTGCATAATCTTCTCTTGCACATTGACTACTACAACTGATGTATGAGCTGGTCTAGAAGAGGGTCTAGGCTGATTTTGCACATTTGGAGCTGTACTTTGATTGACAATCCCTTGTGGAGTGATAGAGGGCTGGTTACCACCTGAATTAGATGAATTTCCTTCCTCAATATGCCTCTTCTTAGACCTTGTGTTAGTTTCCACACCTTGAGAAAGAGCCTGCTTTATACCATAGAACTCTTCAAATTTCCAATTGACAAGTGTGGTCTCATTTGGAGGTGCTTTGATGTGCTTCCTGTTGCTGATTTTCTTCTTGAATTGCTTCATGTTCCACACTAACTATTGTCACCATTAGAGATTGATTCAAGGCACCATTAAAGCATGTTGATTGATTGTGAGGTTGATTACACGGGAAGCACCAGTCATACTCTTGAGCCATGTTATTTTGCATTGGCACCAAGTCTTGAGATGTGGATGCAAGATTAGGATTATATAGCTGAAATGGCCTATTAGTAGGAGGTTTTACTTGATCCTGATTAGCATCTTGTGCAGGTGGTCTATTAGGTTGATATAAAGGCCTATTGAGTTGGGTTTGAGGCTAGTATGGTCTAAAATTTTGAGCTTGTTGCCTCTTAATTGCAACTAACTCATTACCTAAGTTTTAAAACTATTTCATGACTTCTTAGATCTCATTTGAGGTACTAGAAGATGATTTTTACCTTGTTACAACCTCCTCAATTTAACATGGAGCATTCTCAAAGTGTGGGAGAAATCGAGAGAGCTCTCTAGATGAAGGTTGGTTCCTATTCCTCTGTTCAAGTGCACACAAATAAATTGCAGAGGATCTACTCTAAAACCTACTCTATCTTGCCAAGGAGACAGGGTTGAGAAGATGTGAGAAAATAAACCTAAGATAACAAGGTGATGCACCAAAGGAATGTTAAACACCATGTTTACAGTTTAACACAGGCCATAGAAATGCAATACAACTACCATGCACAGATAACCAAACTGTAATGAGAGATAGAAGAAACTAATGAACACATGAGGGTTGAGAATCATCCACAGACATATATTATTGCTCCACATTGATACAGTACATTACAGTAGCCAAGAGGTAAAAATTTGTATTACAACTTGAATGGGAGGTTTTGAAAACTCCACAAATTCACTTGCAGACAAGGGAAGAAGGGAGGGTGCAAAACAAAAATGTTCCAACCTTTAGCTTCTTACCTTTATAGATTACTGTTGAGAAGAGAAGAGGTGGAAACTTGATTTTGGAGCTCACATTGCCATCAATGTTGTTGTAAATCCACCCATAATCTGGAGTCCATGAGCTCTATGTCTGTTCGACGTGTCGAAGAAGGAAGAACAATGGATCAAATGGCCTAGTTGTTGAAGTAATCAGATCACATATTAATGGCACATGTTTCCCTAGCCACATTTTTTAGGTTTCCATGGCATGAGGTGAGATCCTTTCTAATGGTGCCAGAATTTGTTGATTTAGCAGGTGATGAAAGATATATCCATTTGAAAGTCGGACATACAATTGACTAGTTTAGCAGAATGACTTCCGCACCCAAAATTCACTTTTGTGATGCCTTTTCACAAAAATTCAAGGTGTTGCCTCCTCTTCACTTTTTCCCGCAAGTATTACTTTTGACAAAAGACATCACTCCACAGGGCAAAATTCATCCAGGTGTACATCCTTTCCCCTTTGGGTAAAATGTCCTGCAGGTTTGGCTTTTGAAAAATCCTTCCAAGGCCCACATGTAATTGAGGCCTGACACGTGGCTTCTTGTTGCATCTTTGGAGGTGCGGCTCATTTTGATACTTTACGCCTTTTCGAGCCACATTTAAACTCCTCTAATTTGGTGCCTTCCCGCCTTGACTTGAGACATGGCCATGTGAGAGCTTGTATGGAGCATGTTTGGGATTCTTTTCATTTGCTTTTAAAGTTGTGCCGAAGAGACAGTGGTGCAGCTTTGTTCTATTTCTTTGTGTTTTGGCTGAGTTCTTTTTCTTGGAAAGGGCCATATGTCTGACCCTGGGACACGTGGAGGCTTCTTCCCAATTTACCTTTGAATTTGTGTGGATATGACACGTGGAGGCATCTGTCATCCCTTCCATACTTAGTCAATTTAAGTTTTGGGTACCTTTGTCCCCCTTTTTGACTTTTGGACATGTGGAGCTTCTTGAGAGGCCCTTGGGCCGCCCCTTTTGAATTTACGTCATTGAGACACTTGGCACCCTCCGCTGTCTCTGCCCCATCTTGAGTTTTCAGCTGTCGACTCTGTCCCTTTTTAGACCTGGGACACATGGAAGGCTAGTGCTTTATTTGGGAGACCCACTTATTAGATTTACCTTTGAAGATGTGCCGAAGAGGCTTTTGCCTTCTTGAGTATTGTGATACTTAGTTGATTATAAGTTTTTCTCGAACCTTGACTACGTGGAGGGTTGGTGCTATGTTTGAGTCTCTAGCTCAATGGATTTACTTGAAGTTGTGTTGAGTCGACTTGCAGCTGACTGAAGACTTTTTGATGAAGCGGCCTTTTAGGCTGATAAGGACTGGCTCTTAGATTGCTTATTGGGCCTATTTGGGATTCTTGAGGCTAGTATCCATAATAATATATGATATTGCTACTCATTTTTCTAAAATTATTCTGCAAATTAAGTCTTGTTGCTCTGGTGTTTAATTGTCACAATTTGGTTATCATTTTTCAACGGTCATTTGGGAAACCATAAGTTTTTGAGCATCAAGGCTCTGGACTAGATACAATCATTAAGACTTCTTGGAGCTCATTTCAGGTACGTTTTAGAAGTTCAAGACTTTGATCCTGAGCATGTGGTCTATTAGGCTGAGAAGCTTCATTTGTTGCCTCTTAATTTCTAATTCATTGTCTTTTTGGGCATGACTTCTTAGACATTTGAGCTAGATGTGGGTAGAAGCTTCAACTTTTGGGAGAGGAATAGGGCTAATGTAGGTGCTTAGACTATTTCTAGATATCGAGGCATAGGTGGCCTAGGTGCAAGTTTACCAACTTGAATCAGACAATTTTCAGCTTTGATAATAATGTTATAGGCTGCAGGTAAAGTTGTACCTCCCATAAATTGTATCATCATGGCAATATCAAACTTTAAAGATTTTAGAAAGTAAAGGAAGGCACCTTCAGCTATTGGTCTCATAGCAAGTGGAATCTTATCCCATGTCCTTTAAAATCTGAAGTTGAAATCAACCATCTGCTCATTTGGTGATCTCTCGATTGCGGTTAATTACTCCATGAGAGATAAATTATCTTCCTTTTCCTCAAATTGACCATAAAGATCTACACACAATTGATCCCAATTTTGAATTGATCCTGCCCCTAGACCTTTGAACCATTGTAGAGCCTTTCCCTTGAAAGAAGAACCCAATAATTTGACTGTCACATCCATTTCATTAACCTCATGTATAGCACAAACATTTGCAATGTCTTGAATGTGATCAACCAGAGTTGTATGGTTTTCCCCAATGAAATACAAGATGTTCTTCAATGTTGCAACTGGAATTGGATTTTGTGCATTGAGAGCAAGTGGGATGCTTCCCGTGAAATTCACAAAAGGACTTTTTGGTGATGGTGGTTGATGAGCCATTCTAATTGGTCTGAGGACTCTGGTTGACTGAATGAAAGGTGTACTAGGTGGTGTAGATAGTATTCTATTTGGTGGAGATGGAGATCTTTGAGCTCTTCTTCCCCTTCTTCCTATGCCTGGGGATAGATGCAAGCATTCAAAAACACCTTCTTCTCTTGCTCTTGACCTTTTTTGAAATTTTCTCATAAATTTGACAAGCATGGGATGCTAAAATCAGTGGATTATACCCTTTTGGAGTCACCAAATGTCATATTTCAAAGCCTATTACAAGCTGGAATTTATCAAAAAGAGCACATCAAACATGTTGTAATGAGAAAATGAAGACTTCTTCCTATCCCATCAGACATGCCAGAACTGTTATCACCAAATCACAACACCCTTTGATTTCTTAGCATGTTAAAGGCAAGTAGTGTGACTGGGTAACATGGGTACTATCTCCAAGTGTGGGACTTGCTACTTGAGATAGACCTCTAGAGAAGGTTGGTTCCTCTTCCTAATCTAGTGAAAGCTAACTCTAATGAAATAAAACTACTGACTATCTCTATCCTATAATTTCCAAGGGACCAGGGAGAGAGAAAGAGCATGAAAGTAAAAGAAAACTACACTACAGAGGTGATGCACCAAAAGAAGGGTATGAGAACAACTCTCCAATGTGTGAAAATGGAAGAAAAATAAATTAGAAAGGGTGATGACAGATCTTCACAGTCTAACAACAACATTCACAAAAACATTTCCATACAAACACAACTATAATGAACCCTACACAATGAGCATAAAATAGACACAATACGCCTGCAATAAGAATAAAGAGGCAAGAAGAATGCAAATAAACACAACAAGGGAAGATACATCCACAACTTGCATCTATTGCTTCATTGATATGCACATAGATCATTCTATTACAAGAGAAAGTCCAGGATCATCATGCAATAAGTCCTCTATAAATTTTTGTAGTACATTGGTTTCACAAAACAAAAATGGTAGAGTTTTTCTACCAGAATTATCCCCCCTTTGCAAATGAGAGAAATTCTCAATTTATAGAAAATGAAGGGGAGAGAGAAACAAGAAAAATCAGATTTTCCTCTTGCACCAATTACAAAGTACCCAAAGTGGGTGGAAATCATGATATGAATCCTCAAAAGTCATTCCTAATTGATATGCAACTTGTAGTGAGAGAAAATGGTCATGCCCATGTGCCCATTAATTGCCTCCCCAACCACTTTGAAATATCTATTTAGAACTGGGTTAGTTTTCTATAAATTTCTCCTCCAAAACTTCATCAATTTCTAGATTTTTGATTTATCCTTATGCACATGTCTTGGAACTACGATTCCAACAAGACCAATTTTGTGAAAACCCATTAAGAAACACTCAAGATATGGCCATCTGAAGCAGAAGCATCCACTTGGTAATTTGCCAGGATTAGCTTGATACCCACAGGACTGAGAAATTAATTCCTTCGCTGGAAAATGACATTTTAAATATTTTCCCCTTTCTAATTTTATCACATCATTTAAAATTCTTGAGGCATTTAAAATTTGTGGTGGGGCCCATTCGATGTCATTATTTTAAATAAGGGAGTTGGGGTAGGTTGAATGTTTCTAATGTTTTAAATTTTGCCAACTCAGCCAACTCGATCGAGGTGGCTCGCCCCTCTTTGCTAAGTCTTCACCACGTCAGGTTCTTTGTTTGTATCAACCGAACCATGAAACTTGATGGGGTTCTTGTACATCTCAACACCACATGGGTTTATGACCCGCCGGATCTCCCACAAAACTCTGCCTTGCTTTACATCGGCCCCGTCACATCGTCAGCTTGGCGAACTTCCTTCTCAATCCATGTGCGGCACAGGCTCCAAATTCCCATTGTCTCCTACATGTATTGTGGTCCCTTTGGTTCATCAAAGAACTCATCTCTGTCCACCTTATGCCAACTATGCCGTTGGTTCAAGTCCCTACTCACCCGTATTAAGCATGTGGCCTCAAGTACCATGTCAGGCCCGAGCCCATTCTACCATCCTCATTTGACCCTACAAGTGGGTCATTGACTCATCGGAGGCCTGCACTACATTGAACCTCAGCAACCTCAGGTTCCCATGTCCTTCTTGTCCTTTTCAACATCCCAGATGAGGTATTGAATTGGCAAGCCCGTAGGACCCTTCTTTGCAAATTTGACCTCCACAGTGACGAGTTTGGTTTGGCACCCACATGTCCCAAACCCATCTGGGCTGCTCGGGCCGTGATTTTCCACATTTTCCGTGGAGCCAGTGCATTTCCCGCCACACTTTAGGGTTTTTTCAACATGCTTGTCCCAAGTACTTTCGGGCCACTTGGGACCCGCTTCCCTAATTTTACCACCGAGCACATTTTCACCTACGCCTTGAGCCGACTTCACCTTGTCATAGCTCACCCAGTGAGCTTCCTTTGTTTTGACTAAGCCCAACTTGTTTTTCCAAGCCATTGAGCCTCATTTCCATGCCATGCCTAAGCATTGTAGAACCAACCCGAGTCATGCATGAGGGAAACTCACCCTCCTCTTATGCCTGACACTACCACCATTGGACTTGTTGGGGGCCTCATCATAGCTTGGTCGAGATTCATTGCATCTCCTTGCTTTTTCAAAACTTGAGTCAAGTTGAGTTTGTTTGGTTGTTTGACAATGCATTGTATAGCTCCATGAGGTTGATATTCTCCACCATTTTTGTGGCTCGATGCATGGAAACTCGCCCCTCTGCAACCTTTGCAAACTCGGTTCACTCTGAGAGTGTAATAGCTTCACCAATGCTTATTCATTCAACACTCAAATAAACAACCCAACTTTTTATTAAAGGCCCCACCCGTTGGTCTGAGACTTGATGATTTGTTCCATTATCTTTAACCTTTGTGACCACTGTTACCCACTCATTAGGGGTGGATAGCTCAATGGTTTGATGTGCATCTCACCTCGAGTTGATCATCTTGTGTGGGGTCTCGACACCTCTTGCTTGCAATACAAATAGCTCAGCTCCTTCATTTTTGCATTTTCATGTTTGTATAGGATATCCAACAAATCCCTGACATTTGTTCACCAAAATATGGGCTTCGACACTTCCCCTAATGCTTCAATCCTACATTGAAACAATCCTGAGCTAACTTAAAACTAAGCAGGTTATTCCTTATATGAAATAGCTTGCCCATATATGCAGATCTTGGAACTTGAGCTCACCCTTCAACAATACTAGCTCGACCTCTGAAAATTTTCTTGCCCGCTTTCCCAGACAACTCAGTTGTATGGTAATGCAGCTTGGTCTTCATATTACAACTCACTGAGCCATAATAGCTCGGTCATGGCTTGGTCAGTCCTGTAAAGGCCAAAATGCAACCCCTATGCTTCATGACTCCAACTCCCCCAAGATCTTGTATGAATTTCCCAAATTCTTTCTAGGTTCCATAGGGCATGTATGCAGATGTCTAGAGAGGTGTTCCTAGGTGAATTATCAATCTTATGCCATTGGCCCGCAAGTGCCCCCAGTGTTGGTAAGTGCCTCTTCATTTAGCAAAACTTTGAACTTCAATGGAGACCGAGAAGAGGAAAAATTCCTCATGTGTGTTCAGCCTCCTTAAAGACTGATTCTTCCCTACACTGAAATGCCCTTAGAATGACCTGTGAGAGTATCTATTAGTGTAAGCTTGTCCCTGCTAATGTCCAATTTCACCCAAGGGTGAAATTGGATAACTATGATTTTGAGCTATTTTTAGCCCCTACCTACCTCATCCCACGATGAATGTGAGACTATTATCCTGTACCAACAAACCTAGCTCAAAGGACTCTATAACTAACTCGGTGATCAGCACAGAGAGATGGGTTCGATAGTGATATGGTGATCAGAGGGGGTAATGGATGGGATGAGGCAACAAACAACTCGGTGGGCAAAGCAAACAGGCGAACAACTCTAGTAGGTCATTCGTGGATAACTTGGCGAGCTCACGATGGCATCAAAAATGGCAGGATTCGAATCACTGATCTCCCGCTTACAATGCGAGTGCCCAAACTAATCCATCCAACTCACCAAACTGGTAGCAAGTTGGTGGATAAGGCCCTTATACAAGGGTTTCGGGGCTGTTAGGGGTATATAAACCCCCCTTCATTCTACACAAGCTCTTCTCAACAAGTAAGAGTGAAGGAGATGAAGAAGTGAGGGAATTTTAAGATGCCTAAGGAGAATATTAGGCATAAAAGACCTATTTTTAAATAGGCATGGTGAATTGAAAGACCTATTTTTATAGGCATTATTGTAAAATGGGAGTTAATTATTTTAACTCACCATCAGTTGTAAAAGCCATTTAATGCCTTAGTCTTCTCGTACAAGCCCAAAGTTCGATCATAGAGCCAGAGGGATGTGACATAACACTAAGGAAGCACATTATGGAGATTTGATTCTTCATACACTAGGTGTATCGTTATGTTTTTTTTATTTGGAGACCACGAAGGAGAGTCATAGTATTACTGAGCTCATTGATGACACTGAATCCAACTTAGATCTGCGTAGAGGCTAGAGGTCCTGTAGCAAAGGAGATGTCAACATGAGGGTGGAACTCATCAACACAAGACACAAATTTTTATAGAGGTTAGAGGTCATGCAATAGAGGGGAAGTCAACAGGAGGTGTGAAATTCAGAAAGTGATGCCAAAATATTGAGCAACTTTCCAAGACCATTCTGGGTTCTGTAGGACTAGATGGCACCAGAGTTTAGGTCGAGGTGGCAACATTCATTATAGAATTGTAAGTTTATTTGTACTTCTAATCAAAACATTATAATGAATCAGTTCAGCTATAAGTGAACCCAGAGACGTAGGCAATTTTTGAACTTTGTTATCAACTCTTGTGTAGTGTCGTTTATTTTTCTTGCATTTCATTTGTTTAAGTTGATTTATTTTCAGGATAAAATCAAAATTAAAATAAGTTTCCTATAAGGATACGTTGGTAAAGGATTTTTTTTTACCAGTTTAAGGATCAATAGCCCATTATTGGTGTTAAGGCACGAGGGCTAATCTAGGTCAAAGGATAGTTGCATGCACCTTTGCACAAAGCAATAGGAGAACTACATTGAGTTTGAAATATAGTGTATTTAGTGACTCACATATGGGATGACCATTGAGGTTAGTCCAAATTAAGTTTTTGCATCTTTATTTTTAGAGCTAATGATTGCTTGAGTATGTTGCATGATATCTAGGGTTTGTTTTTGTAGGTTTCAGGTTTGACGTCTAGGGTTTCATGAAAATTTGTGGATATCAAGGAGAGACAAACAATGATACACAATGACACCACAAGTTATATATCCAAACTATCTGCAAGCACAAAAAATGTGTGGTTAGGTCAGAACTATACCATACGACCTTGACCATTATATACGGTCTTGACCCAAAGCTCTAGAACTTTAGAAAGTGATTTTCCTAGTTCACAGGATCTTCTCTTGTACCAGATCACTCATCGACACATCTTGATTACTTTCTAGACTAGATAAGTGCCTCTCTCATCTTGATTGTGATTTTAATTACATGTTCTTGAATGATATAGTTGATTGCTATGTTGTATATTCTTCTGATATGATTTGAAACATAAATATGTGCATATTCATTAGCTTATTCTCTACAATATCAATTCAATCAAAACCTAATTAAAATGACTTGAAGATTAATTAGGGTAAACACATTCATTTCTCAGTTTTTTCAACTACTTATTATACCTATGATAATTCAAATGGTAAATAATTTATATTGACAAAGTGACTTAATACCATGTACACTTCATTTATTATGAATGTATGGGCAATACATTTAAGTTGAATTCAAGTACATTACATTCATTGTGAATGTAGGGGACAATATATCAAATTTCAAATCAAGTGCATTATATTAATTGTGAATGCATGGGTAAAACAAATATATCTACTTTAATGCCATAAAAATATATATGTTAATATCGTCTCAAGAATTTCAAGACGTTTTAGAAGTTACAACCCTAGATCCATTTGTAGAGGCATGGTTTAATAAGACATGTTTTGGGGTTGTGGCATCTAACACCCTATGGCATTAAAATTTTTGGGCTCATGTGGTTCCACTCTCTTTGAGTGTTCGAAATTACTATGTACCCAACCTCTAATTCCACTCCCCTTTGAGTGTTTGAAATTACTCTGTACCCAACCTCTTAGTCTTTATCTTTTCTAGTATAAAGAGTTTGTGACTAATCATCCTCAATTCGATAGGGGTTCATTAAAATCACCTTTTCTAGATATTTTGAGACATGTGTTATGCTTTTCTATATGTGGGTGGTTCTAAATATCCATTTTTATCCTCGGTAGACACAATGTGGTGTGCTTTCAAGTATCGCCATGAAAATGACACTCTATAAAAATAATTGGCTCAAACAAGTATGTTTCTTATTTTTATTTTAAACTAGAAAAATTCATTTACTAGATAAAATAGGGGGCAAAAGACACCGAAAAAAATTAGAACTTATATTATCACATAATACACTTTTAGCAATTTTATATGTATAAGAATCTTAAATGGTGAAGGCAATATATAGTGGTGCAACACCTTGTTTTGTTGTCATCATGTGGCTTGTGTGTCTATGTTTCATGTCTTAATGTATTATGCTACCACCGTGTTTCATTGGGTAACAAAGATATCTAGAGGTGTTAGTGACATTGTCGTGTTTTGTATCCCTGCACACTAATTCTAGATAATATTGTCCAGAAGAAGTAATGATGTCAAGATTTGGTTATTTTAGTCATTTGGTCCATTTGTTATTGTTGGCATCATGTGTTTCTTAGGATGTGGGTCAACATCCATTACCATTATTATATAAATTCAAAGGAAGGGTAATCGATCTCTATATATATAATATAATATTACTAAGATGTTCATATCATCAAGCACTATCAAATATCTAACTTACACACACTACTTTTAAGAGTACTACAGGGGCATCACATTAGCAAATATAAATTTATTAGCATTCTATTATACATAGAAGCTTGGGGTCATATATTATGTATAGCTAAACTTGCTATCAAGATTAGGCACAAACTTCTACATAGGGGAGGACATAATCCAGAAGTCTTTATTTTAACTCAAAAATGGTGCACACAAGGTTATGCAACTACATCTTATTACTTCTAGCTCTAGGTGTTTTTGGTGATGTAAGATTGCATGTGGAACCTACATGCTCTTGCATCATACAAGGGAGTCATCCACAGAAATTAAAACATGATTTCCTATCTTACTGCACATTCCGTTAATTCCTTCTATATGAATATTTCAGTGCTTGTGTAGGTAATTTTAGTTATGCTCAACCATAGTTGCATACCTCAGGAAATTCTCAACATTTGCTCTTCACCATATATTTTGTGTACCTCCTTTCTAGTGACAAAGTAACCTAGTCTGATCCAACACTTGAAACAAGTTATCTTTTCAACTTTCTCCATACACTCTCATTAGTATTTGTGTTTCCAATATACTTTTGACTGTTATTAGTCTCTCCACTTATTTGTCCTTTATAGATATGAGAGTCCATAATTACGTAATCATAGATAAATACCAGGCAATATGTATAGTCCCTTTTAGTGACTAATTCCAAAATCAAAACACCTACGTGTTAGATATATGAAACTAAGTACAATACTTTACATGGTCTAATATTCTGTCCACTTCAACTTGTCAAAAGTTTGCATGTATGTGAGGACATCCCTAATTTCTACTTTCGCATTTCAAGTGTAGATCATTGTATACATTTGATTGTACATATGTATCACTAGGATAATGTCACACATGTTAATATTAGTCTAATTTGGGTTACCATCAACTGTGTGATGGGGGAAAAGAAGCCTAGTATTCGGTCTTGTATCATAAGTTCCATCCTGTAGTCCTAAATTTGCAAGAATTTTTCTCCTTATTACACTACTCACTCACTTACAGAAAATAAGCTCACGTGAAGAGCAATGAAATATTCTTGTAGACACTCAAATTTAGTAGCTTTTGGGAGGCTAATGGAAAGAGATATGATTTAAGTAAAAGGATATGTGCCCTTGCTATGATAACATACTGTCTGCCAGTTCCCACTTAGCACTTTCCAAGGTATCATGTGAAAATGGATGTAAGCTTGTTTATCCTATATGAGGCAAACCTGACATAGTCAATACATGTTCATAGCAATTGATCACATTGGCATCGAGAAATTTCAATAAAATGTCAACAATATTGCTTATTAGCCCCAAACTTACATTTGCCTAGATATTTCATACTCTTAAGTCAAGATTTCCATGTACAGTTTGGTACAAGGAATTTAATAAATACCAATCTTTGACTATCCATTTGTACGATTCTTGTGGCCGACGTGTCTTACAAATGACATATTTCATTATTAACATAAAATAAAAGTATCATAACTAGATATTCTTGAAGTACCCATTAAATCTCTAAAGCAAACATGGTCAAGAGCAGATTCCAAATGTGACTCATCTATCTAGGATATCACATGTTAAGTGGAGAATGAACGTGCGATGGTGAAAGAAGCCTCTTCAAAGTAGTGACAATCATTGACGAATTAATACATGCGAGTGCCCATGACCCTTCTAATGTTTGTTTTACAGGACACTTAGATTCATGGCATAGGGTTTGAGATACATGATAATGGGTGCCATCACAAACCAAGTGAAGTCCTGATATTGCATCATGTGGATTAAGCTAGGGTTGTGGACAGATTTTTACAAACTCAACCTAATCTATGTGAAGGAAAGCACCATAAGGATAGGTTTGTTGATTTATAAGACATATTATTCAGAGCTAAGTTGTAAGACCATAACAATAGGGTCATGAACAAGTACTTTGAAATGGTCTATAGGTATGTTTGGTACGACACTACTGCAAAAATAAGGTGGATTCATAGTTCTAGCCTACATGTTGCGAAGATTATTCATGAGTTTAGATCTCTCTTGTTACTGTTTTGCATAGTACCCATATCTCTCTAACTGCAAGGAGGTGACTGTCTAGCCCCAATATGAGCTAAGTATGGTATATACATTTGAAAAATGTATTTTCAGGATTGCATGTTAGATTGCAATGTGGATGTATAGACACCTATATTCTGGTAATCTAGCGCTTGATAATCTAAGTATTGACTTATTCCCTTTATTGTAACATACTTATGTAAGATATGTCGAGCTAACACTGATCTAATCTAATAGTCTATCCTTAATCTAAATATGAGGCCAAATCTTCTAATTACAGGGTTAAATCAAGTCCACTTCACATGATTGCTCATAGCATTCACTAAGCAGTCTATTACAACCTATTATCATGCACAAAGCTGGACCAAACCATCCCTTGTTGTAAGACCAAACCGTCAAACGGTTCAGGTCTCGGGCAGAATTGATCCCACCCTAGGTCCACTCAACAATGGCATAGTTTTTCAATATATATATATTTGATATATATTTTATGGGTTCGATCATCTTCACTATGGCCCATCTGTTATAATGCAAAATTATATCCATGAAACCCTATATAAACAAGTCTAAGATACTCATTTACTCACCCAGACACCCACCTTTCATTTTTAGGGACTTCCTCAACTATAATCATTCAAAAGGCATACAAATCACTCCTATAATTTCCCTAAAGCAAGTAGAAGACATTAGGAGCGAGCCCCTACACATAGGTCTGAAGCACTCTAAACTAGGTTCAAGAGTCAAGTATTCCCAAATATAAGAGCCTAACATTCAGCCAAGCACAAACAAAGTAAAGTTATGTCAATACAAAAATTATCAAGCAATCACATGTTATCAAATAGAGTTTCATCAATGTAGTATTATGTCACATCTCTAGGTGGAGAACTATGTGCAATTTGAGGCCTCTTTAAAGTAGTACCAACGTAGGTGGTGTACAGATTACACTTCAATCCAACATAATAACATTTTTACAAGGTTTTTACCCTAGGTTAGGATTTCACATCGAGCTGGGTCATTTCAGAAGGGTTTCATACATTTTTTAGGACATAATATCTCACAATGAAGCGTATTTGAGTTACATTCATATAAGTTTATGGAATTTGCATAGATCATTACATTTCTAACCTAGATTGAACTAACCGTTCAAAGAACAAAACCATGTATAAATGGTTTCCATCCCTAGGTATACAGTGCACTCCCAAAATCAAAGATGAAACACCTACAAGAGATTTCCATAGCCAATCCATACCATTAGTCACACCCAAATCATCTTCCAGACCCATTCAAATACTAGCTAAGTACACTCATCTTCTCATGTGCTATCTATCTATATATGGTACATGTGTTCCTTAATTGAATGCAACTTAGTTATCAATATTTTATATGTCCATGTCATAGATTTGAATGTTGGATCATTTATTAATAATTTAAGATATACATTGCACGTTCCTTTAACCATAATCAGTGAACATTTATGTGTATGATATTTATACATCACTTATTGTAATTAACCATTTCTTAATTCCAATAAAGGTTGAGTTCGTTTGGTGGAATCAAATCCTTCACCCTATCTAGATTATGTCATCCCATATCCAAAATTAGCGCCTTCTATCTATAAGCCCTAATTCTGCATTGGGGTTTCATCTTTATCACATATGTTTATTAAATAATGCATAACCCTAATTCTAGGAGTTTTCTCTTCTCGTTAACGTATATATCATCCCCCATGGATTATCCATCCTCTACAATGAAAATATTTGATGAAACTTACATTAGGTATGAAGGTTCTTCCCCCTCAAGCCAGTTTGGGCTACCATCCATTTAACTCAGGTTCATGCCTCTCATTAACTCAAGAGAAAGGAGCAACCCTTCACTGATTCATGTTTTAATAATCATTTTTTAAATCCCCAATCTAATCTTAGAATTGTATTAATTTTCAATTTGAGGTCATACATGCCACTACTTGATGCCATAATGGCTCACATGAAACATTTTTCCTTGCTTCCCCCTCATTTGAAGATCGTTCTAGCTACCATCCCACCCCTTCTATTTTCCCTAAGCTTATATTGGGATCTACGGTCCATGTTGTCAATACAAGACAAGGAAGGTCACCCGCTAGGGGTGATCAACCTATTCCTCTACCACATTTTGTCTCCTACTTATAGACCCAGTACTCCATCAAAGGGTTATGACATATTGAGATAAATTGAGCAATACACCTACAAATATATCTATTTTGAAATTATTCAAGCAATCGATCTGCTTACAAGGACATTTTATTTAAGGTGTTATGATCTACTATTATTCTTCTAAATACACAACCTTCTTCCTTTACTTTTATCAAAAATGAATTTAAAATCATGGATAAGGCTATCACATTTGGCTCTCTAAAGTTACCTCCTAAGCATATAAGGGATCAATGTCAACCCTTAATTATTACAACATAAATTCAAGGATTTCTAATTAAAAGGTATTGATTAATAATGGTTATGTATCTAACGTTTTCCCTAGTTCTTAGCTCTAATAAATGGGTATCTCCATGAGTATATTGATAAAAAAATAAAAAAAATTGTTAAGGGTTTTGATAACATCCCACAACCCACAATTGGTAAAATAATTTTGGAGGTGCTAGTTGGCACTAAAAAGGTTCCCACCACATTTCATATAATGGATAATGCTCTTTGTTATAATATCTTATTGGGTTAGCCTTCGATCCATGATATGGAAGCCATTCCATCTACTATTCATCAATGTTTCAAATTTTTCCATGATGGGTATGAATATACTATTATGTAGCATATGAAGAACCTTTAAAATATTGTGAAGTTCAAAATCTTGCTTCTCATAAGCCTACTATCACACCTCCCACACAACCTAACCCTCTTAATAAATTATGCATGTATGTGGTTGGTGAATCAAGCACAAATAATGATATTACGCCTCATTGAGCCTAAGTAGGGTAAATCAATACAACAACTTGAAAACACAGATGAAGTGAAATTTTCACATTATAAGTGAGTACAACTTACTACATTGTAACCACTTGAACAAAAAGTTGTTCAAAAACTACCATTACTAGTTAATTTAGAATAACAAGATGGCTTGGTTATTGATTATGATGATAATGATGATGATGATATATATCTGTTATGGATGAAGATGAATCTATGTTTCATACTTTATTTATAACTTTTGATCTTTCTCACCCTATGCCTCTTTTCACACCTTTGAGTCAAATATTTTTCAAATGTAGCATACCTAAAGTACACAAATAACTACATACTATAAATCCATGTATTATACACTATTATGTTAATAATTTTGAGTATATTACCACTTCTAACTCTATTAATATTTTTGAAACACTAGACACACCATGAGATCTTACATTTATTGTTTGATCATCACTTATTAATGCTACTTACTACACATCTCTGCATAATTAGCAAACTATCCAGGAAATTGGGTAAACACTTTTGTCATTTCCATCATGTGACACTAATATATAAGACACACATACTAAAAGCTAACGATATAGTTAAAATAGTCCACATTGACTTGACATAGCTAAAACAATCATATCTTATTGATACAATTGAAACACATAAGTGCCCTAGATTTGATATTAATGTTATGCTCGCACTTTATATACAAGGAAAGTATTGAGAACATGTCTCACTTGATATAGCTACATACAAGAATATGTATACATTAGAATTATTACACACTCTTGGCCTTACTCTATCATACATTTTGTGTGTGTGGTCGCGTGACTTTCAGGTTTTATTATGTTATTTTTAGCATATGGTTTACATGTTATAACAACAAAAGTATGGGTAACACTCGACCCCCAACAAAGCCCTCTTTTTTTGGGAAGATCACAATTGCGATGTTTGAAAGGAACTATTGATGAAACCAATAACAATATTACTTTCCCCCAACTAGGTAGGTTCATTACTATTACGCGTGATGGTCTCCTCAATTATCAATGCAACATGACTATTAGAGTTATATTCACACTACGTATGTTAGTCTAACCCAAGAACATTAAAATATTATAATAATCAAAAGACATGACTTAATATCCAAGTTGGATATGCCTCTTTAGTGTGTATTTGATTTACTTTTACAACTCTAAAAATCACCATTCAATCGAAAAATAATTTAAAATTAGTTGGTTTGGTTTGTAGTAACATTTAAACCCCAATATATCATTAATGTTATGTCAATAGGGATGATGCCCCAATGGAAGTGGCCCTCTTACTAGCATAATGGTTGATTGGTTGTATAATGGGTATGCTTGTTTTCTCAACCTTCCCCATCCTCCTATGTGGTTTAAAAAAATCCAAAAACATCATGTAACTTTACCTCTAAAGACATGCCTTACTACCCAAGTCAGATACAAATATTCAATACACCTTGTAATTATTTCTACAACTCTAAAAAACCATATTCAATAAACAAAGGAATCCCGCGTTGGTTGGTTGGTTGGATTAGTCTGCAGTAACATATAAACCCTCATATACCATAATATTAATGCCAATAAGGATGACGACTCGATGGAAGTTGTCCTCTTAAGAACATGATGGTTGATTGATCGTGACATATGTTTGTTTGTTTGCTTGGCTTTACCCTCTCTCCCTCACCGATTTCAAATGATACACATCTTACTAAAGTTAGATATTACTTATCTTGCTAAAAATCCTCATATTTTGCTACCAACATAACCATTACACCTCGTTTCAATACAAGTGTTAGTAACACTTGATCAAAATTTAATTTATATAATAATAACAATTGTATCATAAGGTTGTAATGAATATGCCAAAGGCAACATAAATGGATGGATGGAAGCGAGGCTAGATGCATCTAGACTTCAACAAGAGTAATGAAGGAGATTCATGGTTCCCTTGTAAAGACATAATGTAATTCACGCATCTTCATAATCCGAGAGACTTTTTAGATGAAACTTGTGTTTGGAGGTTGAAGGTAAATGCATGAAGAGGTTTATAAGTTGAAGGTGAATGTGCGAAGAGGTTGTCGTGGATTTATTTAAGGACTTAAGACTTACTGACACACATTGGGATATCATTATCATACTTCCATATGACAAGCCCTGGGCAGTGAGTGGTGCAATGCAGTAGAGGCTAGAGATAATTTTGTGCTTTAACATGTGAAAGTTAAAATCAAGGACCGTTCCATGATATGGTTGGTTGTGTCTCCCGCTCTTCGGTAACTGGGTTCTAGGTTATGATTTCTAGAGAGGATTTTCATGAATGAACTGGGGGAACACCTTGTCCAAGCTATCCTCCATGAAAAAAACACTATCTCAAGGGCCTATACATCCATAACTCTAATAACTTTTACTTAATTTTTTGACATTCTATTATCTCTTAATGGAGAGAATAAGTTGGATGATAAGGATGATATGGTTGGCATGGCGAGAAATGACAAAAATTTGAAGGACTCGGACTTATGCAAGTTTGATATCCACATGTAGTGGTGAAAGAGACTTCACAAAGCCTACAAGGGTGGGGAAAATGTGAACATCATGTTCAATGGCTCGAGGCGTGCCCCTTCTGTATCGGTCATTGTGGTTCCCCAATAGCTTGCGAAGAGCTTAGGTTTACAATCATGAAATACATTTTGAACAATATTTTGGGGATGAGAGATGATGTTTGAACTTGTACAACACGATGTTTGCATTATTTTTTAAAATTTAAAAATTAAGTAGTTCATAAGATATCCATATAGCACTAAATATTAAATAATTAACTAATGAGTAACACGAGTCCATTTAATCAAAAATAGTATTGAGTTTAAGAATAATGTTACACTGTTAACCATACATGCAGGGGTTTCTTAGGAAATGTCATTAACTTTCTATCCAATTCTACGACGACAATAGTTGGCCATTACATGATTGAAACAAACAATTTTTTTTGAAAAAATATGGGAAAAAAGGACTTTACTATTTTTATTTTATTTTTTATGGCGTTAAGGTTTTCAATTAGATAGCGTTTGATGCATACAATTTAAAAAGTAAACAAAATCTTTAAACCATGATTCACTTCCATAGAACCCAAATTGACATAACCATGAAGACCAAGATTCAATCCTTGCATAAATTCAAAAAATACATTTTCTTTAACAACAGAAGAAGAACAAATTGTTCTTTGTAGCGACAATAATGTTGAAATCGACACTAATAGGAGATTCAACATCTTGTTTGACCAGGGAAAAATCAAAATGGCTTTGAACTTATCAAATGTATGGATCAACGAGGAATTGAAGCAAATTTCAATGTATATGCATATCTCTTGCATGGGTGTGTTAAAAAGAAGGCAATTGTGGAAGAAAAATTAGTCCATGCTCGTATTATTCAAAGGGCACTAAATCATTAAAGACTAAGATTCAAATCATGTATGTAAAATGTTAGGATTTTAAATATGCTTTGATCCAGACAACAACCCAGGCAACAATTCTAGTGGGGCAACTTCTGGGAGTCATAACTTTTGCACGGTAGCTCCAATTGACTCCGTTCAGAATGCATAGGAAATCTTGGAATGTGTATAATATGGTGAAAGGGTACAAACTTTGTTTGGAAAATTTTGACCCCCGACATCCACTTCTAAAGGCCTAAAAAAGAATTTTTTGAAGTGTTGTCTAAAATAGTAATTTCACAAAAATTTTCGCATATGTAATTCACAGAAGGTGAACCACCTTGTCTCCCTCGAGATTATAAACATTCCACATTCTTCTAGATGTCTCTTCATATTTCTAAAAGTAGTATATATGTATTTATAACCCATAACCGAAGGACACATATCTCCTTGTAGAGATAACTATTATAATCATAGTCTTTTGAGAAATATACATCTCATTTCAGAGATAGTTTTATTGTTTACATCTAGCACAATTATTATTCTATCCTTTAATCCTAAAACCCTTAAGTTTTGGATCTGTGGTATTAGAGAGAAGTTGTCTTGAGATTGTATGATTTTCAGAATGAGGTTGGGATATAAGAAGCTTAGGTGGTCCACACAAGATCCTTTAGAATACTTGACCACTCATTGCAGGAGACCTCAAATGGTGGACAACATTGTGATAAATGACCCTCTCAAGAAAATGGTGTATGAATCTCTCATGGAGTAAAAGGAGAATATGTTACATCAATTCACCTAGATCCTTCAACAACTACAAATGGAGAATCCTTCCTCCTCATCTACGAGCCAACCCTTAAGTGCCCTGATACCCTTCAAGGTTCAAGTAAATTTTGATATTCCTATCTTTGAGGGTAATTTTTTTTATGTAGTAGAAAACTAGTTGGAGTAATTATCCTCCTACTTTTATGTCAATAAATTCACTGATAAATAAAATATAACATTTTCTCTATTGAAATCATCACTTTCTGTCAAAAATTGGTGGGGGTGTACGATAATAGACTCAATAGGGATGAACTGGGAATCATAGAGGAACCCACATTGGATGATTTTGTGGATTCCATAAAAGAAAAATACTACCCTGTTGGAGCCTATGATGATCTGTATATATAGTAGCACCAACTCTGCTAAGGTAAGGACCAATCAGTTCAAGATTATATTGATAATTTTCATTCTCTATCTACAAGATTGAGAATTCAAGACATGGAACAACAAAAAATCCTCAAATATTTTAGTCACCTACAATGGTACATATGGGAGGAAATGGACCTCTTTTAGTTTCGTACCCTCGATGAGGTGTACAAGTTCACGATCAATATTAAACAAAACCATATAAAGAGAATTACAAAGAACAAACCTTTGAGGGGGGGAAATGATAATGAATGCTAGACCTGAGGTCATTGTTGGAAACACAAGGAGTCACAAGGAAATAAAACACAAAAGGATGAGACACATAAGTGGTGAGACCTCCACAATACTAATCGTCATTCCAAGGAAAAATGTCGAGCCATCAAGTTCTTACTCGCTGAGTCCTCGTCTTTAGGACTCACTGCTTCATTGGTGACACACCGTGAGGTCAAAGATGAAATTTTAGATGTTGAATTGGATGTGATTATTTCCACCTCTCAAGTCAAGAAGATGGATGAGAAGAAAATGATATTTCACTCCAAGATTTGGGTAAAGGGTAAACCTATGCATTTTAATCTTGATAGTGGAAGTCAAAGGAATTTAATTTATGTCGATGTTGTGAAAGGTCTGAACCTTCCTATAAATTCACACCCCCAACCATATAGTATCAGGTGGTTGAACCCAGAAAGAGATCTCCATGTCACACACAATTTCACCTCCCATATGCAATCAAACCCTTCTATGATGAAGTCATATATGATGTTGTTACATTGGATGTTTGCGATGTGCTCATGGGCCAGCGTGTCGTGTGGGATAGACATGGGATCTATGAGTTAAGACCTCAAAGGGTTATTCCCCTAACTCTGTTTCCCTCGCCAGTGCTAAGAAATGTAAGAAGCTGGTGGAGAAAACAAAGCAGTTCATCATCATGATGATCAGCTCAAAAAATACCAAAAAAATTGTTGCGGCCACCTCAAGAACAAAAATTCAGTGCAACAAAAGAAGCAGATGGACCAAATCATAACTAAGTATGATGATATATTCCAGTCACCCACATGAGTGCCACTTTAGTGCGAGGTAAAACATATTATTGATTTAATCTAATTTGAATTAAATCTTATTTCAGAGTAATTTACTATAATAAAGGATATTAGATGATTAAGTACAATAATATGCACAAGCAATAAGCATTCAACAATGTAAAACCCTAAGTAAATGAGACAGGAGAGAGATGACTTAGTTGATTTTGTGCAACCTAACATGATTGGGACTATGTGTCTGTTGGAACAAGCTAGAAACAAGTGTGCAAAGGCTTGATGAGGGTTCAAAACCTAGGAATGTACAGGGCTGAAGCACCCATTGGAGGACATGAGCACCCTCAAGCGCTAATGACTGAATTTGGGTGCATGTGTCTGCTCAGATGCTCAGGTTCTTATTTTTTTGGGTCAGAATACCTTCATTGTTGCTTGTTCTTTGTCACTCTGGTTTCATTTTTGGATTTTCGATCACACCTGTAACATGAAAAACAAATGACTACCTGCACATGCCCACAAACCACATCAAATCTAATAAAAAATATGCATAATGTGGAGTCAGACTGAGTCAAAGAGTGAACTTACGACCGAGTGTTGCACTACATCTCATAACTCCATGTAGTTCTCCGTGTGTGTGTGTGTATCTATGTCCATGCCCTAGGTTTCCCTTGTGTAAGTTTCACGATGATAGTGGGTCTAGATATAGATTTATCTTGAATATGCAAAATGTGTGTGATGGAATAGAATGAGCTCCCCTCGTATGCAGTGTATGCAAACCAATGCAGCCCTTGTCCCTTATATGAATGTGCTAGATATATGCACTTTGTAGTGCTCTTGTGCCTTTATGCAAGCTTAGGTGGTGATAGATAATGATTATAGTGCTTGGCCCCTTATTTGGAAGAACTAATTGTTATCCAAAATACCCCCCGGGGCTATTTTAATTTAATAATTGACATTTGAAAGGTGACCCAAAGTACTAAAAGGGACATGAAGCGAAAATTCCCAAAAGGATTAAGAAGAAAGAGAGGGACATGAGTGCCTAGGAGGGAAATGACACTCTTGTGTTCTTCTGTCCTAACTGTTAAGCTCCTCCGATTTCCATTAAAAGCTAAATAAGTCAAGTGAAATGGGAAAAACACTGTAAATCGACCGAAATCTATCCTTTGGGGGAATAAAGCAACCAAAAGCCAAAAGGAGTTATCAACCATAATTTTTTCTGCACTTGCCAGGAAGAAGTATACATTAGTAGTGCTTTAGTTGGTCACCTAGAAACATAACCAAGTACATAGATGGAATAGTTTCATAGGGCCACATTGCTCCCACTTTATGACCAATTGAGTGCCAAACTGGGTTAAAGGTACACTTCAATGCGTATAAATGTAAAAAGAAGGCACGTGTATCTGAAAATGTGCCGAGTGAACAAGTAGCCATGTGAAGCTTTGAAGTGCCATAAAATTCGACTTGGCTGACGACTAGGAAGGAGAGGTAAACCTTATGGGTAAATGTATGTGTAGTGTAGATCTAATTTCTCATGTCCGAACTAGATTAGTTTCTTTAGTTCAGTAGATTCTCTGAAATGGTTGATTCATCTGCACTATGCACAAAATCACACCAAAGTCAAGCCTTTGAAAAATAGCCCGAAGACTTACATCCATCGATTAAATCCTAAGTTGACACCTTGAACTTCAAAAGGAAGCCAAATCTTTACCTTGTAACTCAAATGTCATAAACTTGAACTCGTTGGAAAATTCAAGGAAATTGGAAAGCCATAAATTTTGTGCAGGTTAGGTGGTTGAAAGAGGAACGTGGAGTCTATATCCAACATTGACCCTGTCGTTCCAAGTATCTCAAGTACAATATCTTGCAATAATTATGCCGTGCTCAATTCCTTCTCATACAAGGAAATTGGCCCGATGGGGAAATGAATGGTAAATGTCAGCCCAGTGCTTATTTTTAGAAGCTACAATATGGATGTTGGTGGACCCTGAGAAGTGGAAATTTGAAGTTTCCCTCTCGTCCCTCCTCTTCATCCCATAAATTGTATTAAAAAGTTCGATGGCAGATTGTATAGATTGGACCCTCTTAAAATTCATGTAGGGCAACACAAGTATGAACATCTTTCTAGTTACAATTTAGATATTTTAATGGTTCAGATCTTTTGCCTTCAAAGGCAAATGTCATGAACTATGTCTTTTTCATGGGCAATGAAAATTGCATGAGTTGTGGTGCAAGAGTGCCTAGCCTGTGTAATACTTAATTATCTTTCCTCTGCTATTTCATTTTTGGTGTATTGTGCATGCATGTTAGCTCATTTCAGGTTTATTTCTATGAGATGGAAATGAGATTTTGAATGTGAGAATGTCACACTCATGTTTGCATAAGTAACTCCTTATCCAAATCCCATGTAATCACTCATCTGGAAGAATAAGTCCCCCTCTTCAAGGGTTGTTATCACCTCCCTTTAGTAAAGGATGCATTAAATGCATTATCTCTTCACTTGGTCCCTTGGAATGCAGATAATGGGAAAGGTGACAAAGATCTCAACAATCTAGTTCTATCAGGACCAGTTTAACATAAGATTAAAAAGAGGCAGTCTACTCTGAGAGGTTGGTCTCAAGTAGAAATGGTCCCACAGCTTGGAGACAATCCCATGTCACCCTATAATGAAACGATTGATTTCCATCCAGAAAAAATGAGCACAAATCGGGAATAGAGAGTGTTCTTCTTTTGTGATAACAGTAACTAAGTATATTTATGATTCCCTTGTTTGAATTTTGTAATTAACAACTAAAAAGTTCACCTCTTAGTCTAAAAAAGGTGACCAAGAAGCAAACGGGACCCAAAAGAGTAAGAAAAAGAAAGAGAAGGACATGAGTTCCTACAAGAGGGACAAGAGCGTCATCTCTGATAGCTTATGTCGACTAACTGGGCAAGTTAGTGTTGCAAGGCCATCAAAAGCTATAAATTGGAGTCAAGTGCCGACTGTATGATGTGTAAAGCCTAAAGTGTAAGAGATTTGTAAAAGGCCAAAAGTAGTTGTCAACCACTATTTTTCTCGCTTAGGAATCATGTATACATTAGTATGCTTTAGTTTAACCTAGAAATGTACCCAAGTGCATAGATTTTGTGTCTACATTTTCCCCCACTTTATGACATTGATTGAATATTCGATAGCATAAAGTAGATAGAAGATGTGCACCTTGTACTCCGGAGAGGAGTGTAGCTGATAGCACCAAGTGGACAAGTAACCATGTGAAGCATGAAGTGATCTACAATGTGAAGTGGAAACTAGGAAAAGGAGGTAGACCCTAGGGGTGAATCGTATGTGTAGTAGTGTGTTGTTGGAGCTTATGCTTATTGATGTGAGCTACTTCTTGTTGCTTGTAAGGATGGACCTGTAAAAGAAAAGCAAGAGAGTAGTCAAAGTACCGTATATGAAAAATCATAGTAACGTATGTATAAGTAAGTAAAAAGTGTGTAAAAGTAGTAACTAAGGAAAGAGTGCACCTGATGTATGAGAGAGTATAGGATAGAAAATTGTCTTGTTTGTCTTTGGAGATGTTGCCAGATGGGGTTGGGAGTGATCAATTCCCAGCCAAGAAAGCCTCAAGCCACAGATTTGAGCGTCATGTCATCAAGGATGAGGTTTTTGGGTGATCTCATGTCAAGGATGATTTTCTTTTGGGATCTCACACCAAGAGAAGAGTGTTGGGGAGAGAGGTCTGTTTTTCTCTCCTTCCATGACGCTTCTCAAATGATAAGTGCCACTGCAGATTGACACGTCCCAATTTGTAGCCAAATTTGTAACCGAATTGTAACCAAATTGCAACTGAATTGTGAATGACTAAATTCTGTAATTGAAGCCAAGTGTCTGATACTATAGATCTGTATTGTAAACTGCTGGAAATTGTGTTGAATTGAGAAACTGTCTGATTTTCCCCCCAGGAAACAAGTGCCTAGGTGGGACACAAGCACCCACCATTCCTGTCTGATACTGGGTGCTAGTGTCTGCTTTGTGTTTGTGATCCAAGTCTGATTCTGGACCACTCTGTGACTGTGTGCCTTTTCCAATTCTGTATTGTGTTTTTCTATTCTAGATTTTTGTGCTTCTGGAAGGGTGATTTTCTCACCCAATAGTTCCCCCCTTCATTTGGGGTGTGTGTGATGAATGTAGGAGGAGGAAACCCAAATTAGAGGACCTAAAATTTATATGCATATCATGGATTGGATACCTGCATGGGGTAGGGGATGTGCATGGTAGAAACCAAGACACATGCAAACAATATAGGCTAGAAACAAGTGTTAGTGTAAAAGAGATAGCATGCAATAGAATACAATGTATCAAACAACTATGAAGACAAGAGGGACCGCGAAAAGTGGGTTGCATACATGGGACATCGCTCACAATGTCACAAGATAATCAAGGTTGAAGCGACCATAAGCAAACAATGATCAAGCAAGACATAGGGAATATCCCACAAACAACTGAAAATAATAGCAAATAAGAAGCAACAAATAACCATGGTTGTATAGTATCCTGCAAGGTAAATGCTACACATGAAGCAACCGTTAGCCTATTAGAAAGATAAATAGTATGTCAAAGCATGTATAGATCAGCCAAAAGTAAGTGATAGTGACAAGAAGTAGTAAATATTGTAACAATAGGACTTGTGAGTGTGGAGTATGAGAGTAGCAAAGGTAGATGCCCCCAGGAGCCTCGGTGGGATTGGTAAAGAGTAGTGTCGAGCATCATGCATCATGTAAGAAGTTTTAAAAGTCTTGCATTCGTAACTCAAGATACCATGTGAACACATATGTGTATAGAAAAAGATAATGACATACTAAGAATCCAACTAGCATAGGAAACAAAGTGCAACATGTAAATAATATAGCCTAACAAGAGTAAATACAACCAAGATGTGCAGATGATGTGAATGTGATGGTGTGACGATATGTAAGATGCGAGTATGGAGGATTTGTTTCCCCCAACAGATGTGTGTGACGTGAGGTTCATTTAGGGAAGTCCCTCAACATTCAAGTATGAACCGTATGAAAGTGAGTCATCAGGTAAAAGGTATTGTATTTGATTGAGATAGTATGCTAGGAAAGATGTCCGTGAAGCAAAAGCGTGAAGTGTAGTAGATAAGATATAGATGATATGTACATAGAGAAAACCAATAGCCTTGATGGATTCTGTGTGTGATCCCTCTAAGTGTGTCAGGTGACCTGGAAATAGCTATCTGATGATGAGGAAGAATGAGGGTCTCTTATCTGGTATCCAAGAAGGAAGTTAGGCATGTGACCATTGTCTAGGACCGATGGTGTAGGAGAGTAAATATGTGTATGTGAGGGATATAGATGTGGTAAAGGAGGTGGAGAACACCTATATGAATGGGCTTCATGGAGTAGGGGACTTAGGTCAAATGGGGTGGACTAGTGGAGCTACCGAGGATGACAGTCTGTGATGTAGGTCATGTACAAATGGAAGAGCTAGGTACAAAGATATATATAACCTTTGATAGGTCTTGGAGGACTAGATATCATGACCTGGAGTTTAAGTAGGAGGACTAAATGGGCCTAAACGAGTAATGGTGTGCATGGTGGAATACCTTTAATGGTGACAAATTGTGTGTTAATACAATGAACTTAAGGCATACATGGAGCATGAAAGGGATAGCTTGGGCAGCCACTAAAGCCTAAGGGAGACCTTCGACCATGTCAAAACACTTGATTTCAAATGTAATGAGGACGTGGTCTTGGTATATTCCAGAGGACTTCAACTGTAATGATAAGGATGACAGCATCCCATAAGAATTGGGACTCCAAATGTGATTTGAGATATTCTGAAATTTGATAGGCATTAAGAGTTCTACAAAGCATGCATTGGAAAGGGCCGAGGGATGGACCATAGTTTTGTTGACTATATGAGTACTAATGGAAGCATCAATATGCAACTACAACATTAAAGGAAAATGTAGCATGGTAGTCATGATCCAAGAATGTAATAATTGGAGGTGACATGTCAGTTAGGAATGAGAAAATCAAGTGGTGTCAATGAAGCTAGGAGGCATTTATATGCATGATATGATGATTTTTGAGAGACGAATCAATAGCAACACTTTTCATGTTTTGGTAATGGTTCATTGAGATTTTTAAGCTTTTGATTATCATTGAGGTTTATAAGTAGATAACCTCTAGAAGCTAAAATTGCATTGTTGTCAATATGGATCTTGATTTGACATGATTTGATCTTAAAACTATGATCAGTAGAATGCTCATTGCATTGGTAATAATCGAAATGTGTGAATTTTCATCATAATTTTTTCCACATGGTTTAGAAGGATCTAAATTAAGTAGTGGAGGGAGAGTAACTAGATTTATTTGAATGAGTTATGGTAATAGGAGTCGAGGTGCATAACGTAGCTTAGTAAAAGTGTGCACTTGTGGATTGTAATTGAAGGCAAATGGTAGAAACAACATTGATAGAAAAAACATCGTTAGTGGATGGTTTGAATGTGGATTTGATTTCAAAATTTTTAGAAGATGAAGGTGGAATAAGGCATTATCATAATACTTCAATTTTCCCATAGATAGTATTTTGGATTCAAGTCGTGCAATTTGAGCATGTGACATAATTAATCAAATGAAGGAGAAGTCTCGAAACGATGACACACTCTTGGACTAGGAAAAAATATTTGAATGAATAGGTCTTGCAAATCTAAATCAAGCTAGAACATTGGTCATTTAGAAAAGGTTGTTCTTATACTACAAGACATGGTCCACAAGATGTTCATTAGATCCTTGTTAAATTTTAGCTAGTTATGCATAGGATATCTTAGTGCAATATTCATAGAAAAATGAGAAAGGAATCCATCGAATAAAATGTAAAATATGTTACCTGAATGGACAGGGTAGATCATATAACCATCACATAACATAATTATGTAAGCTTTGAGGAAACAATTTTTCCAATAGTGTAAGGTCATGCAACATAGTCAAGACATGCAAAGTGAAAGGATTGAAGGTTCTCATGAGGGTATCTATGGCCATTGAAGATAGGAAACTTAGGTGCAATGAAGTTAGGAGATAACGGATAAGAGGAGATGGTGAAGGTGCAAAAAGGGCTATAAAGGAGGAGTGAGGAATCTAAAGATGGAGAGGAGGATGAAGAGGTTTTTTGTAATTAGGTGAATTTGGGATTTTAAATCATGATATAAAATGAAGATAGGTCATGAGTTTCTTGAAGAGGAGTTAAGGTCATGTATGGGAAGTATTGGGAGGAATCTAAAGTGAGCTTGTTATGGTTGTAGGCAATAGAAATCAAGAACGTTAGATGGTAGGTGGGTTGGAAGTCAAGGTGACTGGAGGAACTGATGAGAGGGAGTGTGGTACCAATCAAGGAATCTTTAGTAGTATAACATTTAGATGACCATGTAGGATGTTGTCAGTATGGTGACTGTGTAAGTCGTTATGAGCTTCATTTGACATTGATCAACAATTAGTATCTTCATCGTATGAATAAGATGATCATAAAGCTTCTTGAGGGTTTTCAAGAGGAATATGATCCTGGAGTTCAAGGAAGATATCCATCAGTTTGTCGAGGAATTACGGGGAGATGGGGGAACATCAATGTGCTCAAGAGGACCAAAATGGACAAATATGGGTGATGGGAATAAAAATAAGGAGGTTGAAATAAGGTAGGGTTGAAAGAATGGGTTCACCAAATGATTTAATATAAATTGAATTAAACCTTAATTTATAGTAACTACTATAACAAAGGATATTATGATAATTATGTATAGTATGCACAAGAAATAAGCATTAACAATGTAAAACCCTAAGCAAAGTGAGAGAGGGATAGATGACTTAGTTGATTTCCGTGCACCTAGGTGACTGATGGGATTGATAGTGTGATATGTTGGAATAGGTTGATTAGGAAAAATGTCATCAAAGCCCTCAATGAGGAGAGTTCAGGGAACCCTGAGTAATGTGTAGGGACAGAAGTGCCCATAGGAGGACAGTGAGCAGCCTCCAGTGCTAGTGACTGATCTGGGTGCTTGTGTCTGCTCATATGCTTAGAAGTTGGTCTTTTCTAGGTTGAAGGATCTTCATTGTTAGTTGTTCTTTGTCACTTTGGTTTCACTATTAGTGCATTGTCAGTTGTACCTATAACCTGTAAAACATATAGCTAGTTGTACATGCCCATAAACCACATCAAATCTAATAAAAAAGATGCAGAATGTGGAGTCAGACTCAACCCCGGTGGTCACTCGAAGAGTGAACTTATGACTGAGTGTTGTACTACATCTCAGACTTTGTGTAGTTTTGTGTGTGTGTATTTTTTCCCTGGGTTTCCCTTGTGCAAGTTGCACGATAATAACATACTAGATCTAGATTATATCAAGTATGCATGATGTGTGTGATGGAATAGAATGAAATCACCTCCTGAAATGTTGTGTATGTAGACCAATGCAGCCCTTGTCCCTTGTATGGATGTGCTAGATGTATGCTTTGTAGTGCTCTTATGCCTTTGTGCAAGCTTAGGTGGTGATAAATAATGCTTATAGTGTTTGGCCCCTTATTTAGAAGAAGTAATTAAGTATATATATGGTTCCCTTGTTTGAATTTCGTAATTGACAACTAAAAGGCCAACCCAAAGTACTAAAAGGTGAGCAAGAAGTGTAAAAGGACCCAAAAGAGTAAGAAGAAGAAAGAGAAGGACAGAGAGTGACCAAAAGGGACATGAGCACCTTGGCACTTCTATCCCAGATCGGGTGTCTAGATGTTGGTCATCAAAAGATAAATCACTTCAAGTGTCAACAGAGACTGTAAGATGTGTAAAGCCAGTAAAGTGCAAGAGATAAAGTAAAAAAATGCCAAAAGGAGTTATCAACCACTAGTTTTCTGGGTCATTAGGAATGTGTTATATAGTAAATTCTTCTTGATTGATTTTCATGGAGTGAGGATAGTTCTAGGTCTATAAACACATATAATGTAGCCAAATTATGAACAAACCTGATATAATGCAAATAATATGAACTTCAAAAGAAAATAGATCTCCTTCTTTGTTACTGAATAATGAATTACAATGTTTCCTAAATAGGAAAACAACTCCCAACATTCATATGATTCCTAAGTGAGAAAACTAGTAAATCTTATTTTCTTATGGGTCATGCCTTCTAGTTGTCAATTATGAAATTCAACCAAGGGAATCATATAAATACAAAGCTATGTGACCAAAATAAAGGACCAAGCTTTAAGCATCTATTATCTATCACCTAAGCTTGCATCCAAAGGCATCTAAGATCATCAAAGGCATCCATCTAGCATCCATTCAAGGGATAAGGGACTGCATTTTCTGCATACAATACATAGGAAGGGGAAGTTCATTATTCCATCCACACATCTATTTACATTGGTACATCTATCTATCACCCGCTATCAAGTGCACTTGCACAAGGGCATCCTAGGGCACAATTCTTTCACACACTCACAAGAACTACATGGAGTCTGAGATGTAGTGCAGTGCTTGGTTGTAAGTTCACTCAGTCGGGTGACCACCAGGGTCAGTCCAACTCCCCATATTGCATCTTTCTTTTTTGGATTTGATGTGGTTTTGTGGGTTTTACAGGTGAATTTATTTTTACAGGTTACAGGAGAATTCAATGATCAAGGTGTGACACACAGGTGACCAACAACGATACCAGTGACACTTTGTGACACAATAAAAATCAAGTTCTGACCATTTTGTAGTCATAGGTGCCCAGTACAGAGGACTCCCTAGCTAGGCACCCTTGCCCCAGTCTAGTCACCCTAGTCCAGGCTCATCGATAGTTCTAGAATTTTTCATGAGTACATTACGAACAATTTCACCTTCTGTTCATCAATTTTCCTAGTCCATATCACTTCCAGGATCAAGTGTAAAATCAGCTAAGTCCTTCTCTCTCTCTCTTGCACTTAGGGTTTCATATTTATTAGCTTATTTCTTGTGTCCAATATCTATAGTTTAGCATTTATTTATCATAGTTACTCTGCAATATTAGGGTTTAGCATAAAATTTCTATTTTTGTTAAATCATTTGGTGAACCCACATTCGAATACTCTTGGATCCTCATTTTTCTTCTCGCATAGCTCCTAAAAATCCTCAAAATTCCTTGCATCAATTACTTCAAATGCACCAATTGCAAAGATGTTCTCTCCAAAAATCCCTAGACACTATGTATTTCCCTTGCAATATACCACCCGCTCAAGTAAGTTCCATTTTCGATTGTCATCTATCTGATGACTCTATTGCTCCTAATCCTCCATCCAATCAACCCATCTTAGAGTCAATTCAAGCTTTACATTCTTTATTTCAAGACAAAATTCAAGCTATGG
This sequence comes from Taxus chinensis, assembly GCA_019776745.2. NCBI lineage: Eukaryota > Viridiplantae > Streptophyta > Pinopsida > Cupressales > Taxaceae > Taxus > Taxus chinensis. Next base: position 380,960 of record JAHRHJ020003177.1, read on the forward strand.
AAACAATGATTACATCTCTTAAATCTGAAATTCAACATCTCAAGGATGCTTCTCAAGCCCATGCTAGTTCTTCTTCTACATCTCATTCTACTTCTATCTATGTCTTCTACATGTGCTCATATCAGTGAACCCCAAGTCTTACCACTCCCCACACCTCTCAAGTTTGATTTCAATGCTAAACAACATGATATTCTTCCTTAGCTCCTCACTCATCAATTGATCAACTTTCCATCTACTCATTGCTATCCTCCTTATCGGCTTGCAAAATATCAAGGTCACCCATATTGCAATTATCATCGAATTAATGGACATAATGACAATGATTTCTATGCTCTAAAATGAAAAATTGGCCACCTTAAGCATTATGGTCTCATTTCATTTGCTACACAAAATGTTGTTACATGTTCATCTCCAATTGCTAAATCCACTGGGTTCCTAAATCTGATTCATCTATGTCTAATGAGCATCATGCCATCATTCTAATGTTCCTTCTATGGTAAGTCAAGACCACCTATACAACCCACTCCAACTAAGCAATCCTCTCAAAATCAGTCCAACCTCCTCCTCTCAAGTCTTCTACTGTGTCACAAAATCCAACTAAGAAACTTCCTCTCAAAATTCAGTCAAAATCTCCTCCACCTCCTCAAGTCTCAATTCTTCTACAATGTTATCAATCCTCCAAATATTCTACACCATTCAAGATCATTTTTGTCAACAAACTACTCCTTACATTGATCCAATTATCTTTTTCAAACAACTATATATTCCTTACACACTTGGGGGCATCATGCTTACTTCCCCTTTCCTAGCATTATCAAGGTGTCTATCATTTCTAGCATTATGCTCTGTGCTTCATATCACCTTTCATAGCATCATTACACAACTTGATACACACACTTGTATCATCATTACCCTATGATGCACTCCTTAAGGTTCACACTTGACTGTTGAGGGCATAATCATCTCATGAACCTCACACACTACACATTTCATGCTCCTCACTTCACTTCATCTTTCTACATCTTTCTAACCCTTTGATACATTCTCACACATCATGCATCACTACCCTATGATGCACTCTAGTTCCACGGTTCATACTCAACTACTAAGGGTCTAAATCTGAAATGAACCTCACCACATTCACTCTTTATGCTCTATGCTTCATGATCTATATTTCTAGCACACATTCTGAAACCATTTCCCGATGACACACTCTTTCTCTATGGTTCATTCTTGATTGTTGAGGGGTATTTTATAAATGAACCTCATCTCATACTCACACATTCTTGGGGGAACACTGCTCCTATCACATTCACATTGCATACCATTCCATCTCACTCATTCACAACATATTGCATATCTTGGTTGCACTTACTCTTGCTTACTTATACTTACATGTACACTTTGTTTCTCATGCTAGACAGATACTTAGTATGTCATTATCTTTTCTATATACACATGCATGTTCACTTGTTCTCTAGTTGTGAATGCATACTTCTTACAGATCCTTACACATTGCAATGATGTTTGGCATTGTACCTCTTACCAGTCCCATTGAGGCTCCTGGGAGCATCTACATTTACTACTCCTACACATCACAGGTGTTATTGTTTCATTTTATACTACTTCCTATTCTTACTAGCACATTACTTTCCATTGATACATACATGCTTTGACATACTTTTTATCTTTCTAACATGCTAATGGGTGCTTCATGTGCAACATTTTCTTTGCAGGAACTATTTTCCACCATGGTTGTTTGTTACATTTTTTTGACATTTTTTCTATTGTATGCTATTGTTTGCGGGATATGCCCTTATGTCTTGTCTGAACATTTCTTGTATGCTTTTGGCCGCTTCGGCCCTGATTATCTTGTGACATTGTGAGTGATGTCCCATGTTTGAAACCCACTTTTTGGTCTATCTTATGCTTCTTTTCTTGTTACATTTCTTTTATATGACATGCTTTCTTTTTTTCTACTAACACATGTTCTAGCCATTTGTTTGCATGTGCCTTGGTTTCCACCTTGCAAATTCCCCCTACAAGGTACACATTTCAGATCAACATCAGGTCCTCTCTTTTGGCCGCATTCTCCTAGCGACATCACATGCACCCCAAATGAGGGGGGCATACATTGGGTGAATCAGTCACCCCATACAATAGCTCAGAGCTACAGTACATGCCTGCACAATACATGAACAAAACATAGGATATACAGTTATAAAATGACCCAGAATCTGACTTGGGTCCTCAACATACACAGACACCAGCCCAGGCTCAGACACTAGCACCTGGGTGCCTGTGTCCTCCCCTGTGAACCTATGTCCTGGGGGAACACAATTAATTTCTCATATCAACACAGTTCATAACAGTTCACAGAGCAAGTTTTTTACAGTACAGGCACAATCCTCTAGCAAGCAAATGCATTCTATCTCCATTTTCAATCAATGAACAAACTTGGAACATACAAACTAAATATGGAACACTCAGGAACAAAACAGGATCACACCATTGGTAGTGTTGTATAAATCGGGAAGCAGTCATGGATTGAGAGTAACACTAGACCTCTCTCCTCAACACTCTTCTTCCATGGTGTGAGATCTCCCAAAAAACTCGCACTTGGTGTGAGATCACCCAAAAAACTCACTCTTGGCATGAGATCACCCAAAAAAACTCACTCTTGGCATGAGATCACCCAAAAAAACTCTCTCTTCAAGACATTTTCTATCCATTTTACACTCTTCACATGATCATCAGGTGCACACTTTCTTTTTACTACTTTTACACACATTTACATATTTATGTAAGAGGTTTAATAATATATGACTTTGAATACTCTTTCACTCTTCTTTTGTAGGTCCGTCCTTAATACACAACAAGAATCAACCACACATCAAGCACAACAACAGGTACAACATGGTACAACACATATGCTTCACCCCTAGGGTCACTTCCTCTTTCTTAGTTTCCATGCTTCATTTTTATCACTCCACGCTTTCACTTGTCTCTTCGACACACTATCACCATCACACTCTACATGGTTATCAGGTACACATCTCTTATCTACTTTATGTTATTGAGTATTCACTCAACAACATAAAGTGGGGGAAAATGTAGACACAAAATCATGCACTTGGGTACATTTCTAGGTCCTAAAATCATACTTGCATTCATATGATTCCTAAGTGAGAAAACTAGTAATTGAAAGCTATCTTTGGCCTCTTTTTTTTTTCTTGTTTTCTTTTGGTATTTACACACCCTACAACCCAGTTCGATACTTTACTTTTTATCTTTTATACTTTAGACACCAGTGCCCACCAGGACACCAAGCCCAGGTGCCCTCGTCCCCTCTGGGCACCCTTGACCTCTTTTCACCTTACTCACTCTTTTTTGGCCTCTTTTATCTTTTGGGCATCTTATTTTCTTATGGGTCGAGCCTTCCAGTTGTCAATTATGAAATTCAACCAAGGGAATCATATAAATACAAAGATATGTGACCAAAATAAAGGACCAATCTCTAAGCATCTATTATCATCACCTAAGCTTGCATCCAAAGGCATCTAAGAGCACATCAAAGGCATCCATCTAACATTCATTCAAGGGACAAGGGACTGCATTTTCTGCATACACTACATAGGAAGGGGAAGTTCATTTTTCCATCCACACATCTATCTACATTCTACATCTAGCTAGCCTACTATCAAGTGCGCTTGCACAAGGGCATCCTAGGGCATGATTATTTCACACACTCACTCACAAGAACTACATGGATCTGAGATGTAGTGCAATGCTTGGTTGTAAGTTCACTCTTAGTTGGGTGACCTCTAGGGTCAGTCTGACTCCCCATATTGCATCTTTTTTTTTGGATTTGATGTAGTTTGTGGGTTTTGTAGTTGAACTTCTCTTTTACAGGTTACAGGTAATTCAAGATCAAATTGCGACATACAGGTGACCAACAATGAATACTTGCGACATCTTGTGACACCAGAAATAATAGGTTCTGAGTTTATGCAGTCACAGGAACCCAGTAGAGGTCTTTGACACCTAGGTGCCCTCGCCCTTGTCTAGGCGCCCTAGTCCAGACTTATCTAACAGTTCCAAAATTTATTTGAGTATTGACGACAGTCTACCTTCTTGTTCACATCAGTTTTCCCAGTCCAAATCACTTCCTGGGATCAAGCACAAATCAACTAAGTCCTTTTCTCTCTCTCTCTTGCACTTAGGGTTTCATATTTTATTAGCTTATTACTTGTGTCAAATTCTGTTTAGCGCTATCTTTTAAAGTGTTTGTTTTGCACAATCATCCAAGTGAATTTAAGCAAAGTGTGAATGTAACAAACATTGAGTTATGTGTTTTGCTTACTAATTTTAATGGTCTAAGTGACTATGGGGAGCTAAATGAATTTCATGTAGTTCAATAATGTATTACGTTGTTACACAAACTAATACATCAAGGTGAACATGGTCAACACATACTTTGCACAAAAGATCAGTTGACTCAATGTTACTAGCTTCATGAAAAAGTATGAATGTAAAATCTAAGTGTAGCATATAGAGATAAAGTCATGAAAGTTACTGTTTTTTGCTACAATCTAATAATGTTTTGAGACCTGAATCAAATAGGGTTTGTAATGTTTGTTTTATTGCATAGTACATTTAGAAAGAATATTCTAACTATGATCATTAAATGGTTTATTAATCTATTTCAACAATTAACATTCTAGGACAGTATGCTTTGATTGTAACAGTTCAAAAACGTACAAATAGTTTTTTATGATAATAACATAATGAACAATACATGTTATTCCATACCAATAACTAAGGAGGTTGTGTGTCAAAATTATACCTTTATAATGAATTGAGGATGCCACAGGGTTTATCAGTGACTAGAATATGTATATGAACTCTAGGTTGGCGTGTTCCACGTAGTATGTATGCTTGAGTCATATTAGATGCATTTTTAAACTGAATGTCATAAGGAAGAATAAAAAGTCGAAGATACCAAAAATTTCCCCATTATAAATAGTACCTATAGTAAAAGGCTTACAATTGCATTTGCACAACTTGTATAGTACGATCACTGAATTTATGGCTGCAGAGTACATGAAATTGATGTTATTTTCATGATTAACACGCATTATTATTGAAGCTACATTACATTAGTACTATCAGTTTTCAAACATAATTGTGATCATCAGTCAAACCCAAATTCACAATAGGAAGTGGCTTTTAGGAATGCAAGGAATTGATTCTAATTCTTGGATAAAATTCCAAGGGATTGTGAGATTGTCCCCGAAACCTTGGGAAGGGTAATGTTTCTAGACCAATGAAGGAAGATCCTATTACACATAATATGAAACTAAGGCATCATAGTGTAGGTGAAAATTGACGTAATTGAACATTAACCTTCAAGAAGGGGATCCAGTTTAAGGATTTCTACAAACATGACATAGGTTCGATTGCTGGTATGTTGTGATTTAGTTGGTTGTCACATAGATGCGGTAAAGACCATCTAATGGCAACTAGGATAGGGTTGATGGTTAATGTCAGTGGATGCTTTAGAGTGATGATGTACTAAATCACTACTTTTTGGTAATTAAATGTATGTTTCGGCTATTGAGGTTGTTGTGTATCCTTAATAACCCCAATATGACCACAGATACTCTTTAGTTTTGGTGAATACTATGGAGTTCCATAGAAAAATGTGAGAATGAGTATTCATGAGTACACCTCTATACGGGGTGATATCTCATCTCAAGGAGGAGTTATGATGATATACCATGGGAATTTTTGGATTCAAAAGTTTGATTCCTTTTTCTTCAATGTAACTTAAGTCTAATGTTACTCATCTATACTAAGGTTTCACAAATGTAATACGATGTGTTCGATTTATCATCATGGAAACCCTTTTAATGAATGTGATACTAGTAAGGATGTTAGATGGTGCATTAACTAAGGTATTTAAAATATACTTCCTAACTAGGATACTTCTTAGTGATAGAATTATTCCTCCTACTTTTCGACTAGATTTTTCAATTTCTAACAAATTTTTCTTTCATTGTCTTAAATAGGACTGATGTAATATTCTTGTTATGGTAGGTTTGGGTTATATAGGCATGATAATAGTAAATCTTGAGGGTGATGAGGGTAGTTGAAAGGACCCACATCCTTCAATTAGAGGATTTTTTGAGAGGTGCACATCATAATCAAGGTTGTCCAACGAAGGTAGAAACTTCCTTAGTGAACCCATTTATTGATGTGGGAGAAGGAAGTCTCATCTAAACCATAGTGAAGATGAAAAAAAGCGATCCTTTTGAACGACCGTAAGTGAGTTTATACAAGAAAATTATTAGAGGATGGATAGCGAGAACTCAACCAAAAAGTGCAACTATTGAGAGGAGCAGCCACCAGTATCAATAGTTGCATAGCAATCACCAGTGTCAACAGCGGGAGGTTTTACCATGTTTAACAATGAGAGGGGCATCGAGTAGTTACACAGGGAGCTTAGCCACCAGTGGAGTGCAACGAGAGGTATATTATTGTATGTAGACCTTAGGAGCTCTACCAGTGACTAGCAATGCAAGAGGTAGCAGCCACCAACATTAGTAGTGTAAGGAAGGTACTCATAGATCCACTAGGAGATTTTATGGGTAAAACCAACATTCAACGTAAATGAGAAGAAGCTTAAGTGAGGATTTGAACATGGGTAGGACTTAACACTTTTTATCAATTATATGTGAGTTGAGTTGATAGGATAGTAATTATGGATTGAATTGAAGTGCATTAGATATCATAAACAGTATCAGGGATAAAATTTTATGCCCTTAGTCCTATAGCTTATATTTAGATATGTATATAGCCAACTTGTGGCTATCATAACTTCTTATCATTATGTTATATCTTTCATATATGTTATATTGTCATTAGTGGGTCGGCCTTGGTGTTGGCCATAGCATAGGATGGTATATATAGGTGGTTAGTAGGTAGTAGTTGGATCATCATTGGAGCATTTGAGTATTATTGTATGGTTTTCGGAGGTTTCCCCCTCGAAGTGGCAAAGCTATTCTAATTGCATATTGAGATCATTATATCTGGAATATTGTGTTCGTTTGTGTTATATTGCTTGCTCATAATCTATATTTATACAAGTAATTTCATTACAGAAGCTGATAAGTTCAACAATCTAAAGATTCTTGAGAGGTCCACCTGGTAGGTCTTGAGGCCACCACATGGCCCACCACCTAACTCACTATCCTTTCCAACTAAGCTATTTCAATGCTAGATGGGTCAATTCAAGCAGGAAAACAACTTGGCGAGATATGGTAAATGGTTTTTTGGGAGGGAACATACCCTAACAACAAGAAGGTTTAAAAACCAGATTTATAGAGAGACATCAGTGGTTTTTTGACAAGTGGTGGCCACACCCCAGAGCAAAAGGGCCTAAAAACCAAATATAGTAGTTAAGAACAAAAGTAGGGAGCATCCTGCCAGAATGAACCATGAAAATAACACCAATGCAGCATTGTCCAAAACCGCATGAAACCAACAAAAACAGAAAGAGAGGAGAAACAAAGATCTTCACTTGAGCACCTTGTTAAAACATTTTTTTGACCTCCCCCAGGGCATTAAAGAGATTGAGAGTTGTGGTTTGTGAGGGGTCGTTCATATTAATGGTGGAAGTAGCAAGGATCTTATCTTTTCCACCTTTCCATATTCCGGGATGAATATTGTTGAGGTTACACACCTGCTTGACTTGAATTTCTATGAAATCCAAGAAGGCCCTATGCATAGCCAAATGATCAATTTGCTTAGTCCTAATGTGCCCAATAGACTCCTAAGGAAGCCAACTTCTTAGAAATTTCCTCAACTTTTGCCTCAAGAGGAAGAGAACTCCACACCTTGGCATAAGAGAACAAAAGACATGGGCCCCCTGAAGAGGGCATTGTATGAATCTGAGGCAGACATTGATTCCTCAGATTGGATCCAGTCATCATATGCATGGATCTGTGCCATTAACTTGGGGATCATCATATTGGCATGAGTAGTGAGGGGCATGAATGAGGTAAAAAGGTCAAAATATCTAATTCCTTCCCCTTGTCTTTGCTATAAAGAATGTTTCAAACCACATTGCTGGCCAGGAGAAAGAGAATGAGGATATCGCCTTGTAATTCTTTGTTTTCACCTTAGAAGGAATCAAGGGGATGTCCAGGAATTGGGATGGAGAGATGTGTAGGAATGTTGGCCGCTGATTAATAAATGTTATTGCAGTGTGCCCCAAATGAGCAATATGATGCAAAGGTCGAAGCCACACTGTGAGGTATGCAATTGAAGAATGCATGCTTCATTGCCGCATCCTCGTATAGACTATTGAATTGTGTTGGACCTCACAATGTTGTCTAACTAATCAGGGACAATGCAAAACACTAAATCGAGCAGTGGGATTGATTGAAGGCGACAAGGCATAATGTACCCCATATGCAGTCCATTCGTTTAGCTTGATGCTGCAGAAGTTTTGAGAAAGTTTGTGGCATCCAGTGGTATTCATATATTTGTGACAAGCCATCACATGTCCTAGGTCATCTTCAAAACATTATTGACGTTGGAGTTGTTAAAGGTAAGTGATATAGTTTATATTTTTAAAATTTCGTCTTTGTTGATATTTCAATAAATTGGAAAAATGCACAACAGATTGCATTGTAGATCAATTACCACTTCCCTAAGGGTTTTAATTTAAAATATGACCCTTGTATTAAATCCCATTCTTCGGTTGTTGACACTAAATTTACCTCCCAACAATCATCTTGCGTGTGAGCTCTAGAAGGTGTCATAACAAGCCCAAAGAAAAAGGAAATTTGTCCCAAAAGTCTTCCACAATTATCATCCGTATCTATCTCATGGCAACTACCTTATATCTCTTTTGTTTTTAAGTCATTTACGATGCAAATTTGGAGCAAAGAATGTAGCTGGTTTGAAGGATTGCACCCTATCAAGAACTTTGTTGGCCAGTCCCCCTGGATGACTAGCTTAAACATGTTCAAATCACTGTGCACATGGATGATCAAGCTCAAGGGGGTTCAAAATCTAGTGAAGTCAAGGACATTTATTCCTATACGGTTATAACGATGCATTTTGAGCAGGTCATAAAGACCAATTTGGTATCAAGTACATTAAAAATCGTGGTCATAATCATCAACCACCTTTGGTTGTCATTAGGAGCACTGGAACAAATTTCGAAGTCCTAGAGAGCCAAACTCAAGAATACACAGTCCTTGATAATGAGTGGTCCCTATGTCTTCACTTCTCCCACCTTTGGCCATTATGTGTGAACAATCAAATTTGCAAATATGGACCTACTTGGCCAGAATTTATGAGGAGATTCAATTTTATGTTCGAATAATGCCCAAGTTCTATGCAACACCCACAAAGAACACACGTTGCGTTGAGATAATGGCTATGAAGACCTTAACAAACTATTGATATCCAAATTGGTCCTTCCCGATGTTCTCAATCCCATGTATTACACATTGAGCTACTTTTGCGTACTAAGTACATTGTAGCAAAGTTGTGTCAGCCATAACAGCTCACTTTCTAACCATTTCCTCCAACGTCACCTCCAAAACACCCATTATTTCCTCACTGGACCCAGAACCAAGTTCGGCAAATACCAAACTCCTGCAAATTCCAATATGATACAGTATTGCGGTAGACCAAGGCCTAGTCTTTGGTGCATGCCTAGGGATCCCATCAAGATAATCTTAAAGCCTTTAGGCGTAGTTACCTATATTGTGGGGACTTTTAAGCCAATTCCATCCACTGCGATTGTAGGCTGAGGCTACAAGTTATACCGTTCAAACCAACAAAGTCCCAATGAGGGGCTGAACCTGAAATCCCTCAGTTGGTGCTACTTGTACAGAGCTATTTGCAGTAAATTGGTCTCCATTGTCAATGCTTTTATTTCTATGTGATCATAGTTTTTTAGGATTTTGTTGTTACAACTTGATTGCAAAACCGTTTGCCACTCTTGCAATTACCCCCATTTGGCAGCAAACGTTCCTGAGCAATTCTTTAAGTGTTTCAAATTTTTATACCCCTTATGGTACGTAAACAGAGAAAACTTCCTTGCTATAAGTTTGTGGCCCTCAAAAGATCTAGATAATGAACGATCCATTCACTTAAATTTTGTTTCAATAATTGGTTACTCTTGGAATATATCGGTAGTGCTACCGAGCAAAGAATCAATACGATGATGTAGGGACTTATGTCATCCTCATTTTAGCAATAGATAAAGTCAACTGTTGCCCATGTAAGAAGTTCAACTTTTGGGTTTCTTAGTCTATGTCTGCAACCCTTTGGAGAGAACTATTACTGATCGAGTGAATCAAGGCCAAATGTCCATTCACGAGAATTGCATGGACAGAGAGGAATAAACGTTGCTAGATCTAAGTTGCACAAAATATTAAAGGTAAAAGAAAAAAGGGAAAATTGAAAGGTTGGCCCCCACTTGATCTTATATGCGTGGAATCCTATTCAATGTCATCAAACTTGAGGTCTACCTATGAATATTTGCAGGAGAGCAGGAAGCATTTTACCAACGTCCGGCACAATCTTGGCTTACGTATGACCCTAAAATCATCGCAAAAAAGACTGGAACTCTTGCTTGGTTCATGGGAATCTAACTTCAGCCTTGCAGGATGTAAAGTATTAAAATACTATGATTGTGCTAGTTTATGTCATGCATGCAAAAAATCTTTTCTTTCAGAGAAAACATCAATACCATGCTTATTGTTGTGATTGATAATCATTCTTTCAAGCCATTAAATAGCTGTATATTGCTACAGGAAAAGCATGGGAAATGCCCGTTTCACCAGAAACGTTCCCCTTAAACGTTTCAGCGTAAGGAGAAGGAGGGGGAAAAAACCCCGAAATGCCGAGCACGTTTCCGGAAATCCCATGGATACACAGGCGTTTCCGGAAACGAGATGTTTTGGCCGCACAGTGTTTTTCTTTTAACCCGACTGCACAAACTGCTTATAAATAACCAAGAAAAAAGTTATGCATTAGCATTTAACCCTAAACCTAATCTACCCACCCAGACTTCCTAAAGACACTTCCTAAAAGCTATATAATGACATCTTTGGTCCATTCTAAATCACACTCATTTCTTTCTCTTCTGAATTCAGTTTTCATTAAACTAACATTCAGCATTGTGAAGAGCAAAGAGAATCTAGCATAATATTATTATGTATATGTGAATCATTGAAATTGTAACCATGTTGAATGATGAATCTTTAGAACTTCAATGGACTACAAAATATTTCCTGATTGCTTAAAATCAGTTATCTCTATTATGGTACAACCATCCCATTGACCTGATCGAATCTTTTGATTTTTCAATGAATACACACTATCGGTCATGAGTGCTTTATCTTTTATGGACTAAAATTTAGAATCAGTCGGCACTTACTATGCATATATATATATTGTACGGTTGTTTCCGTAACATTTCATCATTCAAGGTTTTTTTTAATCCTTTTTCAATTCCTTTTTTACATTGTTTATAATTTTTACAAATTATCATTTTTTCACAATATTTTTGAGGGAATTATTTATGTCTTTTCAAGTGGCTTTTTTGCACAAAGTTTCTAAACATTAGATTTTGATTGACTAACTAGGTTCAAAGAATGTATATCCCATCCCATATCTTTGGAGGGAATCTCAGTCGCTTTGTATTGTGTAGGTTATTGCCTGCTTAGTGTGTGCCAAATGGATTTTCCAAAATTGAAAGTATTAACAATAAATTTTATGTATTTCCTCAGTAGGATCCTAGGAGATATGTATGTTACTATTTTCTATTTTATTTTTGTATTCTTATTTTATGAAATGGAAAGATTTTCCAACTATTTTTGTAAAAGAATTTCCACTCGAAGTTTTTCATGATTATATGTTTGTGTGAACAAGTAATTGAAAATTTCAGAATAGCGAATTGAAATTATTGTCTGGTTATTTGAATTTTTCCTATTACATGGCGGGAGATGAACCAAATTCATATATGGTAATGTTGACATACTCAATTTTAGTAAAAATTATGGGGTAAAACCCAACAAAGAAATTTAGCACCAGGTCAAAACAGTTATGGCACATGTCAATTGGGCCATGGTTTGTTTTTTTTTTTTCCCGACGAGGTTTTCCCCAGTATGTTTTCAACGACATTTCAATAAAAGGAATGGGACTGGGTGTATGATTTGGATAATTTTGGAGAATAGATATTCCTCCGACCTGTCATCTAAGCCAAAAATTAAAAAGATGGCCATGTTATGTGATGCACCCCTTGAGAGAACAGGTTCAACATACCATCTGCAAGTTTTAACTGATGCCTAATGAAATTTCAAAGTAAGCCAAATCACCTAAGAAGTTAATTAAATTTGTAACATAGGGTATTTAATTTATATTGGGGATACTTTAACAACGACATCTCTAAATAAATGGAATGGGACCGGGTGCATGCCTTGGATAATTTTGGAGAATAGATGTTTCTCTGACCTGTCATGTAAGCCAAAAATAAAAAAGATGGCCATGTTATGCGGAGCATCCTTCGGGAGCACAGGTTCAACATACCATCTACAAGTTTTAACCGATGCCTAATTAAATTTCAAGTAAGCACCTGAGAAATTCATTAAATTTGTAACACAACGTATTTAATTTATATTTGAGATACTTTAACAAGCTGGGGAAAACATAGATTATTCTCTGGAAATATGCTATTCAAGCAACACTTATAAACGAGTCAACATCTTAGGCATCTATCTGAACTATCTCCTTATTTCTGTGACTTGGTATAACTGAGTCAACATCTTAGGTATCTATCTCCTTATTTCTGTGAGTTGGTTTATAGTGAGTCAAATTGCCTTTAAAATTGAAGGCCATGATGGTAGTTAAAAATTCTTGTCTGACGGAGGCATGCTAAATGTGGCCTAGTTTGGTCAGAGTTATACCGAGTTTCTATAAATCAAAATACTATATTGGTCAGAGTTATGCCAAGTTTCTATAAATCAGAATACTATATTAATAATAGTCTAATAGAGAGTATGATACTAGAGAAGAATGTTGAGCACATGAAGGTCACAAGATTTGTTTGTTTGTTTACCAAGTTTCTCGTTCTCAATGAGGGGTTAGCTACTAAAAAATTAGCAAACTCAAAAATGCTCGAGGGTTTATGTTACCTCGGATATGATGTGATACGGGCGCAAGATGATGATGGATTCCATTGCTGCAAATCAGATCAAACCTGCAGATAAGATTGAAAACGATATTGATTAGATGATTTGGGTGGGGGTTGCCCGACGAAGTGGACCTGAGAAGCGTTAACTTCCTCGGTGGATGTCAACTCCTGTTGTTAAACAAAGGATATAAAGTAAAGATAAATTGACAATATGCAGAAACTGAAAGATTTACAGAATCTGAAAATAATTAGGATTGATTTAATGCTGATCTAATTAGAATAACTGGAAGTTAAATGTACCTGGTCTGGGTCGACGACGACCCAGATTGTGCAGAGACAGGTCGATGGCGATCTGGGAGTTTGGATCAAGAATGTGAGAGAAATATGCAGACTGTGCAGGATCTGAGTGCAATCTGAAAGCTACAGAAGTCTGGAGATACTGGAGTCAACCTACAAAGGGGATTTGAAGGAACTGAGACCAGGAAATTGACAGAAAAGGAAGGATGAAGACTAGGACCCTGGTTGACGGTGACTGGGGTGCAGACAAGCTGATTTTGTTGTCATAGAGGAGCTGGACGAGGGTTAGAGCAAACAGACAAGGGCACAGAGCTCAGGCAGGGATGAGAGAAGGTTATGGAACAGAAAGCCAAGGCTACTGAGGCTGAGTCGGCGGCGACCTGTTAGGGTCGACAACTATAATGACAGAATTAGATAAAGTTGAGGAAAAACAAGCCAGAAGAACGATTTGCAAGTATGGATTTGCGAGAGGAGGTTGATGACGAAGTTGGGAGTGCTGCTGTTGATGGTTTGAACCTGCAAAAGATTAGATACAAGAAATACCAAGATGATATGACCAATGTTGATTAAAGCAATGTAAAAAGACGACAATCTCACAAAAGGCTGATCACGATTAACGCATGCACGTTGCAAGGAGGTTTGTAATGGCTTCTGGAATGCTCAAGCACGAGGGATTGTTCGCAAGTCGCAAGGGAGCTTGGGGATTCACATGCATTTGATGGGAAATAGGAAGAAAGCACTCAACTTTATGGGGTCGACAACGACTGGGCTGGGTCGCCGTCGATCGTGGGGAAAGTTTCCCCAATGGGAGGTTTTTTCTACTTTTGGCACAATTTTCTTGTTTTTTAGGAGTTGGCCGAATGCTTTTAAAGCATTAGGCGGGAAGAGGTTGTTTAGGGATGAGGTGTAGGTGAGTTGGCAGTGGATATAGGTTGGAAAAAGCATAGGGAAAAGCATGGATGTAGATTTAGAATGAAAGCATTCCAAAATGGAACGCTGGTTAGGGCATGATTAATTAATTAATTGATGTTGATTAAATAGGATTTAAAGGTGACATGCATTTAATTAATTAATAGGAATTGATTAATTAAATTTAAGAGGGCATTTGATTAAATAAGGGGGATGAATAAAATAAATATGCGCACGCAAGCGATGAGGGTATAAATACCGAATTTAGGTGTCTACACTGTCATTCTTGCTAGAGATAGATTAAGTGGATATGAGTCTGGTCGTGTGAACCTCAGGCTAACCTCTTCTTGGCTGCCTGGAACTTGTGAATATGGCGAGGTTGAAGTACCCTTCTCCAACTGATTTGACCCTGTTTGATCCATTCCATTTCTAGGTTGAGGAGAGATGACCTTTGAAACCTAACTAAGTTCTATTATATATGGTTATTTGTTAGTTTAAAGTCCATTCCTATTGTACTAGCTAATTGTATCAAAGAGATTAAAAACCTCAGCGCCAATGTCCTTGCCATCAAGTTCCAGAACGCTCCATGTCTCAATAACAAGGCAGTCGATGAACTTGCCAATATGGCCTGTCAGATTGGGAAGGGTAGGATAAGTGGAGATGAAGGAAGTATTAGGATGGAGGAAAGTTTCTCCAATCTCCAGTGCTTCCTCCTCCAGGATAAAGGCAAACTCTAGAAACATCTAACTAAATATGGTTAAAATTGGTAAGTTGGAGATGTCTTAATAACAAGGTAGCCGATGAACCTGCCAATATGGCCTGTCAGATGGGAAGGGTAGGATAAGTGGAGATGAGGGAAGTATTAGGACGGCGGAAAGTTTCTCCAATCTCCAGTGCTTCCTCCTCCAGGATAAAGGCAAACTCTAGAAACATCTAACTAAATATGGTTAAAACTGGTAAGTTGGAGTGGAGTACTTCACTGGAAAAAGCAAGCTCCCTCTCCCTTTGTTGTATGCATGCAAAAAGCTCTCTCTAAAAGACGGGAAAAAAATCCTAAAGGTGTTGCGCACAAGTTTTTTGGAAAAATCAAACCCGGCCTCCAAACAAATAGAAAATGCAAGCTCCTTTTAAATTGTTAGCAAGATCAAGATTCGAAGGATGCTTAAGTCATGGGCAAGTAAGCATAAAGCTCAAACGGAAGGCTTTTTGGACCTTTGCATGAAATCAATTCCTCACAGGGAAGGCTGCTCCAATAAAGGCAAAACTTATACTTCTGTTAGGAGTGGGTGTTGCCCAAATAGAAGTAGCTTTGGTGCTGTTCAATCCTTGAAGGAAACTCAACATTCTCAACGCAACTCCAGCTGGCCATCGCCCAGGCTCGGAAAGCTTATCCCGTCATCCATCTTGGCCCACATTGGATTGATAGCTTCAAATCACAAAAAGTCGAGTTGCACTGGATTGTCATTAGTCAGAGAAAAGCCAAAAAATCCACTTGAAATTTGGGAAATTATGTATGCATTTAAGCATTATAGGCACAAATGGACTGATATTAAACATGTCTATGTCCTTGCGAACAACTTGTTAGCCCAAATTCACCCCCAAGGTGAATTGGATAACTTACATGATTCTTCAGGCTTAAGCAGGTTGAAATGGCTCAAGGGCAAAATTCAGGTTTTGGAGCTCCCTTTGGCTCTTTTCTAACCCCTCCATCCAAGGAAAAAATTCAAGGAGTTAGTAAAAAAAAGTTGAAAAAATAAAATAAAATTAGCTTGTGCTAGTGTATTGTGGGAAAATTGGGTTTTTTCAGCTCAGACCGCACAAGTACACGAGGGATGTTCGGGACGTGCATTGCCGACATTGCCATAGGTAAAGGAAATCGGAAAAAGTGGAAGTTTTTGTCCCGCACGGTCCGCGGGACATCTGGGACATAGGTACGTGCGGGATGCGAAAAGCCGATTTTGCCGCAAGTTAGTGCATTGCGGATGGTGTAGAGAAATGTGTTCGGGACGGCTGGGACATCGATATGCGTGGGATGCGAAAAGGCGAAAATGCCGCATAAGGGCCAGGCGGGTCGGGAGTGGTGCAGATGAAGCAGATATTTCTGGCCCAAGTCGCACAAGGGACATCTGGGACACCAGAACCTGATTTTGTCGAAATGCCCGCAATACAAAGAAAAAGTCAACGTTTGACTCCCAAACTTCAAATGGTCATAACATTTTGATCCTAGAGCTCCGATTTTTCACAAAATTTGACTTTATCAGAATAAGCACGACGTTCACTACATGCTACAAAAACTAGATTTATTAATTTTGATTGAGGTTATATGTGTAAAAAATAAAATGGAAACATGTCTCCAGCTCTACAAAAATACACATTTTTAGGCCCGTTAACCACCACAATAAATCCCCGGCAGACCCAAAGTAGCTGCCCGCACTCAGAAGGCCATAGCTTTTGCATTTCTCAACGAAATCATGCACAAAATTGGTACCATTGGGATCGTGTTATAAGGGAGCCCGATGCACATCAATCAAGAAATCCATTTAATTTGTAAGAAATCAGTTGGTGAGTTTTTCAGAAAACGTGGCCGAGGTTCATAACAATGTTTTAATTGGTAGTTGGGAGTGCATATTAATGAAGCATGGTCTGACATTTCTCACTGCTGCAAGTCATGGGATAGTATGGGGATCCTTTTACAAGAAACATAACATAATTTCACTTCATTTACTACATCTTACAAGTGTTTGAAGGATAAATTTCAATATTTCCATTTTCCCCCTCTCTCTCTTCTCAGATTTCTATAAATTGGAGTGTTGGGCTCATTGTTAAAGAGGTAGTTTTCAGTAGAAAAACTCTGTCAAAATTGTTTTATGAAACCAATGTGTTGCATGCCCTTATAGTGGACTACTTGCATGGTGATCTAGGCCCTTATCTTGTAATAGATTGAACTATGCATATCACGAAAGCAATAAATACAAGTTTATGGATGCATCTTCCCCTGCTGTTTGTTTGTTGCATTCTTCTTGCCCTTTCAAACTCATTACAATATATATGTGTCATATTCTTATGTTGCTATAGGGATCCATTATCATTGTGTGTGAATGAAATATTGTTGTGAATGCATTTTGCTAGATTGAGGAGAACTGTTATCACCCTTCTAGTTTGCACTTTGCTCTACTTTTCACACATTAGAAGACTATTCTCATCCCTCTCCTTTTCTAGTGTGTCACCACTTTAGTGTAGGCTTTGTTTTCATGCATTCTCTCTCTCCCTAGTCCCTTGAAAAGTTAGATTAGGATTAGTTAGTTTGTTGGCCTGCATTAGAGTAGATTGTGGAAGGTATTTTAGGAGCAAGAACCAACTTTCTCTGGAGTTCTATCTCAAGTAGAAAGTCCCAAAACTTGGAGATAGTACCCATGTTATCCAATCACACCGTGAGCTTAAGCACACACACTTGTGCAAACCGTAGGGTGTAGTGATTCAGTGATAACACATACTTCATTAAAAATGGGTGGTTGAGCCATTTCAGAGCTTGCATCCATAATATGTCCAAACTATTTTTTGGGTTTAATCTTTGATCTTCACCCACCAAATCTCACCAGAATATGAATTTTATTGATTCCATCCACCATTGAAGATTGCATTGAGACCTTTCTAAAGAGACCAATTTTTTCCTTATTTGAAGATTTCTATATCAAAGGGCACATGGGGCCATATAGAAATTTTTTAGCTTGGGATGAGCAAATGAAGTGACAATGACATCTTCTAATTCATCGCAAGGATTTCCCATGTGTCTGAGGACAAACCAGTTTTCCTTTGATAGTTGCCAGACCTACAAACTCTATTAGATTCTCACTCATTCTATGGGGTTGAAGTCCAAGGATGTTTTTTTCACTAGAGAGGTTCCCGGAATGGCTCAACACGTGTCCCGCAAATTGATGCGTAGTGCGATGAGTCATATTTCTAATGTCTCACGCAAGGGTTGAGAGATTTGACCGCATTCGTCGGGACTTCAGGAATGGGGATGCACATAATCATACGATGTGAAGACTTACAAGGAAAGAAAGTTTAGACCTATGAAGTACTTGTCACAAGGGAAGACCCCGGTAACACTTTAGGAAAAGTTGACTTGCAAATTGTAAATTTGCATGAAAATGCAAAATTGATTCTAAGGTTTCTCGAATATTCCATCAAGGTTCTTAGGAAGACTCTTGCATGGGGGCATAAAGGTGCAAGGTTTTACATTTCATATCTGTAAAATACACTTAGAAACTCATCCAGCGAAACCTTAATCTTTTTGAGATGGGTATTTGAAATTGTAATTGACCTAGAATGATGCCGTGAAGGATAAGGAATCATCACAGACTTCTGAAACAATGCATTTTTCTCAATGAATTTGAAGGCAAATGTCACCAAAGAAAACCTGTTGGACCCTTGGTTTAAAACATCAATGCCAAAGCCAAGAAATAACTAATTCACATCTTTCAGCCAAAATAGATTCAAGGAAGGTTATCATGGGAAACAATTTGGCAAATTTTGGGGATATTTTCCTGAGGCTAAATATCTCAATACTCAGTAGCTTTAAACATCCATTAGGCATCAGATTGAGCCTAAGACAACTTTAAAATCAATGATCTGCAATTTTATTGAAAATCTTATCCTTGAACCCATAATGAAACAATCTTTTCAGCACACCTTGACATTGTTCTACTCTACCTAAATTTTCTCCTGGAGGTCTATTGATAACACTTAGAAACTGTTCCAAACTGACATTTTATTTTAACAAATGAACTCTAGCTCCAAAATGGTATATGAAACAACATCAAATCTTTACATCAAAAAACTATGTTAATACCAAGCCATCCATGTTAAAAATCATACATGTTCCAAGTGTGACCATGCAGATGTGCACAATGCACTTCTAGAAGTGCTAACAGGCTTTTCAATGGCCTACCTACCCTACTTTAACCACAAACAAAGGGAGCATAAACAAAACCTACATCAGGTAGGG
Organism: Taxus chinensis; assembly: GCA_019776745.2. Lineage (NCBI taxonomy): Eukaryota > Viridiplantae > Streptophyta > Pinopsida > Cupressales > Taxaceae > Taxus > Taxus chinensis. The sequence continues at coordinate 400,393 of JAHRHJ020003177.1, forward strand.
AGAAGTAGCTTTCCTTTCTTAAAAATGTTTCCATTCGACCAAGGTAATTGATTGTTACAAATGAACATTCTAAATACAATGAATGCGATGGAAAACTATTCCCATCCAAGTTGGTTTCCATACCCCATTTGTTCAAAATATCAACTGGAAACAGAATTAATACCTTCTCATTCTAATTTTCATTTTGGATTTAAATTTGAATAAGCATGACCAATTGCAACTCCTTGGGTTACAGTTTAAATTAGCCAAATATTTGATTTACAATAGGGACTATCCTTTGTTCAATTTTCCCATTTTCTTTTCTTTCCTAAGATTCATGGTGGATATCTAGCATTCAATTTTTGGGCTTGAAATACCAGAAGTTATTTTCTCTTGAAGCCAAACATCTTCATGTTTGACCCATGTATTCTCATGCTCTTCTTCCTTGAACTCAAGAAGCTAGAGAGCTAAAGCTCATTTCCCTTAAAATCTTGAGGCCCTTCTTGGTTCATTGCAGTAATTTGATGATGTTGGTGTGTCACTGCAATCCTCCAAAATTGAAGCAATCTACAATAAACCCATGTAGAGTTTTAAAATGGGGATCATTACAATCAGTTGTAAAATCTTTCTCACTTGGACATCTGTACCTTCTTCATTTCTTTCTCGAATTAGATGGACAGCCACTAGTGTTTAAAAATACTTTATCCAATCTTCCCCTCAACTTCCAATCAAATGATTTTTCCTTCACATCCAACTATTTTTTTTGAAATTCAACTAACTCTTTTAGGACACATTTTGATAACATTCTCATCTTCCCAATCGGAATCAGACCAATATTGTAACAGATATGGACTCATCTTTTTGTACAAGTTGGATGGAGATGAGACATAAGTATAAGGTTTTCTAATTTGTTTCTGGAGCCTTTAGGTAATAGATGATTTGGGATTAATAAAGCTGATTTGATCAATTGGAGAATCCAAATGATCCTATACAAACATGTCCCCTTCTGATGGAATGTTTGACTCAACCCTGCATATCAAAACAATTGCATGACTTCTTGTATACAAAACTTACTATTGGGAGTGTTAGTATGGGTTTCTCCTTCTCTCCATCCGTGTAACAAACATCCTGTTCTACCAACATTGTAGGATAACTTGGTTTAGTGAGTGTTGGGTAGAAGGTAGGGACACCATGCGGAATACCAAAAATTGATGTATAAAAACATCAGTGTAAGGTTTAAGATTTGACCCATAGGTAATACCTTAGGTGGCAGATGTGATGGATTTTTGCAAATGCTATAAGGAGTTCTTTGGGCATTATAAACTTATGGAGCATCACCCTATGAAGGACAAGGAAGAAAAAAATCTTCCTGCACTTTGGGAGGGAACAATTCATTGTTTGTTCTTTATCACAAGGGAAAGGATAAATTTTTTATGGTGAGGGAAGAATTGGTAGTAATGGGGAAGGGTCTTCATTTCGCCAACCCGAATGAGCATCTTCTCATCTTGTGTTGTAATGGAAAACTCTTGAGGAATAATTCTGCCTCTTAGTGATTGAATTAAAACAGCTAAACTTACATCAAAGGACCTCAAATAATACAATAATTTCATACCTTGCGAGGTTATGAATTCTTGAGGAATTCTATTCCAAGTCCTTGTAAATTTGATGTTGAAATCAGAGATAAAATCCATTGTAGCCCATTGTATTTTTCTAAAGTATTCCATGAGAGAAATAACATCTGCATTCTCCTTGAACTAGTTATGAAGTTGTTCTCCTAGTTTCCATCCCATGTGAAAATGGATCGTGACGCCAAAATTCTGTACAAATCCTATTTCTGTTACCTCTGACTAATGAAAAATCTGGGTATCCACCTCGCATGAGGAAAATTTTCTATTCTCTGATGTTGTGAATTACATTGAACAATGGTTTGTTGTATCTACTATAAATACTAATCAATAGGTCAGATTGATTCTCAATTTACATGGATCAGAGAGGAAAAATTTTCAGGGCTGTTTTGGGGATATCATCCCACTGCTGCATAATGGAGTGGGCTATATTTGAAACGAGAGAATGGAAGAGATTTTTTTATAGCTCATGAGAAAATGGGGGCATGGAAATGAATGTAGGGATGGAGGAAAAGGTCTAAAACCCGAGAAAATGAGTTTTTTGAATCAATGGAGGCACCAAATGATTGCTTTAAAAATTACCTCAAATGTTGAAGTCTCACCAAGAACACATCAAGCTTAGTGAAGTGAATTTAGTAAATTGCTTCAAACTTTGTCCCACTAGGCATGCCAAAATTGTTGGAGCATCAAAATTACACCCTTCCCTGAGTCTACGAAAAACCAAGGATTTTGAGGCAACATGGGACTATCTCCAAGTTATGAGACTTATTGCTTATGCCCTCAAAAGACATCCGAAGAATTATGAATTCCTCTACCTATTCAGGTAACATGTAATTGCTAAAACTACTCCTATAGCTGAAAATTCAACCATCTATATTCACAATCTAACAATCCACAGGGATCGTCTAGTTATAAGGAGATGCATAAAGGGAAATACAAAGTTAATTGAGGTGATAAGACCTAGAAAAAAAAGGGATAAAACTATCTAAAATGAGGGAAAATGGGAGGAAAATGAAGGAGGAGAGGGCATACATGAGTGCCACAATCTAGAACAACATTCAAAAATTCCATTTTCATGGAGCACAACAGAAAATAAACCTTGAAAATGCAGATAAAAACATGCACAACACACCAAAATAACAACAAAGAGGTAAGACTGCAAATAAAACACGGGATAGGGAAGAGAATAGCCACAAAACATAGATTTTATTGCTTAGGAAGATGCACAATCCACTATTGTGGAGGAAAAAGGAAAAAATGCCTTGCAGAGGTCCATATCTGAGGCCTACAACTCAAATCATACCAACAACACTATTAAATGATTCCCTTGTGTTATGAGAGGGTCCAACCACTTTAAAATGAGAAACACTTTATATTTATAGAAGAATGGGAGAAAGAGGGGAGATAAAATAAGAAGGGCACAAATTTCTCTTCTAACCACCAAAAAATGCATTAAATATTTTGAAAACCATGATGGGCATCCTACCAAATCCATTCCCCATGTTATCTTGCTTGTAAGAGAAGGAAAGAGCTCCATACTTCATTAAAACTGGGTGATTGAACCGCCTGAGATTGCATATTAAATTCCTAGAATGATTTTTTCCTTTTCACCCACAAAATCTCACCAAAATATTATTTTCTTGATTTACCAAATATTTAATTATGACAATCTCATGGCCGTTTTGTGTAAATTTGATAGGGGACTGGGGAAGACTATACAAACAATTGCGTTTTTAGCTGCTGTACTACAAAAGGAGGCAGAATCTGATGATTTTGTTATCACACGGTACGCTGAGAAGAAGAGCCAGAAGGTTATTGAAAATAAAAAATTAGTATTGATAATTTGCCCTACATCTGTTATTCGTAATTGGGAAAATGAGTTTCATGAATGGGGTACATTCAATGTTGCTATTTATCATGGCCCAAATAGAGACCTTGTCCTAGGAAAATTAGAAACTACTGGTGTCGAGATAGTTCTAACTAGTTTTGATACATTCCGTATTCATGATGATAGCTTGTGTGAGGTGCTATGGGAAATTGTGATTGTTGATGAAGCTCATCGTCTGAAGAATGAAAAATCTCAAGTCTACAAGGCTTGTGAAAGAATAAAAACTCAGAAACGTTATGGGCTTACAGGGACAATAATGCAGAACAAGATCATGGACTTATTCAATGTTTTTGATTGGACTGTTCCTGGATGCTTGGGTACTCGTGAACACTTCCGGGAATTCTATGATGAGCCTCTCAAGCAAGGACAACGTATAAGTGCACCTGAAAGCAAGGTTTGTACGCATTGCAGGGGAGCGTAAACAACATCTGCTACGAGTTTTACAGAAATACCTATTGCGAAGAACAAAGCGGGAAACAATAGGGCATCTTATGAGGGGAAAGGAAGATAATGTTGTTTTTTGTGCAATGAGTCCATTACAAAGACGTGTTTACAAGAGACTGCTGGGGAGTCCAGATTTTCAGAGTCTTATCTCAAAGGACTTACCTTGCAGCTGTGGAAGTCATCTGACTCGAGTTGAGTGTTGTCATATGACAGTTCCGGATGGGATTATATGGTCTTATCTTCATCGAAATAATCCGGATGGCTGTGATTCTTGCCCTTTTTGCCTCGTACTCCCTTGCCTTGTAAAACTTCAGCAGGTACACAAAAAGATTGTATCCTAATTGTCTACTTTTATGCCAGCATCTATATACTAAAACATGATTCTATGGCTTTGCGTTGCAGGTCAGCAACCATTTGGAATTAATCAAACCAAATCCAAAAGATGATCCGAAAAACAGAAGAAGGATGAAGCACTAGCCGTGGCTATTTTTGATAAGGATGCGGAATTGATTGGTGGCATTGCTCAAGATGAGAGTTTCATGGGCCTTAGTGACGTGAGACACTGTGGAAAAATGCGGGCATTGGAAAAGCTAATGGCATCGTGGCTTTTACAGGGCGATAAAGTACTGCTTTTTAGTTGTTCTGTCAGGTAATTCAGTTTGAAAATGTAATCTCTTTAGTTGGTTAAGAAAATGTAATCTCTTTATTTTTCACATTTGCATACCTCCACATGATGCACAGCCTCACTTTAAGATAAATAATCTCATATGTTCTCATAATCGAGTATTCAATGAGAACATTTGCATGAACATTTATATCCAATTCCTTCAGGATCATATTATATCCAATTCCTTCGGGAACATATTATAAATTTATAAGCTTCTATTTTTCAGTTCTTTTACAAACCCTTCTTGTCAATCAAGTGTTTTTCAGAACAAGTTTTTGCACGGTCCATGTTGCAGTAAAGATGGGTGCCATTTTTGCATGTGCCGCCCCCAACCAGACTCTTTTCTATTCATGCGCCGGATGCAGCAGGGCTGAGCTGCAGCATCTGCAGGGAGAGGGGCAGTGCCCTGTCATTTGTACCACCAATTATATACATTGGGAAATGCATGGTTGGTAGCTTTTTCATTATCTCCAACATTACATCAAGTACTTGTCAGTATCACCTTTGGATGAGGTATTTGGTCAATGGATCTTCTGATGAGATGGTTCTTCTGCATTAGATCTATTGTCTTTAGTGACGAGTTTTCCTTACTCGTACATATTTGTGATGATGGCATCACATGGCATTATTATCTTAAGATGTTTAGGGCTTACCTGCCTTGTGTTCACCACCTTGTTAGCTAGATTTTTTAATTGTAATGCTTTTAGTTTCAGTTTCCCTTGTAGCCTCTTTTTGGCCCCCCATGTTATTTCCATTGGTTGTACTTTTGAGTCCCATTGACCTGTTTCGTTCCTTCGTGGACATTAATATAATTTCTCTTTTTTCTTCATACAAGTTGGCTCTTCTTTCAAGAGAATCTTCATCTAGACATTATGCATCTATGCATGTCTTTGAAAGGGCAGATGGGGGTTTCAACCTCTCTCATCTTGCCCACCACTCTGTTGGAGTATTTAATAATCATCTCTCTGAGAAGAGACACCAACATATGGCTTGGCATCATATCGTCACATATGTATCCCACTCATATCTTGATGTCGAAGTAACGAACTCCCATCTGTATGCATTAGTGCTTGCAATCTCTATATTTCTATTACTCGTAGTTGGTGAGAGCATAACCTCAGGTTGGGAAGGGGAATACTCAAGCTGTGTGACCAATGATGTTGGATAGTCAAGATGAATGATGATGCCATTTATGATCCTTAAAAAATGTGCTACACAGAAAGCCAACTTGGTGCCGAGTGATTGTGGAGAAGATGTCTAATTGACTTGAATATACTATCAACATATATGATCCCATACAACCTTGTTGGTGATCTCCTTCAATGGAAGAAGCCAAGAAGCATCTAAGGAGTATCTGAATGGTAAACTCAAATTGTATAATGCATTTAGGACTCATTCCTTTGTAACAAATCATACATTGGAGCATGAAAGATTGGATCCACGAACTAGGGCCCTGAAGCTTAGAAGGGTTATCCTAGAAATGTATATGAAAACATTGGCGCTCTAGGACAAAAATGAGGCATATCCCTTACCAAGACATGATTGTGAGGCAAGATTCAAACTAAAAGATGGTCCTAAAAATTGGACTTCCAAGTAGTTGTAAGTTGTAATAGCTATAGGTTTTTTTTTTTTTTGCAGAAACATCTGCGTCGAAGAGGCTAATTTTTGAAGGGATATCTCACTTTGTATTTGAAAACTTTGGCGCTATAGGACAAATAGTGAGGCATATCCCTTATGAAGATGTGATTTTGAGGCAAGCTTCAGACTAAAAGACGGTCTTGAAAACTAGATTTCCAAGTATGTGTAAACTGTTGTAATCTCTATAGGTTATTTTTTGCAGAAACATTTGAATTGAAGACCATGACCTTAGTTTTATTGAGGTTCACCACAACAATGTGAAGCTCGCTAAAGTGAGCAAGGGCATCATATTGTCTTTGTAAACCTTCAACGGAGTGAGCGAGCAATAGCAAAAAGTAGAATAGCAATCAAAACATTATGTAATATAATATTGCCATCAACATTTGTTGTTGAAGAAAATCCTCAAGGTCAACTATGTAGACAATGGAAAGAGTCATCGAGAGAGAACCCGAAGGTAGGAATTGGTCAACAACCATCTTGTAGAGCATCATGATGATAGTAACAAAAGAATCAAAGATGCCAATATCAAGCAACTTATGGAAATTATGTCTCGAGATGAAGTTAAAGGCCTTCTTGAAGACTATTGGCGAGCCTCCTCAATAATAGCTTGAAGCGGTGAAAATGTGTTTAATAGTTTGGTAGTCCCTCCTATTTAGCTTGCTTGCTCACGTGCTCTATGATTAACCCTCTCCAAGCAATTTTAAAGTTTCATGTCCAACAAAGTGGCATAAAATTTGAAAATGTGATTCCAATTATAAGTCCTATAGTTATTTTCGGTTGAGCTATCTTTTCCTATTTGAATGGGGTGAATGATGTGTTGTGACCAAAGCCTTGTGCAAACCTCCCATTAAATAGCTCTGCCATTGGGAAGGCAAGTGAAACCACATATTATTCGAGAAATTTAGCCTGAAATCCCTCACTATTTGCTGCTTTATTGGTATAGAGCTTCTAGATATCTCTTCTAACATCACCTGTACAAAATAAATGATAGAGGAGAGGCAACTCTAGTCATGGGCTGATCCGGAATATCGCAAAGAGAAGTCACATAAGCTACTTAATAGTACAAGTCAATATTTGAAGTAGGGGTTTTATTTATGAGGAGGGTAGACCAAAAGCTTTTTTTTGCAATAATGTAGGGCATCAAGGAGCTCAATGTTCCTATTGTAAATCTATTGGAATGGGGGAAGAAGGTAACCCATTAATAATGTGGAGACCATATGACATGCCTAGATGTCTCCCTTTAGTCGTGACACGATTATCCCCATTAGTTGAGGTCTTTTGTAAACCAAACTCCTCAAGGTTTCCTTAATGGTAGAGCTTATTCTCCGCAAGGTCATGTACTTGTGTTTGGTGGGTTGCAGTGTGGGCATTAAAATCACGCAAGACAATGACACCTTCCAATGAAAAATAATAGGTGATTTCTCGATGGAGATCAAGATACGGATCACCATCACTTGGCATGATAAGATCCGGAATATCATGAAGAGAAGTTACTTAAGTTACCTAATCCTAGGGGTCAATATTATGAAGTAGGGGTTTTCTTTTTCGAGGAGGATATGCTAAAAGCTTTTTGGGAATGATGTAGGGCATCAAGGAGCTCAATTTTCCTTATGCAAATCTATTGGAATGGGGAAAGAAGGTAACCCATTAAGAACGTGGAGACCATGTGACATGCCTAGATGTCTCCCTTAAGTCGTGACATGATTATCCCCATTAGTGGGGGTCTTTTGTAAACCGAACTCCTCAAGGTCGATCCCTTAATGGTAGAGCTCATTCTCAATAAGGTCATGTACTTGCATTTGGTGGGTTGCAGTGTGGGCATTAAAATCATGCAAAACATTGACACCTTCCAATAAAAAATAATAGGTGATTTCTTGATATAGATCAAGATATGGATCACCATCACTCAACATGATGAAAGGTGATGAAGTTGGGGAGGGGTAACACAAATACAACGAAGATATTGTTGAAGGGCTTCAAGGACCTCTGAACTTAAATCCACATGTATCTAGATTGCACGCTTGCTACTAACAGGAGTGGTAATTGGGACCGAAGATAATCATGAATGAGGCATGCCACACCTCTTGAGCTGCAAACAGCTTTCTATCTACAAGTTGCATGTCTGAAGGTTGAGACCCAAAAGTATTGTGTGACTGGATGGAGTGCCTACTCAAGGTTCTTGTGAATCTCAGTATGAAAGATTAGGTCCTGTGATGCAATGATATCTTGAAAGGTACCTAGAGAAAAACACATTGCAACATATGGTTCCGGCAGGCAATTGAAACAGTGCCTTGCAGTCTTAAATAACAATTTTCTTTATTGGCAGCCATAATTTGGGCATGAGCTTTTCAGAGCCCCTTCACTTGGAGTCATGGAAGATCACATTTAAATAAAACTTATTGGGCAATGAAATACGCTTCTTTTTGGCTTTCGGTGCTTGTAGACATTCTACAGACCAAAACATGATAGCAAGAGTATTATCAGTTGTCACCCATCCCTCTGTCTAGGGAGATGTCCTTTGGATCCAAAAATTTGTGCAAAAGGTGTAGTCGACTTGCAAATGATCAGTGGGATTAGAAAGGCAATGAAGTCGATGGTCAAGAGCCTTGGCTTGTTGTGCCACTCTTCTTCCAATTTCGTCTGTTTAGCCACTTAAACAAATATAAGAACCATTTTTTCCTCTAGCCACTTGTCAGGTGCGCTGCTGGAAGAGTTTCTCCTACACTTGGTCTTTGTTCTCAGCAACAAGGGAGTTTATCGTAAGGCCTCCGTATGGCTAAGTGGAGTCCAACGGCTTCCACCGGGAGTATTCCCTGGAGATTCTAACCTTAAGTGACGGGATTGGTATCGCTGGAGTTATCACTAGCAGGTATCCTTGAGTGGTTGCTCTACCAGGCTTGAACTTAGAGTCGAGGGGTGATTCCCGAAGACGGTGCTTGCCCCTGAGCCGTCTTGAATAACGGGACTCTTCTAGTTCAGGAAAATCAAGATTTTTCTTTTGAATGGACGTATGTAAGTTTTTGGGATGTATTTTTTGTAATTTTTTTGCAGATGTTCATGTTCATTTATACTCTTTGAATGTTTGTTTTGGATTTTGGATACTGTTTCCTGCAATTGCTGTCAGGATTGGTCCTTGGCTGGGGTGTCCATGAGGTTGCTCGAATGTAATAATCCTTGCCATCAGATCAGCAATCATGCTCTCTCTCTCTCTCTTGCAGTTATTGGAGTCAAGACAAAGCTCCTCAAAATTCAGATCTCAATTGTTTTACTGTAGATATTAGATTGTGCAACATGCTATATTGATACTTGGGTGCTTTGACCATCTTGATGTTGTAAGACCAAGGAGATTTAATCTCCTGAGTAAGGAAGAGTCTCTGTGTTCAGAGGATATTGTCTGTTTTGGTCTACTTAATCTGCATCTCTTTCATCTAGTACTGAAAGTGCTTTGCAAAATCCCTGGCCAAATTGTGATAAGCATTGAAGTTCACAAATCCCCAAAATCTTTGTCAGAATGATAAATCCTCAGAATATTATAGCAAATTCCTGGTCAATGCAGAAGAGTGGAGAGACAAGACAGAGTGTGAGCAGAGGAGCAGCTTGTTATAGGGATTGATCATTACCTACGATTCTGTATTTTTGACAAATGAAAGTCGTCCATACCTGGTGATCCCTGAAACCATTTTCAATCTTGTTCGTTGCTCGTAAGCAAGGATTCAAGCAATGTTCAAACATGAACTACTACCCAGGCATGACCTCCAACATCCTTTGGACAAAAGAGAAGGGCCACATTTTTTCTGACAGACCAGATTTTGTATAAATAAGGGTGACGATTATAGGAAAGAATGGGTCAGAATTGTGTAGAAAGAATTGGTCACAATTTATAGAAAGAATAGGTCACAATTCTGCAGAAAAAATGGGTCACAATTATGCAGGATCAATGGTCACGATTTTAGGAAAAAAGGGTCCCAAATCTGCAGAAAGTTAGGCCATGATTCTAGAGAGTGGAGTCATGCGTTTTTCTGATTACAGGGAGAAGCCCTCAAACAGACACCCAACGAGCAAAACAGATGCCCAGGGCAGATGCTTGTGAACCTGATAACCTGGGAAAACTCAGAAAAAAACCCTCAAATACTAAAAAACCTCACAGACACAAATTCTGAAACTCAAGAAAAAGAGACTGGGACCCATGACATTCACAAGGTTGAAGGTGCTTTTTTCATCACAGGATTTAGAGGATGCAGATTAAAATATGTGAGAATTTTGTCAGAAACAGGGCAAATGATGGAAGGGTTGAAAATCACGGGAAATACGTTGAGAGTTTACAGAGGGAAAAGGAGGGACTGACATGACACAAATTTCAGAGGAAAAAAGAGGGGTTACCGGGACAGATGGGAAACGGTAGAAAGGGAAAACAGAGTTTCATCATTTAATGGGATATCCGGAGAACCATCACTAAAATCAAGGGACGGAGACAATGCCTTCACCTCTAGTGAAAATATTAGATAAATTAAAGACTAACGAGAATGGAGTTGCTATGCATAAGGTATATATGATCAATGAATGAATACGCTAAGTAAACATGCAAACATATAACGGGACATGCTTGCTGGAGGGTCATTAGAACCTAGGCCTTAAAGATGGAATAGTTTTTAACATTGTAGAATACTGGATATCTTTATATTTGTAAATTATTTGGTATGAAATTAAAAGACAAAATAGTATGTATTGCTCCTAGAGCAAGAAAGGAAGCTGAACTGATCAGTCATGAAGAATTTTATAAAGGATGTAAAAGAATGTGCGTAGAAGGTTGGCTCATAATTGTTGATGGTAGTATTTTGTATTTGGCTGTATATTTCAGGTTGAATATTAATGGATATATCTATTCCCTAGCCAACATGGTTTCTTTTCATTTCTGAAGGTAGTTTTCTGGTAGCTGCTGTATGGTCTGCAAAGCAAGTATATGGTTCTTTTATGTCTCTTGAATCCTCATGTGCACAAATGTTTCCGTTTCCTGGCAACATAGTTTTCTGGTAGCTGCTGTATGGTCTGCAAAGCACGTATATGGTTCTTTTATGTCTCTTGAATCCTCATGTGCACAAATGTTAGATTAAACTCTGAAGTGAAGTCATTGGCGTGTATGCTCTCCTCATTCTCTGTGCAAGAATGCATTCTTGAAGATCGCCTTGTGCAAAAGACAAAAAGAGTTAGATTATAACACTAGCATGTCCTGACGAGTATATCCAGGGACTGCTGCTAACGATGTTTCCGTTGCTGGAATCTAAGATGTTGAGATGGTTATCTGGACAAGGAGACAAAGAAATGGCTAGAGGGAAAGATAAACCAGTTTACAAAATAAGAAGCAAGTACTAAATTACGAATTCCTGCAAAACAAATAGTGGATGAACACTTATATGGAAATTCCTATGAAGTTCTTCGGCGTGGATTTCTTGAGTTGTTTGTTGCTTGGCTGTCGAGGTTGAAGTCCAGAAACAATGGTGGGAACGAGTGAACGAGGAGCAAAGTCGAAAGGGGAGATCAATTGAGTGGTAGGGGAAGAAAAGACGACATGAATTGATCATTGTAGATAGTATTCTATGCAGCAATGAAGTCTACAAGGAGCTTGGAATGTGAAGAAGAGTAGATTCTAAATTTGATATATGAAAGCTTCATGCAAAGAGCAAGAAACTTCCAAACCCCTAGGATATGCATCCCCTACGCCATCACGAGAATGAATCTTATTGAAAGGAATTACCGAAGAACAACACCATAATATTTGGAATATGAGAAACAATTTTGACAGGAGACAACAAAGGTGGAAGTCAAAGAAAATAATCTCCAATTTGGATTCAAGGAGCCTTGATACAACTAACGTAGATCCTATAAGTGCACAACACCTTGTAGTCAACCTAGAACTTGCCACTGTTACCCAAGATCAAGTTTCTTTGAGTTTGCCTAGGATTCAAATTATTTCTAGCTTTGCTAATGATATTAGTCCTTTGCCTAGGATTCAAATTATTTCTCGCCTTGCCAATGATGTTAGTCATATAAGTTTGAAATATTGGATAAGTTACCAATCTCCTCAAGCTTTAGCCACAGTGCATGATTCACAAGCATCTCCCATTGCGAAATCTCCACAGACTCTAAAAACTCGCAAGCATCTCCCTCAAGCATCCCTCGACCAACCAAGTGTGTAAGTATCTCTGTAACTATTGCAAGGATACCTAATCCCAACAACCTTGTGATCGAAAATCCTAGTATTCCAGCCAATAGTAATTCTTGCACAAGAGCAATGTTGCACCATCTAAGCTCATACGTAACCTTACAACCCTATAATGGGACCACCAACCCTAAACTCTACTTATTGACTTGCGATATGAAGTGGGGAAGATGATGGCATCAAGTGCTTTGAGCTCATAGGAGCTTGACAGGGACATGATTTGAACTATATCTACAAATGTGTTGAAATCCTTAACTTTGCAAGAAGTTAGGGATGCCTTGACATCAAAGTTGAAGAACAACATGTGCATGAGCCAAACCGTCTAGGACTTAAAGCAGAACCCAAGAGAATCTATATTGGAATATGATCAAAGGTTCTCAAATTTCATGACTAAGATGGATTTCAAATTCGATGATGCAAATAAAGCTATTTGGTTCTTTGAGGGAATATGTAGTAAGGTCCAGTTTGCAATTGTGCAAACTTAGTTCAAAACTAACGTAGAGAATTGAAGCTTCAAGCCAAATAGAAAAAATAGAAGACTATGGTAAAGTGAATATATGAATGCCAAAACAGATGCAAAGTTGGATGTAGTGTTCATGAATATTGAAGAACTTCAGGATAACAAGAAGCCTCGTCATTTTGTATGGCGAACGGATTGTGGAGCATATGGTCACCATCAACATAAATTGGCTAAGGTTATTGGATATAAACCCGCAACATACACCGGCGAGAAAGCCGAATATTGTGAGATTTACAGAGTATGGGGACATCCAACTAGCAAGTACCATTTACTTATAGCATTACATGCGCTAGCCACAACCTTTTGTGTAATTTCTGCTGCTCCACCACCAATGAATCCAAAGATTGTAGAGCCATGCAGGACTTGCAAAATGGTGTAACTCATATTGTGTTTGCAATCCAAAATCAAGCACAAACACAACCACAACTTCAGCTGTTGCACATGATGTCAAGACATCACCACAAGGAGGATGGGATCCTCCCTTTTTGTAACATCAGATAGGATGGACACCTTCTTCCCCGCAAAATTAATCAAATTTGGACCCTCCAACCCGTCAGAAGGCAAGGGGCATATAACGTGTAAGGAGGTTATCAAGGTGGTTACCATTAGTACAAATAAGGGCCAAGGAAACCTTACCAGCTTGTTGTGTGTTACTTGTGTGGAGAAGCAAATCACATTGCATGCAATTGTTCCCGTAATCCACAACCGGAAACCTATTAGACATAAGGTAGAGTGGTTGCGCATCGCAACATGGAGGATTCCCTCATCTTGGAGAAGGAAAGATAAGCAGGTGCAAAACGTAAATATTGTTAATACTATACTGAGAGAGTTCAGAAATCTTTATGCAATGACGAGATTACAAAGGAAGGAGCAGGGTTTATGTCCATTGGAGATGCCTACCTAGCCCCATATTAGGAAAGTGTAGGCTAATACTTACCCATACCCAAGAAGAGAGAAGGCTTTGTTAGAAGAAGCTACCATTTTTAATGAATTCTATCCAAAATTTGTAAATCTGGGACACCATATGGTACAGTCTCTGCACCAATAGATCTGCTCAAAATGGTGAATGTATTATGTGATGAAGACATCTCGTAGAATGCTGCCAATCTTATCAAACTCCCCTAGAAAGCATAACTAATGGCATGCAACACTCATATAAGCTAGTTTGATTTTCGAAAACTAAGAAGCCATGAGACGGTGATAATATAATGGGTATCATCCTCGTAGGTTATTAGATACAAAATGCAATGTTTGACTTCAAAAACACGGTGAACATGATGCCTCACTCTACATGGAGGCCATTGGCAAGCCTGTTTTGTCCTACAAGCATGTCACATTGAGGCTTATAGAGTATGGGATGGTGGTATCTCTTGGACCGATGGAAGTCATAGAAATAACAGTGGGAGATCTCAACATAAGAGGTGACTTTGAGATCATAGAAATGAAGACTTATGGGACATACTACCTTGTACTAATTGGGTACAAATGGGAATACAATAGGAAAGTGACTATCAATACTGTCACAAACCAGTTGAAGTTTCATCAAGAGGATATAATCATAGTTTGAATAAAATGGAGTAGTGGCCGTATACCATTCTCAAGGAGCCATTGTCTACCCATGTGCATGAACTCAAAAGTTGGTACAAGGTTGGCCATCAACCGTGAGAAAGACCTAGTAGAACAACCGTATAAATAATCCCAGGTATCAGAAAGCTGAAGCAGCCCCAAAGCGCAATTCTTGAGATTCTACTATCTTTGCAACTAATGAATCCCTTTGTAGGCGGGACACAAAGACTATATTGAACCAAATGGGAAAGTAGGGATCCTTGGGGATCTGCCTCGTCTATAAGTGGAGACTTTGACGTGGGCATGAATCATTGGATGCAAAGAGAGCATGAGATATGACCTATGAGGATGGTGCATGTGATAGATCAACACATTACACAACATTTTTGCATCAGGAGTTTTTGGACATTTTCTTGATAAAGTTGCAAAATCATGTGCCTGAAAGAGATGAGAATTAGTGCCCTAAACCATGCCTTGAAGGGGATTGCAACCACTTGGTAGGCGGCATACAAAGTGGATGATTTAGACAGGGAAGAAGTAATTGAGATGTATGCAAGATTTGAAGTGTCCCCAAGGTTAACATATAAATGACCTAAGTTTGTTGCAAGACATTGCCACAAAGTCCATATCCACTGTTATGTAGATATTTGGAAAGAATAACAAATTTACCCTAGACATTGGGTACATGTGTTTTTCAAGGGACCTTGACACCTTTGCCAAAGGTGTGGTGTATTCATCAAAAGTGGAGAAGAGAGACACTTAATTGGTTTCAAGTACAACAAGATTTCGTTACAAACTATTGTTTTCGAAAATAAAAATCTGTCTGTACAAGCATCTATGCAAAACATGAAAGCCTTTTTTTCTCATAGAGGATTGGACATGATCAACCTTCCCGATATGAACGTGCCGGATGAAGTCAAGGTTAAGGCCACTATGAAGAACATCAACAAGTGTTGGCGGATTTGGGAAGGGAATGGGTTTGCGTTGAAATCATTCAACAAAATATGAAGTACTTCTAATGAAACCTCAAGTGTAGGAAGTGAAGAAGATTCGAGCTAAAAGTCATGTTTGAACTTAAGTGAGTAGAGCCATTGCCAAAGCAAGAACCTCTTGAAGATTTTGAAGAAAAATAAGATGTGTAATTTGAATCTTGAAGAACAAGAGGGCTATTGGGAGCTACAAGAAGCAAGTAAAGGGGAAAGTAGCAAATTCAAGAATGAGCTTGTGCGAAAGAGAATTGTAAATTTAGGCATTGCGGAAGTATTGAAGATGGCTTCAAGACTACAAGACACAATAAGAGATTTTGGAAACGGTGCAAGTGTTGCTCAATTATGGAGACACATTCTTTATAAAGTTTAGTGAGATCATTTTTTGTGCATGTCTATGCTTCGAGTTCTATGATCAAAGCTGTCCTTGTGTGACTCGGAGAAGCTGAATTGGATCACCCTAGTCAATTTGTAAGTTATAAAGAACTATATCACTATTTATAGCAATTCCTTTTGAATTTTCCATGGATTGTCAAGTACTTAATTACTTGGTAACACAAACCACTACTTGAAGTTTGAATTTCAAGATGGTTGATGTTCTACGAATATAAGTTCAAAATAAATGTAAAGCGTGGGAGGGAATATGTTAGCTCATATCATTTGAGTAGAGTGCAGGATGAAGAAGAATAAGAAGAGATAAGAGAAAGATTTCCTGGATGTGCACCTATTTAGAAACACTGCCATGCCATAACATCTTGAGGAGATCACACACTTTTTGCAGCATGGGATTCTACTAGATCACTTCCCAGAAAATGAGAAAAGGTAATTGGTTGCAAGAATTATCATTCATTATAATAAATCAATTCCTCTACACGCCAACCAGAGATGACATGTTATGTAGGGTAGCATTGGAACATGAATTCACAACCATTCTAAACGAAGCACACAATGATATCACAAAAGGCCATTTTACATGTGATTTATTTGTGCGTAAGATCCTGCAAAGTGGGTTATGGTGGCCCACATTGTTCCAATATGCACATTGCATAGCCAAACATTGTGATATATGTCAAAGGGTTAGGAAACCTAATGAAAGGGATGAAATGCCATTAAACCCATATCTCGCAGCGCAACCATTTGAACAATGGAGAATTGATGTGTGGGACCAGTTAACCCACCATCAAATTGGTCAAATGCAAGGTGTATTATAACTGCAACTGATTGTTGCACAAAATGGGTTGAAGCAACGATGACACCCAATTGTGTAGCAAAGGGTGTTACTTAGTTTTTATATGAGAATATCATCATAAGGTTTGGGTGCCCACATAAATTTATCATCGATAGACGGACACATTTTTTGAATTCATGATTGCTTACCAAACGAACATTGCATACTACCCTCAAGCATCCAATGAAGTGCTAGAATGAATGCTCACAAAAATTTGCAATGTGTGCAGGGACTATTGGGAAGATAAAATCCCTACAATATCCTTGGCTTAAAGGACAAATTACAATTGAGAAATTAGGCAAACACCATTTCAGTTGTTTTATGGAATGGAAGTAGAGTGATGCTAATGGAATACATTGTTCCTAACTTGTGCATTACCTTGATAAAAAGTTTGAGAGACAAGGAATCAATAGAAAACAAACTATTGAAGTTGTTTGGTTGGAGGAGACGCGCATGATGGGTGATTGGAACTAGGAAACACGAGTGCAACCAAAAGGCATGGCATGGAAAAATCCTACACAAAGTGGTGCTTGTATATGAGTGTTAGGAAGATGCACATAAGATGGAAAATGCCTTAAATAATCCATCACAT
This sequence comes from Taxus chinensis, assembly GCA_019776745.2. Lineage (NCBI taxonomy): Eukaryota > Viridiplantae > Streptophyta > Pinopsida > Cupressales > Taxaceae > Taxus > Taxus chinensis. The sequence continues at coordinate 417,743 of JAHRHJ020003177.1, forward strand.
AAAAAATTAAGGAACAATTGTTTTGCAGGGTTTATAGGGCCATATTCTACTTGGAAGGATCAATGGTAGTAGGTTGAAGCCCTACCATCACTAGTTATTGCAGTGTTTTTGTAAAAATATGTGCCACACAACACGAGTAAGGTGGGAGTTTCATTTTAGTCGGTGTGATAGGGTAAGAGTTGTAGAGATGCAAAATTCAACATGTAGTTTACACCCTTGATAAAAAATAAGGGTTTGGTATTAGGTTAGTTCCCTATTTATTAAAAGGCGCAAGGGTTGTATATTTTGAATTAATTAATTAACAAAACTGTGCAAAACAAGATACAAGTTTTAAAACAAAGTGCAATATAGTAACAATGGAAATGGTTGCTTAAAACACAAGGGAAGAGTACTTAGTTGATCAGGGAGGTATGATGAGGATTTGGGTGTGCAGACTGGTAAAGATCCGGAAGTGCTTCGTCTTTGGGACTGTGATTGCAACCTAAAGTGGTATGGAACCAATCGTATGGCTTGCCTTGGGGCATAGTACAATCTAGTCTTGGGATGTATAGTTTTAGACGGGGATATTTTGGTGCTCCATAACTTCTGGTGGTCATTGGTGGCCTAAAAATGTGCTTTGTTGTCTAATGCTAGGGTTGACAATTGTGCTACACCTCCTATAATGACTTACAATGAACGATAACTCTAGATTCCTGCAGTAGCACTTCATGAACATGATTAGATAACAAAAGGAGAAATTAGTGTGTGGTGGAGTTGGACTGACCTTGGTGGTCAACCCATGCTAAACTGATCCAAGAGTTACACTACATCCCCTCAAAGGTGGGAGCAACCTCCATGTAGTTCTCCTAGTGTAAGTGCAATCGTGTATGCAAATCTAAGCCAACTCCCTATGTTGCCCTTGTGTCTCTTGACACAAAGAATAACTGGGCGTAACTATAAATACAATAGAATGTATGTTACGTAATTGTGATGATATAGTGTTGTGCTTGCAGATGCTAGATTGATTCCCTTTGTCCCTTAGTAACCTTGGCAACGCTTCTTATTGACTTGCTCTTGCTATGATGTGGCTTTGGGACCTTTGGAGGCTTGTTGATGGGGAAGATAGACTCTTGAACCTGGTTTGAATGCTTCAGACTTGAGTAGTGGCTGCTCTTACAGATGTGCTGCTATCTTAGGAAGATTCAGGAGAGCCTTGAGTACTTTAGGAGTGTATTTTGCAATAGGTGCTCTTGAGAATGTCAGGTGAGTTATTAAGTGCATTAGACTTGCTTATATAGGCTTTCATAGGTTAGACATCACATTAAAGCTGACCTATGGGATAAGAAACGACCCATAAAAAGATATCAAATTGAGAAAAGGGAGTCGTTGGAGGAGGGAGACAAGATTGTATGGGTTGGCCTAGATTGTAGTATGGCCTGGTCCATTTATGGTCCATACAGTTTCATGATGGATAGGCAGATTCTAGGCGAATGATGTGGGAGTAATATATTGCTTTGGATAAATGCAATTGAGTGAATATGATTGATTGAGCAATATGTAGGGTAAAGCAAGTCATGCAGTAGAGAGATGGATAAGTCAATTGGGCTTAGGATACGTGCACAAGTTATGGTATAAAAACAGCCAAACTTGTCATTGCCAAAGGATAAGTTACCAAATTTAGGTGTCTATAGTAGTAAAGGTAGATAAGGCCAAAGGAAACAATCAAGAAGTTCATCAAGTTGTTCTTGGTACCCAGCTAAAACGGTGAGATAGACCGGATTCTGAGAAGAATCTGCGAAGCCTTGGAAATCAATTAAGTTTGAGAACCAATGGAAAAGAAGGGTAAATCAACTTCTGCACAGGAAAAGGGTAGAAGAAGATGGGGCAAATGTTTTGTGAAAATCAAATTTAAAAGAAAGTAAAACAAATGGGTGCACATTTGAATATTGCAGCAAGAAAAGGAAGTCAAGTAGATACATTGAACAATGAACTACGTAAAAGCAAAAGGGTCACTTTTTAAATGACTAAGGCATTAATGAAGGAACAAACATTGTGAAAAGGTCGTACAAACAACAAGATTATGAGGTGGTGAGAGGAGAGAACACATTAGTGTAGACCAAAAATACTTTTCACAAAATTTGAAATCTGCACTAGAGTAAGAGAGCAATCACTTGAGAAGAGAAAAGAGAATCTTGGTATTGAGAAATACAAGACAAAAGAAGGGATTTTAGGAGGATTTTAAGGAAAACAGGTAGAAGAGGATCACATGTGTCAAAAGAGTGAAGTGATCCAAGAAGAATGAAATGACAAGCTTGTTCTCAAGATGAATTGTGCCAAAGATTCAAGGCAACCTAGAAGAAACGTGCATTGCGTTCTTGGATTTGGCTGTAGATGAAAATGAAGAAATGGGGACTGGGCTAGCCCTTTGATAGACAATGTAAAATGACCTCACGCATCACGACTTCTTGTAGGAAGGTCAAAGTAGTTTGCAGGTAGATCCAAAATGCCGGTAGATCTAGAATGAACGACACTCGCACAACATGAGCCATTGTGGGGACCGGATGTGGAGAGGCTTCTTATGCTAACAACTCTTAATGACCACCTAGAACTAATGCAAACCCTAATGAGTTGGTACCATGGTTGCGTCATCCATTTCTCTTTGCAAGAGATTGTTCAAATCACTGTTGCCTTCATAGACGAAGCAAGTGGACAGATGAATAGGTTGATATCAATTTTACCCTTAAAGAGCACAAACCCATTGGTGGAACCAAACACAAAAACAAGGTACACAACGAAATGAAAGGGCCAAGGAATTCCAATTTCGACCATCACTGATAAAGGTGTGAGATATTGGCAGAGTTAATAGCACAATAGTTCTTGCAAGCAACAAGGGCAAGCAAGCAAGCATCACTAGTACTAGTTGATATTGCTCTAAGCATGGGGAACAAGAATGAATAATTCAATTGGCCAAAGTTTCTAGCCAAAGTCAACATTAATGCAGAGAAGGTAGTATAAACAACATGGAAAATGTTTCAATATCAATGGTTAATTCTACTTTAATGTTTCATACATTGAAAAGGCTTGAATGACAAATTTACGGCTAGCATTTTTGACACAATACATGAAAAATACACGCATAAATGAAAATTGGGATCATGGTTGACAAGCGTTAGAGGAAAATTGAATGCGAACTCTTGGGTGCTGAAAAATGTCCGCACATACGTTGCTCCTTCAGGACACAAGTACTAAATGGGATTGTTGTATGCTCGAAAGGGCAGGTAACAAAGCACCTGATCAAGCTACCGTTCTTTATCAATCTACAATCCAACCCAACTAGCTAGAAGGTTGTTGTAAAGCATAATAGAGAAGAAAATAGGTATTGTTACCATAAGTCATGCACCAAGGATTTGCGCCAATGGAGAGATAAGATGGAGATGCATGCTAAGATAAATAAACAAGGAGTTGCTGTTCTATACCTGCCACTATGGAGGGATAAAAATAGAAAGGATTAAATAAAGAAAAGCAGTCCAGTTTGTCCCTGGCGCCAAACATAGACTAAAATTGGATAAAATAGCAGCTCCATGCGCCAAAGGAAGAACAAGAGGATTGTGCATGGAAGACATTAAAATAGAAGATCCTATTCTATGTTCAGGAGTTTGAATAGAATTAGAAGAGCAAGCTGCTGTTCTATTTCTTGAGATTGAGGCTAAGCTAGGTAGCCGGTACGTGGGTACGGTTCGGGTACGGGTATGGGGATCCGGTATGTTGGTACGACAATTTTTTTGGGGGCCTGGGTACGGCAGTACAATATACATATAAAATATTAAAAATATTTTGGAAAGTAACAAGATAAGCAAAATTCCAGCCTTACACATGCATAGACTAAATAAATTTGAAATATACATAGGTGAAATAGCGACAAAAGTAAAAACATATTGATAATTCATTGTTTGAACTTATAAGTAGTACATTGTTCAAATCAAAATGTTACAATGTATTATCATTATGTAACATTGTAAACACAAAAATGAAGATACATCAACATTCTAATAAGTAACAGTTTAATGGCTCTACATCTTCTCCAATGTCTTCAACGAGAGTATCACTACCATCACATGGTTCATTAGAACCACAAGCATCAAGAGTACAACCAGAACTATCAGCAATGCTGCTCCCGCTAGCCCCACTTTGCAGCTAATGCAAAGTACTATCTAGGTCCGGATCTAGAAATGAAATTTGGGAAATGGAAACATCAAATTTTGGAGTCTCTGGGTCTATATCCCAACACTTTGTTGGCCCTTTCTTGTACTCATCCTTCTTATGTGATAGAAGGCGCAGGTTAGAATGCACAAAGACCAAATCCTCTGTCTTTTTTGCTCCCAACTTGTTGCGGCTAACCAAGCGGATAAATGAATATGTACCCCAATTCCTCTCAGTTGAAGAAGAACTCGCAACCTATTAAGGCAAGCCGCAAAGTCAATGCAAAATTAGAATTTTAAACTTATAAATATAAAAGTAAAAAAGAAAGAGTTAAGAAATTAAAATAAGTTAAAATCTTACTTGTTATAAAACTTTTATTGCAAGTGGCATGCGGTAGGTGTATGCTTGTCCATGGAGGTACCACCACGAATAAGCATCCATCCGGTATTTGTCATGAAGAGCGCTAATGGAGTGATCCCTTAAGGATATGAAATTCACAAACTCACCTCTAACCATGTCTTCTACTTTTGGATCTGGGAAGATTTTGGAAATATTGTCACCTTGATACCCCTCACTAAGGCTTAATCATTGATGTATTTGGTTAACGGAATCGTCCTAATGGCAAAGCTAACGAAACTACTGACAGAAGTATGAGGATTTTGACAGTCAATGGTAGAAAGTAACAAGAAGATGCAATGGAGCAGTCATTTTGTTCCAGGGCTGAAAACGAAAGTTTGAATACACTTCCTTGAAGTGTTTTTGCATAAGGATCTTGCTCATGGCATTTAGGCGAGGTCTTACACCGACTGTATCATAGGAGAGAATATCCATCATTTTAAGGTGTTCATAATGCCATGTTTGATGGGGATATCAACGAAGATCTCAACATGACTCACGAATTAAATCTCCATGTTTTAATATGATAAGGGGTGATCCAAAGGATCTAACAACATTAAATGGGACACCACATGCATAAATAAAGCGTCCAACACTTTGGTTAGCTATGTCCCCTGCTTTCATTCTGGAATGCCCTTTCTAATGGGCCTACATCTTTTGTTCTTTTAAAATGAGAAAGAGGTGAATCCTCTTCCCCTCCAGTTGCAATAGGTGTAGACAAAAATGGGTGATCTGGGGCCACAACATCAACAAGTTTAAGGAGAAACAGGTGGCTTGCTAATGGTATGTGATCTTCCTTTTCTGGCCATAGGATGATTGGATTTTAATGCCATTGTTGCATCTGCTTCCTCATACTCTTTGATGTATGCAAGGGTCTTTGCACGTGGAGAACCCTTTTCATCGAACCCTCCACATGTTCTAATTCCGTGGCCAATAGCCCCACACAAATGGGCTTTTAGCCGACTGTAGAAGTTCTTAAATCACATATTACATTGTGAGCAAACCCAAACAAAACCCCCTCCACCTGGTAATTGTTCTAGTTGTTTGACATAGCTCCAAAGGGGGTAGGATGGATCACTTTTGTTAAGGAGACCTTTACTACTTTGACCCATAGAACTAGAACTCGCAGCCATTTTAAGTTTTTAACTGCACAATGCATTTAAAAAAATGAAAACAAATTTAGTCTTGAGAAAATGTTGGAAGTTTAAAATTTAAATTTAAATGAAATCAAATGTAGAAAAATGAAGCTTAAAAGTTAAAACAATAACAAAAAACAAACCAAAAAAACAACTAAAAAATAATAAAATATTAAATACAATTAACAAACTAAAACACTCTAAAAAAATCACAAAATACTTACCTCAATACACCCAACACCAATAATGCAAGCTCCTTGAACTCCTTGTCACTTGTTGCAAGCTCCTTCAACTATATGGCACTTGAAATCAACCCTAAGCAATTGAAAATAGTGGAAAAATTGAAGGTGAGAGTCAAATATGCAAATAAGAGGCAAGAATGCAAATGTGAGGTAAATGACTTGTTGTTGTTGTTATAGAGTTTGGGCGCACAAATTAGGGCTTAAAAGAATATTTTAATGTTTATAAAGTTGGTTTGACCTTTTTTTTGACCCATAAAATTTTTTTTTTTTTAAAAACAATGCGTCAAAAATCGACGGGTACGGCCGGGTATGAGCAGGGTTCTCCCTGCAGGGCCCGGGTACGTCCACAGACGTACCCGGCCGTACCCGGGCCCTGCAGGGAGAACCCTGCCTGTACCCGCGCTGTACCGGACCCGGACCCTGTACCTGGTACGAACTGTACCCGAACCTGCAGCCCTTAGGGGCCGTACCGGCTACCTAGCCAAACACCAAGCAAACAACCCAAATTATTAATGCCACATGACAAGAATGGATAAAAGACACGGAAAACCATCCTTTGGAACCCAAGCCCACATCAACAGCCCTGAAGGGACAGAAATCACATGCATTCAGGTGATCTGCAGGCCCCAAGGAAGGTGTGCCAGCTCTTGCAAGCTGGAAATTTTTTGAACTGGACGGATGATGTCATGGAAAATTAAATTTCAGCAGAGATATTTGGGGAAAAACCTAGTAGAACAAATTCAACAGCTGACGAATCAGTGAAGTATTGACCATACAGATTGTAAATTTGGCCAGTGAGGAGTGGGCATTACAATTGGTCTGTTTCCATGTTTGGATGGGTGTCTCAACTTCAAACTGGTGCTAGTACATTACTGTTGGGGAATATAACATTTTCTTTCATGGTAAGGGGGCTCCTCTTTGTAGTTCCAAGCAGTGTTTAGCAGCATATCAGGTTGTCACAGAGCAGACATAAGAGCAAAGGGTGTGAAATTGGTATAGGAGCCATTTTCAGTGAGCCACAATGGTCTGTTGCTCCATTGGATACAACAGCATGTAATTTCAACTTTAATAAAGTGATTCAATTGTCCCAGGAAACAGTAAGGCGCCAATCTTTCTTTGCATGGAGTTTTCCCTAATGATAAAATCCAAGATATATGTTGCTGTTATTTGCTGCTCATGATTGCTGCCAAGCTGTTTTCCTTCGATGTATAGTTCAATTTCCATTGCTGTAGCTATTTTCCTTCGATGTATGTTCAATCTCTATTGCTGTTGCTAGCGTTATAGATGAATTAATTGGAGCAGTGTATTACTGCACATGAAGCATAGTAGCTGGTGTAACAACGGTAGAGAGCATATTGGCTCATTTAAGATTGAAAACTACATTAAGATACTGTGATTGGTGAATTGTTCTAGGGATATCTTCAGCTAATGTACTTGCATGAGTACTAAACACAAAAGCTTCGTTTATGCCATCTCAGGTAATCGCTGTTTTCAGATTGTTGAATGCTGTACCACACAGGCTATCCTGTATATGCAATCCAGTGTGGTGATGCACTTGCTTTGACTGCTTCTCAATCCTGCCAGTTCAAGGACCCTAGAACACAGAGTTTGGAGACAATTAGTTCAGAGTTGTGGGTGTGTGAATTTTTATGATTGTCATAAAACTGAGTTGACGATGCAAATATCAAACGTTTGAGCCATAGCACCCCTATTTCCCGTCTAGGGCGTTGGCCTCAATTTCACATTTGAGTTAGAATATCTAGAGTTTAACTGCTCTTTGAACAGATTTTGGCACTCAGGGAACCAGCCCTCTAGCTGGAGGTTGTTCTCAGACATATGTTGGGCACGAACTTCTGATCTCCAGTTTTGTCATCAATTGAGAGCAGTACTGCTTATACCATTTTTACTCTCTTTTTGTTGTTCAACTTCTGGGTCGACAAGAGGCCACTAACACAAGCTGTAGAGACAATCTCCAGCATTAGGGCCCTTGAAGAATGTGTTTGAGCTATAGTGTAGGGCACAGTTCCAGCTAGATACAAAATCTAACTTTCTGACAGTGGGTCAAATGGTGGATTTGTCAGTGTGGTTGATATGCCAGTTCTACTTGGAAGTCTCATCAGTGGGTGCATAGGTGCAAATACTGTGATATAAAGGACATGGGAGATCTACGATTTGATACCAGTTGATTAATGATTTGTGATTAGACTTGGGGAACTACACATCTGTCTAGGGCAAGATAGCAAAGGATGATCCTTATTGAACTAGCCTTGCTAGCCAAAGTCATTCACTAGGGGCTCACAGCTGTGCAAGCCTCCTCACTCTTGCGGAACTTGGGCTCCTCACTTTTGCTGGCACTTCACAGTATGAAGAAGCATGCAAGCCAAAATGGTAATGTGTCAATGTTGATGGCTTAACTCCTTGCAGCATCCTGAGCAGGCTACTTACCAAGAAGCGAAAGAAGGAGACTGCACAAAGAATTCGCAACACCTCCTACAACAAATGGAGATGTCGAGCAAGGAAGAAGAGGAGGGGTAGTCAACGGAAAGTCCATTCAAGCTAGTGCAGAGACAAATGAGAGTACAAGAAGCACTATTGCAATTGTGTCCATAGGGATGGACAAAAAGAGAGTGCACCTCAGGAGCAAGTGTTATTGAGGAAGATCAATGGGAACTAATGAGGTTGTGAATGAAGCAAACAAGCAACCACAAAGAGGGAAGCAAGAAGCACTGCAAAGAGGGAGGAAAGGGTGAAGGCAAGAGAAAGGAAGAAGCAGAGGAGAGGGTCAAAGGCCACAATTAAGAAAACAAAAATTCTTTAGGCGGCATAGACTTCATCAACATCATCCTCACCACCACCAATATCACACCAAACCATGTCCAGAGCATCCACCACCATCCACCACAACGTCCCCTTCACAATGTTTTGTGGAACAAACTCCACCATGGGCACAAACATTGCCGCCCTCCCCAACGATGAAGTCATCACTAGCCCCTTCACAACAAAATTCACCTCCACAAACCCCACCTAATAATAGTAGACCAAGATGGACCCCCTTGGGAATGTTTTACATCCTTGAAGTGGTTTTTGCACAACAGGATAATCCTTTGGTCACTAGAGAATTTGTAGTTCAACAACAATGCAATTGGAAGGGCTACACCCACACCCATAAGGACCAACTAAAGACCACCAAAAAGATCAATCGGTAGGTGATATTGTGCAAGCATAAGTGCTACCTCTAGTAGGTGCACTAGAGGGTGAGCAAGCAAAGAAGAAAGTAGAAGAGGAGAAGGACGAAGAAAAGAGAAAAGAAGTTGAGCACCTTGCATAGGAGGAGAAAGAAAAATCGGGAGTTGAGGAAAGAATTGCAAAGGAAAAGTCTTGCAGAAGTTAAGAGGAAAATGAAAGAAGTAGAGACAAAGCAGTGTAGTTGAAGGCCGCACAAGAAAAAGCCGTGCAAGACACAAAGGATGAGAGAAAGGAGGAAGAGAGAAACATGAAGGAAGACTAAGACAAATTTGTGAGGGAAACTAAAGACAAGGAAGCTGAAGTGGAGGCTCAGAGAACAAGTGAGGAGCGTAAGAGGAAGGAAGAACAGGATAAAGTGATACAAGATGTGACCTTAGGAGGGATCGAGAAGGAGAAATCATAAGACATAAGTAAAAGAGTAGAAAATACAAAGAAAAAAACAAGTACAACGCAACAAGTGCAAGGGCAATCTCGAAAGGACTAGGACAAACGCCCACTAGCTTGACATCAAAGCAATCTAGATTGCAAGACTTGAAATCACAAGGAGGTGGTGACACATAGATAGTGGTGGCTAGGGCAACCATCAACACAGACTTGAAGGAGAACGTTTCAATTTCCCTATGCACACCTTTACAGTAACAATTGCACAACAACTAGGCACGCTCATTGTTCCCACCTTGCGTGACAAAGTAGCCACAAATGTTGACCTAACTATTGTTGATAACGTAGATGGAAGGGGCAAGTACATTGCAAGAAAATGTCAATGCCATTGCAATTGATGCAGCAAAAAAAGAAGCTTGGAACAAGTAATGAGTATCATGCACAAGGAAATTGACGAGAAATGCTCTTAGATCGTTAAGGAAATTATTGGGGACCAGGTTATGAGCATGCAATTACAACTCATAATCTCGGTCACAAAATTTTGAGATGATTGGTGGGATAACAAAAAAGATGAAGAAATTTAAAGCTCAAGTTACACAACTGAAAGGATGGGGCAAAATCGGTAATATTATTGCTACAAGAATACATGAAAATCATGTAAATAGCAGTGATAGAAGCAAAGTACACTGCCATTCAATTCTTAGATTGGAACATGCAACTCTAGGAAACGTTGGTATAGAATAAAGATGATATCAAGCAAGTATACCAAATGCAAGCCATCATAGTCAGTGGCCAGAGAGACATAGAGAGGGAATTGCATATAATGCACAACATCTTTCTAGGCATTTTGGTGTAGAGGTTTGGCGAACACCTTGAGCAATTATTGGGAGAAATTTTAGGGGGCTTTAGCCTCAATTGATCCATCATTGAAGCGGCATAGGAGGACAAGCTATTAGAAGTCATGCAAGCATTCTTTGGGAGGGTTGATGAAGCATTTATAGAGTGGAACACATAAGCAAGATTTGGAAAATATAATGCCATCAATCAAAGACCAAATTGGCCACCCTAAGTATGTGACTCCAATGCTATTGCTTAGACAATTGAAAGCATAAGCACTACAGCAAACAACACTAGGGGAACATTTGCTGTGCAACAAGTTCTGGGTCCACAACCAACACAACACGAGCAATTTATGCCACCGTTGGCCCCTCCACCAAAGTAAGTAAAAAAGCACCTGCACAATTCTGAAATTTTGGGTTATGTGCATTTCAAAGAAAGAAGAAATTGCAAGCGGGGCCAGGAAGGTTGAAAACCCGTAAAGAGTTCTCCCTTGCTGGACTAGCATATTGAAAACCCGAAAGGGTGGCTAAGTAGTGCGCAGAAAGTAAAAATTGATAAATGACATTTCCTGCAAACCTGCAACCAGCACTTCACAGCGAAGCAGATGAATAAACCCAAGCAAAGAAAAGCCAATGACAAGCTGACACAGCATGAGTTCAGAATGTTACAATGTCTTTATCTCGTGACAAGACAACTGTTCAAGTCTGTAAAGGGTGCTCCCTTGCTGGACTAGCATATTGAAAACCCGAAAGGGCGGCTAAGTAGTGCACAGAAAGTAAAAACTGGTAAATGACATTTCCTGCAAAACTGCAACTGGCACTTCAAAATGAAGCAGATGAATAAGCCCAAGCAAAGAAAAGCCAATGACAAGGCGACACAACATGAGTTCAGAATGTTACAACGTCTTTGTCTTGGGACAAGACAACTGTTCAAGTTGGGGAAAGTGTTGAAGGGTTATTATGATGTAGGCCTTAAAACTTTAATATTCTATAACATTGTAAAACCTGCATTGTACTGATATTTGTAAATCATTTTGTATGAACGTAAAAGACAAAATAGTATCTATCACTCCTTTAGGTAGAAAGGAAGCTGAACCGATCAGTCATGAAGGGCTCTATAAAGGATGTAAAAGAATGTATGCAAAAAGCTGATTCATAGTTGCCCATGGTAATATTCTGTAATTGGTCGTATATTTCAGGTTGAATATATATATATATATATATATATATATATATATATATATATATATATATATATATATATATTCGCTACCCAACATGCTTTGCTTTTCATTTCCGAAGATAGTTTTCAGGTAGTTGTATGGTGCGCAAAACAAGTATACTATTTTATGTTCGGACTCCTCATGTGCGCAAATGTTAGTTTAAACTTTGTATGAAAGTCATTGTCAAGTATGCCCTCCTAGTTCTATGCGCAAGAATGCATTCCTGAAGCCCACCTTGTGCAAAACATGAGTCGGACTACAACTCTAGCACACACTGATGAGGAAATCTAGGGACCGCTGCTAATAATGTTCCATAATGGATTGATAATTCATTTTCAAATTTTTATAAGTAGCAAAAATCACACGTGGAAAACTAGCTTTATCATTCATGCTTCATTTCTCAATGGCAATTTTTACTCCATACTTACGTGTACAAAAGTAAAAAAAGGAAAAAGAACAAAGAAAAGGGAACTTATTTAATTTTTGGATGGCAAAATAGAAAATCCAAAAAATGAACAGGAGAAAGAAGAGGAAAAGAATGGAGAAAATTGATGTCAGAAGCTGAAACTTTCCTCCTTTGACTGATTGCAAGTGGTCGAATGTGTTTATTTGCTATACATGGTCTTTCTTTCAAAGCTGAAACTGAAACTCACTGATTTTGCTTCTCAAATTTGCTGCTCAAATGGTTGTTGTTGGTTTTTTGCCTTGGTATATGTGTGCACGCGTTTTGATTTGGTTAGTGTTAGTTTTTTTTTTTCAAAGTTAAGTTATTGGATTAGGGAAATTAAGATTAGAGGGTGATGTTGAGGCCTTTTTCAGATTTCCTGCCTGAATATTGAAGTGAAATGATAGGAAGCTGCAAGGGATTCTAAGATTCCTTGTCTGCTTGGGATGGCTTGGCTGTACTGAGTATGCTCCCTTAAGTACTTGAACCCTCAAAAATCAGGGATTTTTCTTGATGTCTCTTGTTGCTTGGGAGAGTCGATGCCTTCCTTGCTCCTTAGTTTTCCTAGGATAAGATAGTTTATCAAATAGTAAAGTGGAGGTTGGGATCTGATATTGAGTTTGACAATTAAAATGTAGTAGAACGGTACATTTGAGGTGCTGGAGGGACTCCTGAATAGAAGTTGAGTCATTATTTTAGGCTTCGATATGTCCTTTTACAATTTGTAAATTGTGATTCAGATTTTGAGATGCAAACTATATTTTTTCGTAAATTGTAGTTTCATTTGAAGAAGTAAATAGTTTTGTTGATTGGATGGGACTATAACTCAAATATTCTAGGTGTGCACACATGCAACGATTTGAGGTTTTACTTGCAATGTTTATGGTTCAAAGGTGTCATGAAAATAGAAAATAAAACGTCTCATGTTGAGCAAAATACTTCACGCATCTCATATTTATTGTCTCATGTTGGCTCCCTTCTAAAGCTCAATTTCTCTGTCTTGAAAGGATATTGAGAACTTATCTCTGTTGCAAATATCGTCGCACTTGGGGTCTTCCTATGGTGTCATGGGGTGTTTGTATTATTCTCAAGGAGGAAGGTGGTTTGTGGTTAAGGGATATTGTCATTGAAGGATGTATTCTTGCAGCCAAAAGGGCGATCGGGTTTTTAGAGGGTTCTTCTACTTGGCAGATTCTACATGAGGAATAGATTATTCTGAGACCGACATTTGGGTAAGATCAGAGGATCTTTTGGACTCTATGATATTATTTTTTATCCAAATAATTTTCAAGTTGATGGATCTTTTGTTCTCAAGAGTATATGGGATACCTGGAAAAAAAACTATAGGTTTACTCACTTGCAGAGTATACGGTAGTCGAACTGATTGGGATTTGGCTAATAGAGCAATTTGGATGCGGAGATTATAGGATGTGTCTCTACCCAATATCCCACATTTTCAAGCATGCAAACACATCAAGAAAGGAATTTTCTAATGGAGTGATTTGTGGGATGCCAATGCATGTAACTGGAAAGAATGGAGGTCATTAGCCCATGAGTTTGCACTTATCCCCAACAAACACCGTCTTCCATAAAAGAAACTCAGAACCTTATTCCTCAAGAAGGACCTATTTAAGTTGAACCTGGAGATGAAAGGTCCCATTTCGGGAGATTGGCGATGGATCTTTGGGCATCCCATATCTCAGTATGACAACACATCGGTTTTACCATCTGCTACATCATAAATGCACTCTTGCACCTATTCTCAATACTAGATGGATTGCCTTCTGATGCAGAAGCCTTGTGGGTCCATAGACTTCATAGTGTGTGGACAGTAAGGTCTCATACAAACTTAGAGTTTTTGCTTGGCTTGTGCATATATCAAGGGGCTTCCTACAAAGGCTCGTTTATCCAAGAGTGGTCTTACAGTTACTAATGGTCTATGTCTTTATTGTTCTAAATTGGAAATTGTTAAACGGATTGTCCTTTTGTGCAGGCTGTCACGTTGGTTTTGTCAAGACCCACTTCATTGGAAGTTTTGTGGCATTGTCCTTTTAGTCTGTTACAACTGAAGTCTTTGGCAGGGACATCTTCATTGGTGGGCAGCTTTGTTGGGTGATTCCAATACTCTTATATGTGGTCCTTTTAGGAGTATTTGGAATTGTGTGCAGATTTCTGCCTTGTTCATTATTTGGAAACTTAGATGCAATCATGTCTTCAGGGATGAGGTATGCAATTTAGATGATTTTTGTCACTCTTGGAAAAGCGGAGTTCAAGTGCAATTACTCGCAAAAGGATTTCTTTTGCTTAGGGAAGCCAAAAAGTTTGAACCTTGGGATTATTCCATCTTCATTGCCATCCTAGTTGCGTCAAGGATAAAGCTGTAATTTTCACTGTAAATATCGCTGTACAGTTCATTCTTCTTTTGTACAGGCCTTTGTTGCAAATATTGTTTTCTGTAAATGTATGGAGCTTGTAAGTTATCAATTCAATCTCGACTTGTTTAGCTTTGGAAGACATTGCATGGTTTGATGGCTTATTCTTTGCTTAGCTCAGGGGAATTAGTTGCTATTTGCTACCAATGAAGTAGCTAGCTTTCTATTCCACATATACAACAAAATATGAAATCCATATTGTATGTGAGAGATGGCTTGGCTGTATGCTCATGAAAGTACTCTTACCTTCCAAAATCAGAGATTTTTCTTGATGTCTCCTAGTGCTTGGAAGAGTGATGCATGGCGAGATGCAGTCCACATTCTTGAGTTAGTTGTCCTAGGATAAGATGACCTTTCAAATAGTAAAGTGGAGTTTGTGATCCAATATTGAGTGTCAATGAAAGCATGGTGGAATAGTACATTGGAGGTGCTGGAGGGACTCCTAAACAGGAGTCGAGTCATTCTTCTAGGGTTTGATATGTCCTCAAAATTAGAGACAAATTGTGTAGTGTGATTTGGGATGCAAACTATAGTTTGCATAAATTGTACTTTCATTTTGAGAAGCAACTTGCATTGTAGAGTGTGATTCATATTCTATTAGTAATTGGAACCATCTTTTCAAGCCTTAATTATTGTTTATATCCTTTTGGTTTCAATCTCTTAAATTTGTCAGACTTGTTGGTTTGATGGAACTATAACACAAATATTCTAGGTGAGCACACATGCAGCCATTAGAGGTTTTACTCTCAGTGTTTATTGTTTAAAAGTGTCATGAAAATAGAAAATATAATATGTGATCTTGTAAGTTATCAGTTCAATTTTGACCTTTTTAGGTTTGGAAGACTTTGCATGGTTTGATGGCTTATTCTTTGCTTAGCTCAAAGGGATTAGTTGCTATTTGCTACCAACGAAGTAGCTCACTTTGCATTCCACATATACAACAAAATAGGAAATCCATATTCTATGCGAGAGATGGCTTGACTATATACTCTTGAAAGTACTCATCCCCTCCAAAATCAGAGATTTTTCTTGATGTCTCCTAGTGCTTGGGAGAGTGATGAATGGCGAGATGTGGTCCATGCTCCTGTGTTAGTTATCCTAGGATAAGACATCCTATCAATTAGGAAAGTGGAGTTTGGGATGTTAGAATGTGTATCCAGTGCTCCACGTGAGTTTCGTGACATGGACTAACCGCCTCTCGTAGATCTTAACTCTAGCGATTGTAGTGGAGACCAACACCTATGGGTTTTGGTCTAATGACAATCATGGTCCAACAAATGGTATCAGAGCGACCGGTCTTGAGTTCGAAACTCACTCAAGTAACGCTGAGGGGGAGATTGTTGGAATGTGTATCCCGCGCTCCCCGTGAGTTTCGTGACATGGACTAACCGCCTCTCGTAGATCCTAACTCTAGCGATTGTAGCGGAGACTAACACCTATGGGTTTTGGTCTAACGGCAATCATGGTCCAACATGGGATCCAAGATTGAGTTTGTCAATGAAAGTGTGGTAGAATAGTACATTTAAGGTGTTGGAGGGACTCCTAAACAGGAGTTGAATCATTCTTTTAGGGTTTGATATGAGCCTTTCATATTAGAAAGTGGATTTTGGGATCCAATATTGAGTTTGTCAATGAAAGTATGGTATGATAGTACATTTACGGTGTTGGAGGGACTCCTAAACAAGAGTTTAATTATTTTTGGGTTTGATGTCCTTTTCAAAATTTGGATAGTGTGATTTTGGGATGCAGATTATAATTTGCATAAATTATAATTTCATTTTAAGAAGCAAAACGCGTTGGAGTGTGATACATATCCTATAGTAATTGTAACTATCTTCTCAAGGTTCAGCTACTGTTGATATCCTTTTGATTTCCGACTTCTTACATTTGTCAGTTTGTTGGTTGGATGGAACTATAGCACAACTATTCTAGGTGAGCACACATGCAACCATCTGAGGTTTTGCTCTTTAAGTGTTTATAGTTTAAAAGTTTCATGAAAATAGAAAATAGAATATGTGATCTTGTAAGTTATCAATTGAATTTCAAAATTTTTAGGTTTGGAAGACATTGCATTGTTTAATGGCTTATACTTTGGTTAGGTCTAAGGGAATAGTTACTGTTTGCTACCAATGAAGTAGCTTACATTCCATATTTACAGAAAAATACAATATCCATATTGTATGCAAGGGATGACTTGGCTCTATTCTCCCTAAAGTACTCATCCCCTGCACAATCAGGGATTTTCCTTGATGTCTCCTAGTGCTTGGGAGGGTTATGAAAGGGGAAATGTGGTACCTGCCCTTGGGTTAATTCTCCTAGGATAAGACAGTTGTTCAAATAGAAAAGTGGAGTTTGGGACCTAATATTGAGTTTGTCAATGAAAATGTAGTAGAATGGTACATTTGAGGTGCTGGAGGGACTGCTAAATAGGAGTCGAGTCATTTTAGGATTTGATATGCCCACTTCAAATTTTGAAATTTTTTGTTTAGTGCGATTCATATATTGGGATGCAAAGTACAATTTTCTGAAATTGTAATTGCATTTTAAGAAGTAAATTGCATTGTAGAGTGTGATTCATATCCTATAGTAATTGAAACCACCTTTTTAAGCTCCAACTACTGACGATAACCTTTTGACTTAAACTCTTAAATTTGTAAGATTTGTTGGTTGGATAGAATTATAATACAACTCTTTTGGATGTGTACACATGCAACTATTCTGAATTATAATTAGACTCCAAGATGGAAAACAATTTCCAAATTTAAGGGACGGTCCGGGGATGGCTAATAAAGTAATATATAAAATTTATATATATTACAAATATAAGACGAATAAACTAATACTTAAAGCTGAAAGCCTGAAGGTTGAAACCATTAATCCAATTATTCATCACATTGGCCAAAATGCTATATTTAATATTCATATTTCATATTGAGTCATCGGCATTAAGTTACTAATTGTTCTCAAGTACTTGCCATTAAGATGCATATGCAATGGAGATGCATACAAATTGTTATAAATATTCGTGATTAATATTCCAGTTCTCAGTATCTGCAGAATTTCATTGGGGTATAATTTTCTCCCATTAGTAGCCCAGCCAGACGCCTGTGTGATCATCTTTGTCAAAGTGAATAGCTCTTAATATGCTTAGCAGTAGCTAACTGATCCAAGACAATTGATTTTGAATAATGTAAGACAACACAAGACTTTGATGTCACGAATCTTGAATTTAAATCTTACCCGTTGTAACTGCTGTGTGGTTGTAAAGGAATAGTTCAGCAAGGTGGCAAAATAAAATATTGTGCAATTTGAGGAAGTAGAATATACATGAGAAGTATGGGAATGAAACCCTCTTGCAATGTGTGATGCAGCCATGACTTGCAGACAGGTCCAAATGCAGCTGATAACAAGTCTTTGACATGCTTATTGAAATAAATAATGTACTTGACATGGGATTGGAACCTGGTATTTACTTGAAAATAGGTTAATTTTTGATGTTTTAAAAATGAGTTTTTTTTCTTTGAAGTGGAAATGTGCTGGGCAGTATGGGATGCTAGGATGCCCCTCGACCATCCCAAGGACGTCACGGTGTCCCCTATGTCGTCCCCTCTTCAATGAAGCACCCAGGTTGTCTTGGGTATGTTTCCTAAACTCAGGGAACATCCCTGGGATGTTTCCTTGTATTTTCCATTTGGGCAGTATGTGGGGGGGCATTTCGTCCCTATCCACAAGCCCCCGAAATGTCCTAGATGTTCGGGATGGCTTGGGGGTGGGGGGTTTGTGTCCCTGTGTAACACTAGGTTATAGTTTAAAAGTGTCATGAAAATAGAAAATAAAATATGTGATCTTTTATTAGTTAAATCTCGGCTTGTTTAGATTCGGAAGACATTGCATGGTTCGATTACTTATTCTTTTCTTAGCTCTAAGGGATTAGTTGCAGTTTTATACCAATGAATTAGCTTGCATTGTATTCAACAATTAGTGCAAAATATGAAATACATATTGGAGCTACTTTTGAAGTAACAATTTTCTGTTATTTTACTTTCTTACCAGTGAAATAGTTATTTGCACTCTTAAGAGCAGTGTGTATGCTATACTAATGTGCTTTGCCTTCTTTATGCCTGTTACGAAGTTGGCTATTGTAGCCATCATCTAAAGTGGTTTACTTTAGATGTTTGGGATTGTTATGCTCCTCTCCATGTCAGAATGTCAACTGATAAGGAAGATTGTAGTTTAGAGCAACTTATCAGCAACACTTTGATGCCTGGTAGTCTGCGTCCCACAGTCAATCATATTCAACACCCCCCCTTAATGACTAACCTCGAAACAACACCAAGTTTATCTCTAAACTTGACAAACAACAAAGGACCAAGAGGTTTAGTCATTACATCAGCAGGCTGATCTGCAGAAGGACAAAAATGCAGAGAGATTTCACCAGAATCAACCAACTGGCGAATATAATGATGATGAATCTCAATATGTTTAGTGCGGGCATGATAGACAGGATTCTTCACCATTTTAGAACACCTTGATTATCACAAAAGAGTGAAAGAGGTGTTGCAGTAGCCTGGGGAAACTGAAAATCAGTCAGAATCCGACGAAGCCATATTGCTTCGCAACTGGCACTAACAACAACCTTGTATTCTGCTTCCGTAGAAGAGATGGCAACAGTAGGCTGAAGTTTACTTTGCCAAGAAACAACTCCTGAACCAAAAGAGAAGATATATCCTGTGGTAGATTGTCGAGTATCTACAGATCCTCCCCAATCAGAGTCGGTATAGCCAATCAATCTGAAATCTGCAACTCTCTGATATAGAATGCCAAAGTCAAGAGTTCCTTTGACATATCGTAGAACTCGTTTTGCTGCTCCCCAGTGAATGAGTTTTGGTTTAGATAAAAACCGAGAGAGATAGCTGACAACAAAACATAGATCCGGTCGTGTAGTTGTTAGATAGATCAAACTACCCACCAACTGTCTGTATAATGATTCATCGACCGGTGGTGAATCATCATGAGCTGAGAGTTTCAGCCCGACCTCCATAGGTGTAGAAGAAGAATTACAATCATACATTTGAAATTTTTGTAGCAGGTTCGTGGCATACTTAACTTGAGAAATGAAAATCAAGTGATCATGTTGCCAGAATTCTACACCAAGACAATAGTGAAGGAGGCCTAAATCAGTCATGTCAAAAGCAACACATAAATCTGATTTTACCTTATGAATCGCAACATCTCCACTGCCTGTGATGGCAAGGTCATCAACATACACAATAAGAATCACAATGTCATCATCATTGCTTTTGACATAGAGATTCAGATCAGAATGACTCCGTGTGAAGCCTGAATCTCTGAGATGTTTATCTATTTTGATGTACCAGGCTCGAGGAGCCTGCTTAAGTCCATACAAGGACTTAATCAATTTGCATACCAGATGCTCACGACCACGAGCCCGAAAACCCTCAGGCTGTGTCATATACACTTCTTCCTCCAAATCCCCATTCAGGAAAGCACTTTTGACATCCATCTGATATACTTTCCAACCAAACTGAGCTGCAAAAGAAAGAAGAAGCCAAAAAGTGACCATCTTTGCAGTAGGAGCAAATGTTTCTTCATAATCTATCCCCTCCTGTTGCGAAAATCCTTTCGCAACGAGTCGAGCCTTGTACTTATCCAAAGTACCATCTGCTTTACACTTGATTTTATACACCCATTTACAGCCAATGGGATGTTTCCCTGGAGGTAATGGCACCAACTTCCAGGTATTATTTTTAATCAAGGCATCATACTCTAGTTGCATGGCAGTTTCCCATTCCGGTATGCCTCGTGCTTCAGAGTATTTTTGTGGCTCATGAATATGAAGAAGATCAGAAGCAAGAGCAAATTGAGCGTGCTCAGAATAATCAATTTGCTTACCAGTTCGTCGAGACCTTCCATCTAAGAGAGGAGACAATTCTTCCTTCCTCAAATCCTGAATAGTGGAGTAAAACCACTTAGGCCTCCGCTGAACTGAAGATGTGGTGGCTGGTTGTGGTGCTTCTGGAAGAGAAACCAACGGAAGTTCCGGAGGAGAAACCAACGCAAGTTGATTTCCTGGAGACTCAAAATCTCAGTGGGAGATTGTACAGACTGTCCTGGAGTCTGTGGAGGAGTATGAGAAGAACCAGATTCATGATCAGGCAAGGAAAGAGTACCAAACTCTGTTATGACCCCTTGCTGATCGCTGCCCCTTGCTGGTCCCCTTGCTGATTACAACCAAAGAAAGACTTTGTTTCTTTTACATCAACATCCCGACTAATAATGATCTTATTAGTGGAAGTATCAATCAATCTATAGGCTTTAGATTGATCACTATAACCAACAAAAAAATATCTAGAACATTTGGAATCTAACTTACTCCTCTTATTTGCAGGAACCAAAGTATAAGCAGCTGAACCAAAAACACGAAATGCTGATACCTCTGGTTTGATGGTGGACCAAGCCTCTTCCGGTGTGATGTCCTGCAAAGCTTTGCAAGGACTCCGATTGAGAATATAAATAGCTGTGTTAACAACTTCTCCCCAATACTTATATGGCACTCCTCGACTGTGCATCATGCATCTAGCCATCTCCATGATGGTTTTGTTCCTCCGTTCTACCACCCCATTCTGTTGCGGGGTATAAGGGGTTGTCAACTGGCGTTGAATCCCTTCTTTACTGCAGAAATCTGCAAACTGTTTAGAGGTAAACTCACCCCCATTATCGGATCTCAAAGTCTTGATCCGCCGGCTGGTTTGATTCTCCACCAAGGCCTTGAACTTGACAAAAGAAGCAAAGCAATCAGACTTCTTCAAAAAATAGACCCACATCTTCCGAGAATGATCATCCACCAGCAAGAGAAAATAACGTGCACCAAGGACTGTGGGAGTCTTCCACGATGGCTCACATAGATCTGCATGTACAAGATCCAAGAGCCCCTTTGCACGCCAAGCACCTTCAGAGGGAAAAGGCTTCCGCTTTTGTTTTCCTGCAAAACAACCAACACACATGTCTTGTTTCTCCTGAATAGGAGGCAAACCAACAACCATGTTGGCTCTATGAAGGCGGGCTAAATACTGAAGGTTGAGATGGCCATATCTTTCGTGCCATAAAACACTGGTATTGCCTTCCACAACTAAGGCATGCAAGTTGACCGTGGCAGGATCAACAAGTCTATATAGACCACCATGCCCAATCCCCAGGGCAACAACCTTATTTTGCTTGATGTCAGACACAATACATTGTTTACCAGAAAAGTTTACAGAGATATTGGGATTATCAGTTAGTTGACTGATAGATAACAAGTTCTTATTCATGTTAGGCACATATCTAACATTTTTTACAAGCAATTTGGTATTATTATTTAGCATAATACGAACATCCCCAATACCTTCTACAGCATGTGATCTTCCATCTCCTAAAGTAACTGAATCAGAAGAACAAGAATGAAAATTGACATACCAGTCTTTTTGACATGTGAAATGTCGTGATGCTCCAGAATCAAAGAACCAACATCGAGTAGGGCTGCCATTACCCGTGCAAGATGCCATGAGAGCATATTCATCTTCTGACTCGTGTTCAACTGTAGCCACATGTGCCTGCCCCTTCTGCTTCTTCAGGGCATTGAGTCTTTTCCGACAGTCCTTCACATGACCAAGTTTGTGACAATAGTAACATTTCACTTGATATTTAGGAGAGGAAGAGGATGTCTCAGCCTGTCGTTTCCACTTTCCTTTAGACTGAGCAACAAAAGCACTCTCAGATTGTCCAGAACTGGACTCTTGAGCCTGTGTCTGTCTTCGTTCCTTTTGCAACAGGTAGGAACTCACCTTGTCAAACGTAAGAGTTTGACTCTCCGCCATTAAATGAAGTGCCTCCACAAATGACTCATACGAAGAAGGCAAGCTATTTAGAACCAAAGCCACCATATCATCATCGTCCACCTTTTTATTTATGGAAGATAACTGGTCTTAGAGGTCTTTCATCCGAAGTAGGTGCTCAGATAGCGATCCACCTTGTAGTTTCAAAGCGAAAAATATATTTTTCAGGTACAAAACCCGTCCTTTCTCTGATGTCTGATATTTATCCTTCAGACTGGCCCACAACGTGCTTGCCACAGTGGCATTCCGCACTTCCGGTATCATATCATCCGACACCGACAACTTGAGAAGCAATAACGCTTCCTTATGATGTTTGTCATAATCCACAAAATTTGTAGCTGGTCTGCTTTCGCTACCCGTGATTATTTTATCACAATCACGAAATTTTGCAAGCGTTAAAATCTTATGACTCCAAACATTGAAATTAGTGCCTGTTAATTTTTGTGAGTCAGGTAGAATAAGATTTGAAATATTTGCCATTTTATTATGCCAAATTAATGGAAATAATAACAATGGAAATAAAGTATTTTGCCCACTTTATAAAGAAAGAAAAGAAGTCACTTTATGCAAATACGTGGCAGGGAGGAGAAAAATTATACAAACAGCCTCGCCACAATTTTTCTGCCAACATCTGCAGCACAACTGGGATTTCTTTCCACGTTTTCTTCGTGATAGGGTTCACTTTGTTCAGGGCTTATACAACACCACGATTTCTTCTGCCAACTCCAGCCTGCGTCGAGCCTACCTTTCGTCGACCTCACCTCTCACAATGGCTTCCTCCAATGGTGACTAATTGCTCTGATACCACTGTTAGAATTGGAAGCATAGAGAAAAAATAAGAAGAAGACTAAGATGCACAAAACTGCACCGATTTGAATGACTCAATACACACACACACACACACACACACACACACACACACACACACATATATATATATAGATGTTTGGGATTGTTATGCTCCTCTCCATGTCAGAATGTCAACTGATAAGAAAGATTGTAGTTTAGAGCAACTTATCAACAACACTTTGAACATATTCAAAGTCAATCAGTCAATCAGTCAATCAATTCTGGGTGGTTTCTGGAACATATTTTTTTCGACCAGCCCTTGGTATCCTAGCTACAATGTTTCAAAGCTTCTGATTCTTGTACATTGTGTGGAACATTGTTCTGCTTGCAATCACGATTAATTGTTTTCAGTTTCTTGTGGATAGTCATCCATGCACGAATATCATTTTTCCTTTCTTTCTTTATATTATTGACCGCCGTTTTTTTTTCTCAGTGAGGCATTCCACAGATAAAGCTATTTCTGAAATGAGCATGTCATAATTGAAATATTGATGCATTTTCCACTTGGCTTAATTTTTCATGGCATCCCAGCTTATGTTCTCGAAGACTTTATTTCTTTAGGCACCTCGAGCTTGCCACCTCATTAATCAATTTATTCCTCACATCATTCCCATAAAATCTATGAAAATTAATTGATATCAATCAATTAGTTTAACCTTCATCATTGTCTAATTAAATCTTTCAGCTCACCACCCACATCAATTTTCCACCATGACCCACTTTCGAATTAAATATTCGAATCAATCCTCCTCCATCTTCCATGTCCCCCACTCTCGAATTAAATATTCGAATAAAATCCTCCTCCATCTTCTATGTCCCCCACTTTCGTATTAAATATTCAAATTAATTCCCTGTTTTCAAAACACGTGACCATTCTACAAATCATAATCCCACATCAAAAGGCCATAAATAGAGCCTCTACCCTTCCTCTCAGGAGGGGAAAGAAATCAGCTAAGTGAGCTTTCACTCTGCTCTTTTGTGCTCCATATTGAAGTTTTCTCGTTGTAATGCCCGTATGAATCTATTATCCATATATCCACAATCCATCCCTCTTCTCCAATCCGGTCAAATGCAAAGCTAAATTGTTGGATCAATCATGCAGCAAAGCTCTACCATGTTGAAGCACCTGCATCATAAACTGTCTTTGAGCTCATCCACATCTTTTGCTCAATCCGAGAGATTCAACAAGCTCAGTGCTTCAGTCCAAGTGAAATGACTAGAGCACAGTTCTCTCAAATAGTATTCTAAGTGGTATCCTTCTTCGGAGAAGAATTTGCTAGTTGATGTAACTTCTTGTCAGCAGAACTAGTAAACGTTACCATCATCGTGTTCTTTATCTTCATAATGCGAGCATCTTTGAATGAAAACAAAGTGCTAGAATATTCTAATCTTTTGAAGTTGGTCTGAAAAATATGTTTGATGAAAATGCTTTCTCATAGTTTTATTTAAATGTTTCTTATTTCTTCTCCACTCTTCTGATATTTAGAATGAATTATTTATCTCCTCTTCCGGTGTTATTTTCATTTTTCTTCACTTATTTTGTTCATTATGGAAGGCATGTATTTCTCGTGCAAAGAGTTTATAGATATATTTCTGCAACTCTACCTGCTTCTAATTAATATCTAACAGAATTATAGAGCTTATGATGGTTGATCTCTTACAGACGGCTGTTTTCCTACATGTGCATTAGTTGACATACAAAGTATTCTTAGTGTCATGAGGCTGTCCAGTCATAAATAAAACACATACACACTTGAACTTGGATTGGGCTCAGGCTCAGAATTGACCTATTTTTTTGTCATATTAAATTGGTTAAAACTCAATTAAAATTACCCACAAACTAACTAAAATCACCATAAATGAGCCCTCCATGCTTGAAATCCTGTTCTTCTTGTGGCTTGTGCAAAACAGAAATTTAGATCTAAAATTGAGAGGATGAGGGGCTGTTTTGCAGCTCCAAGGGTTTTCTATTCTTAAATTTGGTTTGCTTTTTTATTTGGTGCGAGTCTCCCAAGTGGAGGAATCTGGAATCACTAAGGCTCAGTTGGCTTGTGGTTTGGTGAGCTCTGCAAGTTCCATAACTATGCACTCCACCTTGTAAAATTTTTTTGGTTGGATGTAAGAGCTGCTCTATATGTTTGAGTCCTATATATATGACAATGATAGATTTGGGGCACCTTTTTCTTTTTGTTGGAAGATGATACTATTTTTCACCATGCAGGATGCTAGACATACTGGAAAAATTTCTTATTCGTAAGGGATATTGCTTTTCTCGGCTTGATGGGTCAACTCCAATGAGTAGTCGTCAGTCCCTTGTTGACAATTTCAATAGCAGTCCAAGCAAGCAGGTGAATCTTCAAGTTCTTTCTTGTTTTGATTCTAGTGCAAAAATAAGGGACTGTAATTGTTTAATTGATTGCAATTTCATGTTTACAGGTTTTCCTTATATCTACTCGAGCCGGTGGTCTTGGACTAAATCTTGTCAGTGCAAATCGAGTGGTTATATTTGACCCAAACTGGAACCCTTCAATGGACTTGCAAGCACAAGACCGATCATTCCGTTATGGGCAAAAAAGACATGTCACAGTATTTCGTTTTCTAGCTGCAGGGTCGCTGGAGGAGCTTGTGTATACACGCCAGATATATAAACAACAACTTTTCAACATAGCTGTTTCTGGCAATCTTGAAAAGCGCTACTTTGAGGGTGTCCAGGTATGGCTGTTTTGAGCAGTTTGTTTTATGGATTCCTTTATTGCCTGAGATGATTTAAGAGTCTTTGCAGCAGTTCTGTTTTATATGCTACTGCATTTTTGTAAATTAATGGTTTCTTTAATTTGAAAGCCAGCCATCCTTCCAGTATAAGTAATTTACAGTCCGGTGTTTTAGGACTCAAAAGAGTATAAGGGGGAACTTTTTGGCATCAGCAATCTTTTCCGTGATCTCTCTGATGAGCTCTTCACTAGTGACATTGTTGAACAGCATGAGAAAAGATTGCAAGTCTTTAGGCATCATAATGAAGCTGCAAAAGTTCAAATAACAGTCAGGGCTATGCCCGTAGATGAACAGAAGGGCATGACTGGGAATGCCAACAGCTTTGCATACGTGGAAAAAAAAGAAACAGGTCCTGCAGTCTGTGGAGGAAGTGAGAAGATTTTAGTGAAGGAGAATCATGGCAAAAAATTGCCAAAGCTGGTGGATGTCCTAACTGATGCTGGTTAGTAAACCATCCACTGCTCCCATCCCCAGTTTTTGCAAGTATACTTGGATGCCTTTAAATGATTGTCAATATATAAAGGGGCGTTAATTGATAAGAAATGTTATAACATTTTTTAATCTGGAATCTTGGAAATAGATGGAAGTGAACTAAATTGACATTGAAAATATGATGTGCAGACTGGTCTTATCTATGTTCCTGATAAATAAATTCATAGTAAAGGAAATATGTATGTTAATTTTCTGCTTGAACTGTCAAAACTCACAAAGATTATAAAATGGCCTCTAGTAAACATATTAAAAAACATATGTTGATGCTGATTCTTTACAGGACACAAAAATTGCAGGAAAAATACAGTAATTGCAATTCATAGAACCATTAAATAAAGTGCTTTAGCACTACATATGTAAATTATTGTTTTCTGTCTTTTATTGTTATATATCCAAATAAAGTCAATTACTGAACTTCATGAATACTTTCTAGCCAGTGTTTACCCTAATATTGTGTCTTGGGATGACCCACCTTGGCTTTCCAGCTCCCTTGGTTAAAGCAAAGCCTTTTATTATATATTGGGTCAACATGCCCTGGATGTTTGAATTTTCAAGCATTTTGAGTTTCGTTTTACAATTTCCCACCTAAAATTTCCTCTTTTACATTTTAGGTTTACCCTTTTTGAACTAAATCCATAATGAACAGGGAAACAGGTCAGGGCTTCTGCAAATATTGACATGGTTATATCACCGCTATGTATAATAGGTAATGGAGCAAGCAAATGGGGAAGACAGGTTTTGAATTTGCTGGATCAGGAGGGTGGCCCTACCCTTAGGGAAGGAGTACCATCCTCTTTTACTCATTGATGAATACGAAAGCCACTTAAGCTTGTCTTCTTTTGCATCTTTGCAGAAAAATATGTGATTCTCACCGTATCTAATTAAATCGTAAAAGAAGTAGTGAGAGAATTGGTTATTGTGATACCTTTTCCTTTCTTTCTCTATTGATTTCCATAGAGCAGGCGCGAAAGGACACAATATCCCATCTCATATTGACTTGTAATCGATAGCTAGAGATGAATGCTCAAGTTGGATTATTTTTTACTATTGTCTTTGCCTTTGTATATCTTTACCACTATATTGCCAAGAGATGTACTTTGCATAGATTGCCATACATATCTTCTGAGAGATTTGTTAGTCTTCGGTGCAAGAAGGCCTTTGTACTACCCATTAAGGCATTGTTACTATAAGGATAAGGCAGCTCCGAGTTCTATAGGTCCTTGATCCAACTTCCTAGTGGGGAGTTGGCCAAACATGTATTATCCTTTAGAGTTGCACTCTATGGAGAGCCCAAAGTTTCCTTGAGTGTAGTGTAGATTAATGCCATGCAATGGGGTGTAGAGCTATTGTATGGCCCACTAACTAATATTGTGTATCAATTTGAGTTAGTGTCACTCCCTAAAAATTAATCATGATTACACCAACTAAAAATAGGGTAATTTTTTAGAAGCAAGAAAAACAATGCTAGAGAAGGCATCAAAGCATGACATTTAGTTTTTGGGTCGCATTGCAAAGGATGCCACACAAAACAGGGTTTGACATGACAAATGACATAGGGAATAGTCTTCTAAATGGCCATTCACAGTCATTTAGCGAGAAACCAAGCTCATAGGACAACAATGGTGGCATGAAAGACGAGGTACAATATGGTGGTGTGGGCTAAGTCCATGTGTGCCACTCATTTGCACATAATTGACGTGAAAGGACACAAGCAGCCCTACGGTGTGATTGGTCACATGGCCGAAGCTTGTGGCATAGATCCTGAGGTGCAAGTGGTCATGCGGTCACAAATTGAGAAGTGTAGCCCGCTTCAACTCATTCTAATTGGTTAGCCCAAATGGCCCTCAAAGGGCATAAATGGTTGAATAGGACCAAATGACCTGAGTAAGCCAAAGAGGATAAACGAGCACGTTAATCTCACCAAGTCCAAGCTCCAACAAGGGTTGAAAATTCAACATAAATCAAGGTGGTCAATGATGTTTGGGCAGCCTTGCATCCCCAAATGAGCCTGGTGACCTCAATGAGCCAAACAATGCTAGAGGGATGAACAAGGTTTACCATTTTCCAAACAATGGGGCCGCAAAAGGTATCACAAGGGTAAAACAGAAAGCATATTTAGGAACATTTACAAATTACTTCTAAGGTGTAAGGGGGTCAAATGTTATAATTTAAGGCTATCATTGTACTTTATTGGGTTCTAGGTTCTAATTTAGCCAGTAGGCCAATATATGATGAACTTGGAGTTA
Source organism: Taxus chinensis (assembly GCA_019776745.2). Classification (NCBI taxonomy): domain Eukaryota; kingdom Viridiplantae; phylum Streptophyta; class Pinopsida; order Cupressales; family Taxaceae; genus Taxus; species Taxus chinensis. The sequence goes on from JAHRHJ020003177.1 coordinate 446,516, forward strand.
CAATCACTTAGTGGAATTGTCATCGAATCAGCTGTCTCGATTTTAAATTTTGATTTTTTAGGAGTTTTGTCTTAAACTTAATGTATACAAAGATCCGATCATAACTCCAAGATTGAATGGCTGGAAGATCATGGCATGATGACAGGTGATTGTAACTCCAAGATTGAATGTTTGGAAGATCACAGGCATGCTGGCAGTCAATCTATGATGGGCATGAAGCCAAACATAATTGAGGGTGGCTGACTGTATGATTAAAGTCTTTTAGTGCATGTCTTCTTTGCATGGTAACTGTCCCGCTGCATTTTGATAGTAGCATTATCATTTATTTGTTAAATGATACCTAGATTTGGACGAATCTAAAGGTACCGATCTTTCAGTTGAATTCATTCATGCTTGAATTTTTTGTCCGTACAAGATATCTGAGGCTCTTTATACAGATTTATTTTTTGCTTTAATGGCGACGATACAATGATTGGCCATTGGAATGATGCTTGATGCAATTTTGCATCAGCTCTCATTCTTACCGTTTGAGTCAAGATACTATATTGTGTTTGCATGTAAATTCTCTGGGATTTATTGACTAATCTGTGTTAAACGTTTCTTTTTTCATCAAAATATAATTTTTCTTTGTTCGTTCAATAAAATGTATATTGTATTTCTTTTTGGGAGAATTCTTGTTCTTTAATTGGAGAGCAAGTGTCTAAGTGGAGAGCAAGTGTCCATGCTCTCATAAAGCATACCGAGACAAGGGGTGTTGCCATCAACCATGCGAAGCACATCAACAATTGGTTTGCACACATTTAGAACCTTTGTTGCACTTTCCCAAAAATTGCTATTTAAAACAATTTGCTCTATGTTCTTCCCCTTAGGACCTTTAGAAAGCACAAAATTTTCCCACTCATTGGAGCAAATAATGAATCTTAGAGCTGCTTTTTCTTCAACCACTCATTTCAAAGTGATGTAAATTGAAGCAAACCTTGTTTCACATGGCCTTAACAACTCCCTTGATGCATGCTGCCTGTAGAGATTCAATGTGAGGCGGTGATTTCTGATGAAATTTGCAATTGCTCTCCCTATGTGAATTGCTTCATATACCCATGGGAATTTAGCCAAGTCATGTAACAACAAATCCAAGCAATGTGCTGCACACGGGCTCTAATATATTTGTGGGTATTTCTCTACAATTAGCTTTCCAGCTCCCACACAATTTGCAACGCTGTCAGTAACCACTTGAACCACATTCTCCACTCCTATTTCAAGAATGGCTTCCTCTAATATTTCAAAAATATAATCTGACATTTTCTTATGGTTCATGGTGTATATCACCTTCAAGAACACAACACCTTGAGGGCAAGCCACCAAAACATTAATCAGTGGTCTTTGACATAGATTTGACCATCCATCACTCAATATTGTGCACCCTGTTGACATCTAAGAGGCTTTGACCTCAGATAATTTCTTAGTCACCCTATCTTTTGACCTCTGTAAAAGAGTTGATCTGAAAGCCTCTGAAGAAGGTGTGTAGCCTTTGCCAAACTCTGTAGCTTCCTGAATTGCATTTTGAAAATGTGGATTCCTAGCTACATTGAATGGAATAGCACTTGAATAAAATAAATCAGCTAGTGCATCATCCACATGTTGTTTTTCTAATGATTTCCACAAATTTTTCAATGTTGCACTCCCCATTGATCCACCTATTGAGGTGTTGGGCATACTGGTAGAAGAAGACACAATTGTTGTCGTGAACTTAGACATGTTCTTTTGGACTCTTTGTTTCTTTTGGGCCAATTGCATCTTTCCTACAATCGAAGAGGATTGCCCTTTCTCTAGAGCAGTTCTAATCTCAGGAGTCACTAATCCACATGCTGCAACCCTCCTCCTTGACCGCCTGAATTTCAAAGTGGTCCATTACCCTTGTTAAACTACATGTAAAAACATGACCACACAAGTGACATTTGAGGTTGTTATTGTCGCGGCTCACATGTTTCCATCCCTTAGTAGTTGATTTTGGGGGTCCCATCGAATTACAATTTGCATTCAAATAACACAATATTAAATAGTAATACAAATTTACAACAAAATTAAATACATTATAATAAGTTTAATTTTTTAAATTTAAATATATGATTACAAAATTCAATTGAATTATTGTAAATATTTAAAAAAAAAAGTTAAATGCATTATAAATTTATAAGTATTAAAATTACTGTATTTTACAAATAAATGTCTTTAAAATTCATTTAAATTTTAAAATATTAAAAACGTTAAATATTTTTACTAATATTGTACTATTAAAATATAATAATGTAATGCTATATTTCATAGTTTAAATTTTAAAATTTAAATGTTAATAAATTTGAAAAAATAAAAAAACTATACAGGTTTAATATTTAAAATTTACACATTTAAATGAATATTATTTTTATATATTTAAAAAATAAAAAAAAATATACACGATTATATGTTTAATTATTTTATTAAAATTAAAACATTAATAAAAATAAAAAAACAATTATAAATGTAATAATAAAATATACAAATAAAAAATATAATATTAAATATAAATAATAAAATATTAAATATGAATAAAATTATAAATTATAAATTATAAACTATAAAATATAAATCGATAATAAACTATAAATAATAAATTACTATTTTAAACTTTAAAATCACAAAACTAAACATTTATATGTAAATATTTATAACAAACAAACCTAAACCTAGAAACAAACAAACAAACCTATTTATAATAAACTACTATTTTACTATCGAGCCATTGATATGTAAATAGTTTAAACAAACAAACCTAAAACTAGAAAAATACTTGGTAGATGGCGGCACTGGTAGTGGTAGTGCTTTGTGGAACCACAACCGAAGGACAACGTCACAGGTCGAAGCAGAGTCACAGTCGAAACCAAGGAAGCCACGAAAGCCACAGGTATGAAGCCACGAAAGCCAAGGCCATGAACTCACGATTAGAGGTTACCAATCACAGCATAGAAAATGTAGAACGCAAAACGCAAAACATAGAAACGAACTCAAAACGCAGAACACAGAAACAATCGAACTCAGAACTGCTGTCAAAGCACCAAACTCAAACAAATTTGCACTCAACTGCTCATACTCATAGTCCCGTGACTTTTTATAAATTCAGACTGTTGTTTTAGGGTTTTCTAAATAGTGTTTTTTAAGTTTTTTAATAACAAATATTCACCTTTTTTTTGGGGTCGGAATGAGGTTTGGCGATTTTCGAACTTTATGTCCAAAAATTGCCGAACCCTATGACTTAGTCTGTAGGTTTACAATAAACTGTACATCACAAAAATAATTACATGACACAAATAAAAATACAACAAAAATATAATTACAAAATGGAAAATAAAAATAAATATACAGGTCCATCTTCCTTGGAATGAGTGGCCAACTCATTCCTCAGAAGAGGATTTTAATCTACATTATTTACAAATGGATGGAATGGAACCTCAGAATGAATTAATTAGAAAAATAGTGATTACATTCATTAGGTGTGGGAGGTTGCATTTATAATTTTATGCTTCCAACCACTCCTTATTTTAAGGCATACATCTTTATCAACTAAAATTGCAATCTATCCAAAAAGCATCAATCTCCACAAAATATGGAGAGATAGCTTATCTAATTCTAACTAATAATCCGACTCTTATTTTTATTGAGAATCAAAATGATTATTGATTCTCTTTTATTTTACAATAATATAATACTTATATAAATATCTATTTTTAGAATGCAATAACAATGCCACCCTTGGAGTTATGCTCATCTCTGAAACTCTAATATTCATCCTTAGAGCTCTAATATTCCAACTTCGAAGCTATAATAATCAACTCCGAAGCGATCCCAAAGAGACTCCGAAAGCATTCCAAAGAGACTCTGAAGCGAGTTGGGGAGCGTTCTAGGAAGACTCTGGAGTGATCTAGGAAGACTCTGAAGCGTGTTGGAGCATTCTAGGAAGACTCCGAAGCATTCTTAAAATGGCTATAACTTTTGCATACAAACTCGAATCAAGATGGTTTTTTTTTGAACTTGCATAATTTTTCGAGAGTAATATGCATATGCTATCCAATTTGGGTTTGGGTATATTCTTGATGACTGTTTTTCACTGTTTCCCAAACATATGCTTAAGGAGCCACTCATAGAACTGCTGAACATTTCCGGAGCTAGTGAAAGAACCTCTGGAGCTAATGTAATGATGAAATAACAATCTTTGGAGATGATATGAGATATTTTGAAGATCTTCCAAGGCTGGTTGTAGCTGGTGCTTAATGCTCAAAATGCCTTATTCAACAATGATAGCAAAGTATGGACTGCATATGCACAAATTGACATCTTTTTCCCAATAATCATTAGAAATAGCTAACAGAAAGATAACAATGAATTCTAAAGAAATAACCATGATATATACTCTCTATTTCATCCTAAATAAACCATAAGTTCAGAGATTACACTTAGATCCACTTTATATATGCTAGGAAAAAGAATGTCAAATATTGTATAAAATGGGCTATTTCTTGGGCTCAACTGCTTTTAGGTTCTCTCTCGTTAAACACATCTTCTTTGTTGTTAACCTTGTAATGCAGATTCGAAAGGTATAGCTTATTTCCTCTAGCGGCTGAATTAGATAATGGCCGAGGTTTATCGGGTATTGATAAACTATGCATACGCCTCTTCCTGGGCAACTTATGTTCAGGTTGAGACTGCGTTGTGATCTTTTCCCATTGCTTTTGTTATAATTTATTCTAGAATGGTTATTGAAAAATGGTTTAAAATACTCGACTTTGTGATGCCAATGACCAAGGTGGACAATTGGAGCAGCTTAATCAATGCTTATATTATTGCCCTCCCCTTGTGCATCTTCTTTAATTCAGTGTTTAAATTGTTCAACGATCAAACATATCTATCATGCCATAGCCATTTGAGATCAGAATGGGGTACGGGTAATTGTTATTATTTGTTTGCTACAATGATAGTTATGCTTTCATTTTCTTGTAGTGTAGATATTGAGTCTGGCATAGGTGTTCTATTTAATATTTTACTCACCAAAGGGGAATGAGGTGCCACGTTTCATAATTTCACTTAAACGTGGCCCTTGCAAATTAAAATATTACTCTACAAATTTCGTACGATAATTCCACAAAAGATCTACGTACAAAAGTATGAGAAATTGTGTTTGATTATTCATACATTTTTTAAAAACTGTAGAAGTTGCTTTCTGTTATAATGATAATTACTATTTGTTCCAAATTTACTTTGGCCATGTTTTACCATTTGTGGAGTGGGCCATGCCTCATTTCGTTGAAATGTAGCTACTATTAGTTATTCTAATTAAAGGATCATTCGGGATCTACAATTATGTGGTATTTTTTTCTAGGCCAAGACAGAACTAGGGAAAGAGTCTCGTAATTATTTCAGTACAGTTTCTCTCTAGGAAAGATATTGTTTCATAAAAAAAGATTGTGTTTTGCCTTTTTCGATGGCCATGCATTTGTGGTATGATTCAATTGTCTTCATATCTAATCTCTTATAATATTTCTGTGCTTTTTAATTTTTTTTACACGTTCAAACTGCTCAAAATAAGGAGTGATTCAGCTGCTTTTTCATTTGTTTTTTGTTCTGTTTTCCTGTATAACCACACATCTATTTTGTTTTTTTATATTTCCAAATTTTTGCATAATTTTTTTATCGACCTCACTCCGGATGGAATGTCTCAAAAGAAATAAATATGCAAGCTCAGGTCAATTGGCCTATAAACATTACGAACTATCGGCCTCTCATAAGCACCTTTAGGTGCCAATTTTAGTTTTAAGTTCACTTCAGTGAAAAAGGTCACCTCCCCTAGAAAAGCAATGCAACATTAAAACATTAAGTGTGCACACATAAATAACTTAAGTCAATGAGAAAATATAGAAACTTAATTTGAAAGTCCTCTTCCTTCAAAAGTGGAGCATCTCATCTCAACCCTTGGATTAGGTTCTATCTCAACTGTTGGATTAACAGTGTCCTAAGTTTGCCCTATAATTTTCTTATGAGTTTAATCAAAAAGAATCTATAACACTAAGGGACTTTATTTTCTAGGTTTTTAAGAGGAGAAGAAGATGAGGAAGGAAAAGGTTTATTTAGTACTTTCACTAACATGCATGCTTGACTCATTGCAAAGATCTTAAGGCTTTGTTGATTTGTTTGATCTCCTGCTGTATTTTCTCATTGATTTCTTTGTTGCAGGTTTGACAGGTTGAAGGAGTGGGGAGAGGGTCATCTACCCCTCCCCAAGGCTCTAAGGCCTTTGCTAAGGTTCTTGCCCTTCAAGTGCAGACATAGAAAGAAACAAGTTTGTGACAGCCCTAAGGGCTGACCCTAACACTAAGAGCTGCCGTGACACTTCGTTTCAAGGGTGGGTGCACCTGGACAGGGAGGGTGCTGAGCGTAGTGACTTGACTTGCATTAGTGTGCCATGTGGCAATGCCACCTTGGGTTCCGTCTGCCCAAAGACTTGTAGGGCAGATCCCCCACTCCCAAAAGAAGCTGGTCCGAACCTTTACACATGGCCGACACTCCAAGTCAAAGCTGACCGACTTCCCTATTCCCCAAATTTTTAATTTGTATATATATATAATTTTTAATAAAAGAACTATACAATGACTATAAAAAGGAACATTAATATATTTTAAAACCCAATAATTGAAATGAAACCTTATAAATAGAATTTCGCTATCCCCTAGGATGCATACAATGTTTACAAAATAAACCCTAGAAATCACTCCTCATTTTCTTTCCCTTCACTTCAATATCAACCCTAAGGAACGAAAATTCAGTTTCAAGTCTGGGACATCATTAAATCCTTTATGTAAATACGGTCAGGTTCTGATACAAAAACACCAATGATCCAATACATAAGCAAGTCTTTTACTACACTTTGAGATCATAAGCAAGAGGGAGAAGAACATGATAATGCTTAAATGTCTTTTTGCATACAATATGCTTTCAAAGAAAACACGGAATTTCATAATCTTGCAACACGCCTTTCAACATTTCCATTGAACTTTATTCTTACATTCACATTCTTTTGCTACAAGGTAGCAAATCAATACAACGTAGGGAGATATAGGGTAATGTTGGCAAAGCTAACTTTACGCAAATGCCCCCAACACATCCCAATCCCAAACAAAACAATGCAAGGGTCTTCAATAGGTTGCCATGAATCTACAAAGATGTCTCAACGTCCCTAAGAAAACCTACACCGCAACAAGCTCCAAAACGCTTCAAAAGATATCAAGTGGTGAAGGCCAAGGAACAAGGTGCTCAACTTCCAGCTGATATGGCATCATCATTTGGGAGACACCAGCCATCCCCCAAACCTAAATGACACAGCCCAAAAAATCCAACACAAAACAAAGGGGGATAGAGGAACATGAAGGAAGAAAAGGAATCGACATTACAGATCAAGCCGATACAATAGAAGGGTTTTAAGGGCCTGTAATGCTCTCCCTAGGTCCCAATCTCCATATCCAACCAGCCCATTTCCCACAGATGCTCGATACACAAATATCTCCATTTCCACCATTTCCACACTACACAACTCCACATGCTCCATTTCCACCATTTCTACTCTACACAACTCGACATACATCAAATTAAATAAAGGGGTGGAGTGGCACAAGGCTTGCCCATACAAGCCCCCACTCCTTGCCTAACAAAGCTTGTCACATAAGCATGAAACTGAGTTACCAATCTCCCTCACACTCCCACACAACACAAGCCCAAATTTAGGCATCATAATTTTACAATTTTTCTTAGAAAAAGTGCAGTCCCATGCAGCAAGTTAAGAAACGTTAAAACCCTAAAACACAAAAGAAACAAAAATCTTCAAACATACCACAAAATCCCACGAAATTTGTCTTTGAAAACAAGGCAAAATTGCCTTAAAGAGGCTCACAATTTACACAACCTCTAGTTTATCCACACAAATTTAAGGTTATATTGAGCAATTGCTTGCACATAGAAGGGGATGGATTTTCAAGTAAAAGAACTGTACCTCAAGCTCTTGAAAACCTTTTCCTAATTTCTATTAAAGCTCTCCAACAAGACTCCTTTGCAACTCCAAAGCACCAAAATTGGTGAACACCTTACAAAGCACGAACTCGTCAAATATATAGAAAACTCTCTAAACTTCCTAACCAATAGGATCTTGTCACTCGCCATTCCCTTCCAAGGACTAAATGGAGAATGAATACTCTTACAGTTCACATGGCCTCTTACACCTTCATTAACTACCTCTTACATATCACCTGGCTCCCTCGCAACTTCATTAACTACCTCTTACATATCACATGGCTTTATTACGTCTTCATGTAGTTTTCTACCACATACAAGAAAGTCAATGTATCTTACACAAAATTAATCCCCTCTTTTATTGCACTTTTCAAAATCCATTAATGGTGTACTATGTTGTCCAAAAGACCTTCCCACCCCTTGGAAAGTTCACCCACTTCATGACCCTAGGACCTAAGGGACACTTATGATGGGTTTTAGTCGCCCTAAATGCCACCAAAAAGTTGGCGTAAAGCCCAAATCCAAATTTCACCTTTTTGAAATGACTTGTGGGTCTTTCAACTTATACATTCATACATGAGACCCTTCAAAAGCTTTAAGCTGAGGTTCAAATAAAAGGGGAGAAAGGGTAAGACATAAAAGGGGTGTTTTACTAGTCATAAGGTCACATAACACAACATTTGGAAGGTGATCCCTACTTAATCACATGTTACGACATTAAATACATTTTACTAGTAAAACCACAATTACATGTACAAGGTTAAGGCAACAGTGAGAGTAAAGCAACAGGGCTAAAGATTTTTTGGCTCCAATGGCTGTGTACGCATTTGTTCCCTCATCCCTTGGCCAGCTGTAGTCCTCCCCACCCGATGCAAACATCCAATACATGTGAGGTAGAAAGCTCAAACGATTGCAAATCTTAATAACACACATGCATCGATACCAACAAGATAAATCAATCAATCCATGGATGATGTGTCTAAAGCATGATAATCACAACAATGAAACCAACGTAATATGTGAATCCATCATATAAGTATAAATCTTGGTCTCAATAATCAACATTGTATGAAACCGTACATCATAATCAAATTTGGTCCTATATAGCATAATGAAACCATCAAATCATGAAATCTCAACATATCTTTAACCATATGAAAGATGAAAAAAAACATTATAGTCAACTCAAATTGTGCGAATCAAAGCATAATCCAGGCACCATGTGCCGCAAAATGATATAATATCGTCAAATTTAATACATGAGACATAATAGTAGGAGAAATCTTTGAAAACCAATTGGGCCTCACAGTCAGCATGTGATTCCTCCATTTACCATCCAAACAGTAATTGTTTTTAACAAGCTCAGTGAGACAGTCTCTTCTGTAGAAAGTACATGTGAATCGTAACTCTCAACTTTGAATTGTGTTTAACACTCTAATAATGGGCAGTTCATACTAAAAAAAGAATTTGGCTGACTTTGTTGAGAGTTGAGTGACAGCGTTATAGAGGGAAAACATGAAAGTAGGGTGATTTATTGAATTACATGAAAAAGTGGTCTCTTCAGCTCTTGTGTATTGAAATTAGAATCCTATATTTTTTGAGATGTCTTTCTAGCCATGGCTAGCCCTAATATGCCCTGTCATACTCATCTTTTCAACACCCTTAGTGTAAGTCCATCATGGGCAATTTTACGTGGTAGAAAGAGTTCAAGAATTATTTTCTCTAGGTTTGCTTTTGTATCCATGGCTCAGCTTGCAAGACAAATTGTGTTTTCTTTGTTGCACTGCAATTTATTCCTCAGCAAACCATCTAGTGTTCTTTGTGAACACCCACAAAATTCTGTATAAAATGGACCTAATTGAGTATTTTCTCCTTTTTTCATTGATCTTACTTTCTTTATGATCATTGTAAGTGTAGTCAAAACATGTGCTAATGGAGTTACAACCAACTCTTTGTATTGTAGGATAAGAATTTTTTGAACTCCTGGTTATCATACATTTATATTCTTTGCTTATGGGCAAGCTCAAGCCTATGAATCTTGGCTAGAATAAGTGTCCAATTTGCATAGCGACTGTTGTTCAAGGACAATAATACAGATATTTACATTATATTGGTGCATGTTCATTTCACATATCTAAATATTATTTGCATCTTCATATTCTATTTCATGCTTATACCTTACTGTTACATGCAAAAGAGACTTAATTTTATTAAATCGGGTCATGTGATTTCGGATTCAATCTGTTTGTGCAGCTCCTGTTCTACCACCATTTTAGCAACATTAACAATTTGTATTTTTGTTCTTTGGAGGCAATGACGGAACTGGTTATGAATAAACACATGCTGAAGTCATTTTTATGTTTGTCATAGGGAAAATTTGTCAAATGTTTGAAGCCTAATACCCAATTCTTGGAGACAAAAGCCCTTTTCTTGGCAAAAGCTGGTAAATGTTAAGTTGGCACCAACCAGAAAATTATAATAGGTTGGTGGGGTTTGATCTAGGCAGGTTCCAGTTCCAGTTCAGAGACAAAATGTATATATACCTCTATATGAATTTGCCTATGACACAGACACACTGCTTGCACTCATTGAGCATCCATTTTCTGCATTTCCTTCCTGTTATAATTTGACTAGGACGTTACAAGCACTGGTTGGTATTTGAGGTGGAAGAATTTTACAATATTGGAGCCTATTCTTTTACCACTTGGGTGCCTTTTGAGTGGGTTTGGACACTTGAATCGCACATTAGAAAACAATTTGGATTCCTTGTACAAGTTTTACAGGCTACCTTGAACAATTGACTAGAATCTGCACAGATTGCCATTTATTTACAGCATTTTGGATGGTTTGCTGGAAATACCTGAAAAACTACAAGGAATATGTTCAGACATAATAGTGCTGGCATCATTTGGGGTGCAGATTGTTGCTTGCTACACCCCAGCTATGTTCTTGGACCCGAAGTCGATTTTGATTTCAGGCCCATTAATTAATCAGTCATCAGCTGAGTACTAAAGTCTTCAATAAAAATGGCCACACTAGCAAGCAAATTGCCAGGGCTCTCAAACAGACTAGATGGTCACAAGTTAGTGGTTGTTCTAAAAATTTCAATGAAGATAACCAAAAGTTTTTCTTCCGTACAATGAGGCAATCTCTCACAAGATCTCAATTTTTAAAAAGAGAAATAACATAAAAACCACGTTTTTGCCCCATAGGTAGCACATGATGTTGGTTAAATTGCCCAAGGACTGTCCAGAAGACTAGAACCAAATCTTAGAAGTGGTGTTTACAAGATTGATTGTTTTCATGGGTTGTACATTGGAGAGTCTGGATGTACCATCCACATGAGTATCAACGAACATGATGACGATATATAAAAGGAAAGGGTGGTTAAATCAGCAATGGCTGAGTACTCCTGTAAAGATGAGACACCACATTTGTTTTGAGAGCATTGCAATGTCAGCCGTGGAGGATCGCTATTTTAAAAAGAGTTTAACGGAGGCAGTAGAGATCTGCAAAAACGATAACAATTTGAATAGGGATGGTGGTCTTGGAGTGAACCAATGTTGGAATCTGATTATTCATTTTATTAAAACCCCCTGCAGGAGGTTGTCTAGGGATCTCGCTTGGTTTATTGTTGCTGTTTTTTTGGTAATTTGAGTTTTCTATTTGATATATTTTTCACTGTCGTCTTTCTTCCTTGTAATATTGTGGTTCTATCTATAATTAGCCAATTTTCTTCTAACTTTTGTCTGCTTTCTCTCATTTTTAATTATCCTATTAGTTTTAACATCTAAGTTTTTTTCTAGTGTTGACCTAATCTTTTTTGACTATTTTTGACTATTTTTACTTGTTTAGAGGTTTAAAACTAGAACCTTCTAAATCTCTAGCCATCATGAATTTGGTTACTTGTTGATCAACATACCAAACAATGATCTTAATTGTCAATGGAATTTAAAAGGATGGAGGTCCCTCTGATCCATCATAATCTACTATTTTGTCTATTTTGGATGGTTTCAACATGTTAAAAGGTTGTCCATTTGCCTTGTTTGTGCATAATGAGTTCAACAAAATGCAAAATTGCTTGGCTTGTCTATTTGTCACATATTGTTAAGAATGGATTTGACATGATACAAATTGCCTGATGAGTTTGATTGTAGATGAATGTGTCCCGTATTTTGATTTGTCCCATCTGCATTGGCTCTTGAGTGTTCAAATGACCCTTGAACATTTTTGCACCTATCATGTTTTCTACTGACTCTCGATTTCTACTAAACTATCTTGTTAGGAGTACTCAGAGTGTTGCCAGTTACATTATTTAGTCATTTTGACTAGCAATTGAGATAGGCAGCCTAATTTAACTAAAATCAACTTGCTAGTGTGCATCAGTGTGCATCTTGCAGCTTCCATTGATGAACTTGTGGATACCTCCAGTGATTCTTGTGTTTTTATTTTCTAAAATACATTTGAAGGTTCCTTGCACTGTTGGTGGTTCACAATAAGCAAGGAAGGGGGATATACCTAAACATCACGTACTTTGGTAGGTGAAAATAAAGACGATTGCAGACAATAATTTTGGAGTCATTCATTTGAAACCTAGAAGTTGCATGATTGATTTCATTTGTCAACAACACACCAAATGTGTGTGATAGAAAAGCTCCTCTAGGGAGGATGTTGTCAACAACACGTCAAATGTGCTTGATAGATAAGCTCCTCCATGGGGGATGCTATTTTCTTTTATCTCCTCTTTCTGCAATGTTTGATGTGTAGAAGCTCCTCCAAGGAAGGGTGCCATTTTCTTTTATCTCCTCTTTCTGCAATGTTTGATGTGTAGAGGCTCCTCTAAGGAAGGGTACCGTTTTCTTTTATCTCCTCTTCCTGCAACATTTGGTGTGTAGCCCCATTTCTATGTTATCAAATTCAATAAGTTATGGTCAATTTCCTTGAATATGCTTGTGTACGTTTTTGTAATGAGAGAATTTGAATGGAATCCTTAACAAGGAAACTTCAAGATCTATTAATGGTGGTTTCAATGAATGTCTCATCTACTTGATGGATTGATTACCCAAATTGGAATTACTATTCGAACCCTTGACCTACCTTTTATAAGTGCAGGGTTTTACCAACTCAGCTACATGGTAGTAGATGAAAGCCATTGAAGCATATTTTATATATTTGAAAGTGTCTTAAATTTTTTTAAAAGCTTTTTAGCAGACATCACATGTATGTATGGTATGTATATTATGGTAGGTATTACATATATAAGTGCATCCAACCGTCAAATTATTCGCTGCCAAAATTTTCATCAAGGATAACCCACATGGCCTCCATTTTCTTAGTCATTCATTTTCATAACTTCTAGCGGTTAGCTTTATCCCTCAATTTTTTGCTTCTTTCTTCATTTATCAATCTTTTGCGACCTGTCCTTGTCTTTAGATTTTAATTTTTTTACAATTTCCGTTTAACCATTTTTCCTCCAATTTTACGGGCTCTTAATGATTGTAAGACCTTTTATCCTTCCTCTCAACCTTCTTTTCTCCCTTTTCCTATTCTCATGCCCTTTTTTTCATGCCATTACTTATCCTTAACACTTTATAACATGAGAAAATAGAATTAGTCTAATTGCCCACCATTCACCCACTTTTTATAATTAATTGAGAATTTCCCAGCTAAGCTGCAAATTGATGCCGAACATAGTAGTAAATGTTGATTACATTTTTTATAGGGGCGATGTTGCAGTTTTCCACCCCCATCTCATCAAGCCACCATTTTCCAATTTGATGATTAATCTATATTTAATATTTCTTTTATTTATTTTTAAAAAAATTTGTTTGAATTTTTCTTATTATTTTTGGTCCCCCCACCCGAAAATTCATTTGTTTTTTAATATTTCAAGTCTCTTCCTAATTTGTTATGTAGGCTTTAAACCTAATGCCATTCACATAGTTGTTTCGTAGTATTCATTTTAGTGTTTTTAACTTGATTTCTCATAAAGCCAATAAATGGTCAATAAGATATGGTCATATCCATCTTATCTTTAACTTGCATGGATGCTTGTGCTTGTCATATAATAGTACCTTACCCCCTTGTCCAAACTCCTTGTTTTTATAGTTGCGATCATGTCATCATTTTTACTACCTCATTTCCTATGCTTATATGCTGCAATAAATCTATTTTCACCCAATACAGTGAACCGGTGCATAATCTCAATTAATGTATCCTTGTGTATGGGTTGGATGTCATAATCTCAACGGAGTACATACTGCCAAGCAATGCTGGATCAAAGTTCTCCTTACACTACAAAATCTAATCTATTGCCCTATTGTTCAATTTATTCAAAAAATTCTCATCATGCACTAATTTCAACAAAGTTTCTAATGAATATGTGGTGATATTGTGTGTATGTAAGCTAACAATGATCTAAGGGGGATCCTGTCTTAAGTTAGGACAAGGTAGAAAACCATACTAGATCCAACACACATTGATGTATGAGAATTCACGCGTTGAAGAAATCGTGCATAAATAGAAAGTAGAGTAAAAACTTAACAATTTGAGCAACCACAAAATAATTTGCTTTTGTTACATTTTTTGGAGCCTTTAGAGTATTTTTGGGGCTTGAGAAGTCTTGACACTCAATTAAAGCCATATAAACTCCTAGATCATAAGCCAAACTTTCTAAAAAGGTATTATAGTCCAAAATCAGAGCATGCCCATAAAAACTAGCCTTGCCAATCTTACGAGTTTTTTCACAACCTTTGGGCATGCACACAATCTTTAGTAGATGCTCGCCTCGGTATATTCTCGTGCAAGGGTTGAAGGTATTCCACTGCACATTTTGAGAATCTTGGCATGAATGTCTAGCGGAACTATTAGAGTTCTACGCACCTTGTACATAAGATGTCATGCCATGCACAACCTCGAGTCTTGCACACTAAGATTGGTTTTGTGTATCTCTGTGCAACACATGAATAAGTATGTAGGAAAACTTGCATGCGATTTTGTCTCTTGAGCACCCTTGCGAGATAAAAGTTATGTGTTGGCATAGTTCAATTTTTACCAATGTTTACCTTTGGATGCAACGTGTCACTGCATAGAGAATTTTTAACAATTATCGAAGTTTAAAATGCATAACTAAATGAAGATAAAGATACACGGTGGAAGATTAATTGATAAACATGGTGAATCATTTCAACTTCCATAACAACTACCGGTGCATATAAAAATGACGGTTGGCGATTGAAGAGGTTGATAACCAAAGTAAGAATATGCATATCCGTGTATGAGGAGAAGATTGCGAGTTGATGTGACCAATGTGAGAAATATGAACCTTTTTTGGCTCATGTAGAGCCTTGCAAAACCCACAAATCTAATTTAAAAATATTTTGTTGTAACATTCATTTTAGGACTATTATAATATTTATGTTTCAATACTGAAATAATAAGATCATTTTTTGTGCCTATAATTGAATTTCATCTATCGAATATATTTCTATTCTTTTTGTTTTACATTGTGTACGAGCTACTGTTTTACGCACCCATTTCGAGTAGTAACACATGAGTCTTATGGGATGCGTGGTCTAAGATCATCCTTCATTGGACCATCTAACCATGACTTCATCATTTGGGATAGGTTGGTGTCTTACACGTGAATTTTGTTTTCTACATTTGCAAAGAGTGGGTAGAAAGGAATGAATACATCCTCTAGCATAGAGGTTGTTGGGTAGACGATGTAAATGTTGCAGTAGTTATTTTGATGAAAAGAAACAACAAAAAGAGGAATTCTTCTTAAAGGAAGAAGAAATAGGTCACTAAGATTAGTATATTTGGCAGATGTGATGAGAGACATCTAAGAAAGATTAGAAGTAATGGAAATTTGTTAGTAGAGAAGAGAGGATTCAAATTCGAGTGACAATGAGGCACCTAAAGTGAACGTGGATGAATTTGAAGAACCAAAAGATAAATTGATAAATCTTGTTGCCAAGATTAGTGAAAACTGGTGTATGGACATCCCAAACTACTATGGGAGCTTATGTCTAGAGGATTTGATAAATTGGATTGTAGACTTAGTTAAGTACTTTGAGTATGAATCCATAGAAGATCCTAAGAAGGTTCAGTTTTCATGTAAACAATTGAAGGGAAATGCATCCTTATGGTAGGATGATGTGTAGATCGAAAGACAAAGAAGGGGAAAAATAAAATTAGATCTTGAAACACAATGGTTTCGAAGTTCAGGGTGAATTTTTTGGCTACGGATTGCAATTTGAATATTTCTAAGAAGGTGCAAACCTTGAGATAGAAGGAGATGAATGTCAAGGAATACATGGAATAGTTCTACAGATTTCCCATTCCCGCTTGTCACATAGAAGATGGAAAGGAAAAAAGTTCCTAGGTATGTGAATGTGTTGCATATTTCCAATCAAGATGAATTCAACATAATATGTCTGAACACAATAGAGGAAGCCTATTAATGTGTGCTAAAGGCTAACAAGAGGTTGTAGTCTAGAAGCCCACAAGGTGCCACATGAGGAAAGGGAAAGTTGTCATGTGGGAGAGGAGGTTCATCATATAAGGATACACCACAACATTCACACGAGGGGGGAGAAAGATCTTTTGAGATCATGATCATGTACAAAGAGAAAGAGGATCTTCTAGGGGAATAGGGTTTGAGGTGGACAAGGATGAGGAAGAGGATTCATGGATACATTTTTTCAGATGTGGAGAAGTGCGGCATAGAGAATTTGAATGCCTGCACGCATAGTAGAAAAATGACAAAAGAATAAACGAGGCTAGCAACCATATTGTGCAATCCGATGAGGAGAGCGTAGTATTAGTAATTGCATAAAGGATCCATAGTGTAAAGAGGATCTCATGATGAAGTTAATACTGTTAAAGCCAACAAAGGGAAGAAATGATACTTAAAGGAAAAACATACACGAGTTTGCACACATACTTTGTATGTGCTTGATTATTGTTGTTCCTTGTGTTGGTGTTGCCACATCCCATGGTGAAACCTGCAACACAAAGTGTAGTAAACATCCATAGAAGAAATTGAATTGTAACTCAAATGTAAAAAACATATGTAACTTTGAAAAATTGAATTTGTGCATTTTAAAGTATAAGATGCAAAACATGGAAGGAATATACTTATTCTCTTTGCGTAGGAAGGAGCTTCATTCTTGTTGTACTTATGAATTTGATTTGTGTTGAGTTGGCAAAGGATTAGGGGTGATCAATCCCCAATTTTTCCAAAGGACAAACTGAAGTAGGAGAGGAGTTGAGTATGCATGGCTCAACATCAAGGAGTGGTACCGTATGACATTTGTTCCAAAAATAAATTGTATTTGAATTTGTAAATTTTTTTATGATTAAGAATTTGTCTGTTGACAAAGGCACTCAAGATAAATTGGCAAGAGGTCGATCATTATATGAGTTGCTCAAACAAATTTCTCCATTGACTCACTCAACTTAATTGTATGTTGATTCGATCTTATTCCATAAATTTATGTAAGAAACCCTCTAGAAATTATATGAATTTCTAAGGGATAATAATGAACACCAGAAAGAGGGAAGAGTAGTGTATATAGTATCCATCCACTTTGATATCTTTTAACCCCACGAGACCATAACATTGTAGACAAATCTAGGCCCAACTTTTGGGAAATAACACAAACTTGAAAGGTACTCCATGCCCCCACCATGTGTTGTAATAGTAGAGTTTGATTATGAAAATGCTTAATACAGAAAAGGCGAAGAAGGCTCATGCCCATAAAACCTTTATCTACAATTGTATACAAGTGATGTGATTAAGAAGGAATGAAGTATTCTTGCTCCTTGTATTTCATTCTAAACTGTGTCACCTATATCTGAATCTATACCAGAAGTCTATAAATGTTTGCAAGAATATGAGAATGCTGAAATTTTCTATGAATTTTCCCCCAAGATAGAAATGTACGGTAAGGGCCATAACATACTACAACTATGTCCCTGTTGCACAGTTCCATACCAGCATGAATTTTGTTCATGTCATGTGTTTGTTCATATTTATGAGGATTTGTGCCCTATTCAAACCTATGTCTGAGTCCTACAAAGTACAAACTATTTGTACCATCTGTATATGTATAATATACCCCAATGAACTCCCCCTCTTTTGAGGCATGTGAGATATAACAATAGACCGTGCCACTCAGAATAAATGATGTGTACCAATGTCAAATAAGTATGATTATCTGTGTAAGATCACATGGAGAGCTATCATGGTGTCCACCATTAGGCTCATACTCTTTGAATAAGGGGTTACACATGGTGGAGACTATAGCGCACAAAGAAAGAAACATGCAACAAACAATAATAGAAATAGAAATAATGTGTAAAATAAACAAAGAACTGAGGAAAATAAATATAGAAATAAATTGATAAAAGCATGTAAAATAGTCTTATCAAGGCATAAAGCCACAAAAATGGGACACCAAAGTGTCACAAGACAATTATAGTGAAGGCACACATGGCACATGCAAAGAAGCAAGTATACAAGGAATCTCACACACAAGTGCATAAGAAATGCCACATAGAAAAGTGATATAAAGCCCACAAACATGAGACACAAAAGTGTCAGAATATAAACATAAGCCACATATAAAGAAGCAGTTAGGTATTGAAGCCATCAAGGATCAAATCAATCTACTAATCAAGTAGGTGAAACACATAGCAAACAATAGTTAGAAGGCACATAGAACAAGATAAGTTAGCATTGTACAAGATACATCTGCTAATCATCTGAATCCGAAAGATAACATAAATACAATATAAGTAATTGAGCGTAATGACGAAGTGAAAGAAACTGCAATGAAACAAAAACCCCTGTAATGTGTGGGAGATGCCCGCAAAAGATCACGGTCAACTAGGAAGGTTCTAGGTTGACAACTGCCATTGTGTATCAATATGTGTATGCCTTACACCAAGAGCAACATACCTCATGAATGCATGTGCGTAAATAATATATATAAAATATGCTATTTATCAAATCAATATGACAACCAACATATTTAAAGTAACAAGCTATCAAATCGAGCAACATGTAGGTCCTGATTTTGTTTTTTTAAAATTTTTAATGTTTTTGTGTTTTTTAATTATTTGAATGGTTTTGTATTTATGTGATTATTTGTATAAAGAGTAAGTGCAACACAAAGCTAGTCTATGAAATAGTCGAGAATGTTAATGTCGAAACCTTAAGGGGTGATAGGGTAATTGATTTTAGAATGATCAATTCAATACGTTCCGAGACCTATAAGGATAAGCCACGAATCATCATCAGTGATATTGTAATTGAAGTTGTGAAAATGCTTATCGGATATAACATTTGGATCATCTTGACTACCACAAGAATTAGTTACTGCAGTATCTTGTTGTTATGAATTAACTAGTAATTGTGTATAAGGGGCAACCTTAGAATTTGTGTTGCCCCATTATTGCACTTGTGTATGCTCTAATTTCTCCATAGCCACACACAATTTCTCTTGATTAAGCCTTTATCGTCAACTTGCACCCTTTCGAATGTTTTTTGTGCAATTTTCTCTTATACGAGGCATATTGTTTCCTTTTCTTTTTGCACAATATTATGTTGTGGCTCTTGCACTAATACGAAACTTACTATTTTTATTTGAACGTCTCTTTTAGTTGCAGCTTTGAATAAAATAGATTTGTCGTAATACATGGCTGGTAAAATAAAAAATGTAAAGTAGTAAATAAATTTTTCTACGTTAACATATGATACCTGAGTATCCAAGGAAATACAACCTTACCTATATTAGTGATGGCTGATGTGAAGAGCTATACAATTTGCAGAGTTCCCCTGGAACTGTTCAACACATCAATTCATAATCATATTTTCATAGTTGAGGGAACATGCATGGTTAGCTGCCTCAGTATCCATGCAAACTGCAGAAACAACACAATGTGGTTATAATATAGAATTCTAGGGAATGTACGTAACATCCAGCAGACAACAATAAGTGTTAGAGAGAAGATCATCTAACTTGGAGAAAGTTTTGAATTTGACAGTCCTCTACACATTTTACGTTGAGGGGTGTGCTACATTGATAGTTGGGTGGAGTGTAATGGAGTAAGTTGTTCACTTTTATGCATGGGTTTAAATTTAAGTCTATTTGACTGTCATTGTGAAATTTTAATTTTAAATTTGACTCTCATTTAATCATCACTTACAAGTTTTCAGCAAAGCTGAAGTTTGGAGCATATCTTTTTGTCACAAAATATTTTTCAAGTTTGATATTGTGGTGTAATTAGATCAAAAACCATTTTTACCAATCAAAATGACGTTGGCAGAAAAGGTAATGGAACTATTAGTCGATGTGGTAAGTGTAAAATCTAAGATTCGAACCTTGAGTTTGATGTATTTTAGATAAATGTATTTAAGACATCAGTATTAGTTCATATTTTCAACCATAAAATACTTGCAAAATTTTGAGATTACCTACTCTTCCAATTTGTATTTTTTAATTATATGCACAAAACTATCTCCTAAGAAGAAAATATATTATTTGATGGGAATAGATGGCCAATAAATATAAATAAACTATTTTTCTATACAAAAAAGTTGATCCATGATTTGAAAGTATGAATAGGCACTCCTTGGTCATTCATGTTTTGCAAGGCTAACCAGTGAACTAACCAACGAGTTGTTTACCACTTTTTGGGGGGATATATAATTAGTTGGTTGACCGGTTAGCATAGTTACCATGTTCGAAAAGTTCGGATTGTTCGGACATGGAAAAAAGTTCGGAAGTTCGGGAATTTGTAAAAATTCAGTTCGGTTCGGTATGGTTAATGTATATATATATAAATAAATTTTCAAAACATATAAAATTATATAATCATAATATATAAATTATAATAGTAATATATAATATATACTTATAGCATTGTTAATAATAAATATAGCATTGTTATTATATATAGTATACTGTATACTATTATCGTTTTACCTAAAACTGTTAATATATACAATTTTATCTAATACGATTTATCGTTAATCCATACAATGAAATATATTATATACTATACTCTTAATATATTCACAGTACAGTAAATATATGTGATACTATTATTTTAAATATATGTATTACGGATTACGTAATATGTAAATCTGTATTATCGTAAATTTATATATGTAAATCTGTGTTACTGTAAATTTATATCGTATAGTATTAGGGTAAAAAACTATATATACCGTAAGTGAATATGAATGCCACAAACTGGGCTGGGCCACGACCTGGTAAACCGCCCCGAATACTTGATGAAACCACCACGAATGCCCCTGAAACCAGACATGAATGCCCTTGAATGAAGAAAATACGATTCGCAGGAGAAAAACTGAGCTGAGCAGGAGAAAATAGGAGAAAATACGAGTCGATTTAGGGTTTTTTTGCATTTAAAACAAAGTCACGAATTTACCTGCGAATTTCCACGATTTTACCTGCGTTTTACCACGATTTTTGCAGGGTTTTTATGGCCAATTTTTTTAAAAAACTAAAAATCAAACGCACCAACCGAACAAGTTCAGATTTCCTCAAAAGTTCGCTGCGAACTGAATTTTGCCCATGTTCAGGCGAATATGGTAACTATGCCGGTTAGCCTTGCAAACATATGTGATGTTTAGGCTGAGTGGTCATTCATTGCCTTGCTTGCACATACACAAAAATCTCCCTAGTCGTGGTTGTCCACTTAAAATTACTTAATATTGTTTGACTTTTTCTAAAAAAAATATCCACAATAATGTATTTAATATTGCTTAGATTTAATTATAGCAATATAAATATGCACCTCTTTTTGCCATTGTAAGGGTGACTAGTCAAGTTGTAAAAATAGATTGACAAAAAAATAATAATTTAAAAAAAAAAGGTTGTGTCAATAGAATTTAATAGTAAATATTCCCTAAGAATACATTTCTGGCAATTTGTAACACTACAAAATATTAATTAAAAAATAAAATATAAACATATATTAAAATGTAACATTAATAAGAATGGCTGTTGAACTTGATATTGGACTAAAATGAAGTGTTCAATGACTTTTTGAGCTCCCCCAAACTCTTCAATAGACCAGTTCATATAAAATATTTTCTTGAAGCAGTTGAGGGAACTCAAGCAGTCCAAAACATGCATGATCAACTGCTCACTACATGGTATCAATGCAACTTACTTTAATGATATAAAACTAATATATAACATTAGAAGGAATGTAAGTATAATTTGGTGGATTAGGGTTAGAAACAAGATGTATATTTTGATTATTAATTAATTATTAATATTCACATCAGAATATATAAATAAAGCAATTGTAATACAAATCAAGTAGAACATATACCATATGGAGCAAGACATGAGAAGGTGAGTGTACTTAGTTATTTCACTAGTATGGAAGATGATCTAGACCTATGAAAGACATATAAATTAGTTGGAAATTTTCTACAGATGTTATATTGTCTCTGATTCTAGACGTGCACATTTAGCTTGGAGGAAACCATTATTTTCAGCCTAGACTGTTTGATGGTTTGTCTGTATTTAGCAGTTTTTTCTTGGATGATGTTGGAACTCTACAATTTTTTGTGCCTTTGAGAATGATTAGAATATATTTTTCTATTTGATATTAGGTCTCGCAAATGTGTGAAACCCTCTATAATCCACTGATTTGGCCCAAAACCCTAACCACAGCTAAAACCCCGACAAAAATGTTAGTGTTTGTGTTGAAGTGAAATCTTTACACCGCCTACATTGGCACTACTCTGAAAAGGCCTTAAACTTCACCTAGTTCTCCACCTAGAGATATAATATTGTATGAATCTGACTACATCTGATAACCTAATCAATTAATAATACTTTGCTTATTTGTGTTTGATTTGGATTTGATGAACTTTGGCGTGGGAAGCTCGACTCTAAAACCTTTTTTTTGAGTGCTTTATACTTGTGTGGGGATTGCTCCTAATGTTTGTTGCTACTTTAGGGAAATTTGCGAAAGATATATCTTTTAAATGATATTTTCCTGAGATTGATAGGTAATTTCGAGGCGAGTAAATGAGTGCATTTGACTTACTTAGATAGGTTTCGTAGGTATAATTTTTTGCATCAAGGCCGACACATGGAGAAAGTACCAACCCCTAGAAGATATCAAATTAAGAAATTGATCATTGGGTGGCCACGAACAAAACCTTATTTTAGGACCAAAGCATTTGGCAGTTTGGTCCTAAGTGAAGTTCAGTGTTGTAAAGGAAGTGTATCATATTGTATGAATATGTTTCCCACCATTGCAATGATCTTCTCCACTGGTACCTCGATAGTTAAGTTGCTCTCACATCTACTTTTGATACCCACTTCTTAGCAGTGAGATACTTAAGGTCCTCATGATCATAGAAAATTGACTTCTTAATCTTCGTAAGGGTTTTTCCTGCGATCTTCGTAAGGGTTTTCGTAAGGGTTTTTTCTGAAATATCCTCCCTCATTGGTATGTAAATTTTTAATTCCTCTTAGTATTGATAGACATGATATGTAGGATGCTTGGGTACTTCTCAATCCACAATGTATTGGTTGATATAATTTATAGGAATAACATGTGCACTCTTACATTGCTCATTTCTCTGGGCTATACTAAGCAACAAAATAAAATTCAATGCACAATATCCTAATCAACCTATTGGAAACATTTTTCTCCCTCTTATTGTGGCTACTACTATGGATGCAAATTTCTTGGTTACTAATACCCAGAGACATGTCGCATGCTACTAGGATACCATTGGATTCATAATCTTAGGGTTATTCCTTATATTATCCACCAATGTGTTAAGTAAACCAATAACATTCAAGTTATAGTTAAGGACACTCTTTTCCCTCTATAATGTGTAACCTTGGTAGAAACCTGAGGAAGTTGCCTTCCTTAATAATGTGTTTGCAAAATGGAACAGAGAATGTGCTAATCATGACCTTGTATTTTCTTGATAGAGCTTTGGTTTGATGCCCCCCATTTCAATGATAATGTAGCCATCAACTCAGCGCTATCCTTCCAAGCGGCAGATCACAAATCCTGGGCTCTAACTAACACGGAGCTCCCCCCATATGGTCTTCCTCTAATATCTTCTAGTGCTTACCCTACTAAAAACCACCCATGAAAAGGCTATTTTTGTTTGGTACAGTATCCATATGGTTTTTAATCATAGGAACTACAAGGGTCCGAGAGAGCGGACTGCAAAATTTGAATGGAGCAGACCTATTTTTGAAAGCTTACTCCTCTCGCATGTGCCATCTTTCAGATGCATTAACTCCCACACAATATCATGGTAAGGATGAGATGTAGAGATGTTCATAATTCTTCCTTGGTAATATCATTCTGTACTTCTGTGGGGGTAGTTCTAGATTTCATCGTCCCATAGTGGTGAAATTATTAGTTCAGATATTTCATATCAATGCCAGACCCATCATCAGGTAGTCCACCACCTTATTGCCCATCATCTATAGGGTCCGGTAGTGGACTCAATTTTAATATTTTTGAAGGTAATGACTATATTATTAAGTCCAGAAACTATCCCTAAGTATGAAATATGCTAATAGTCTTCAACTTGATGATGGGTCCAGTAGTCTGATTGAGATGATTGAACTAAAAACTATTCAATGCAGTCACCTTCAACAATGACTGTTTTGTATGTTGATCAGATGCCTTAACAACTGTCTTAGTCCCCATAAAGCTGGATAGGCTATTCATCATCCCTGATTGATGGGACTACCCATGGATTCTAGCATAACGTTGAACAACTAGAACAACCTATTATGCATCTATATACATTAGCTATCCTCCACCAGCAGTTGTCCATCAGTTTCCCTTAGAAGGCTCCATCAAAATTGATGATTTATACCAAGTAGTGGACTTGGAGGACCGGATCCAATGAATTATTAGACCTGTCAATATCAAGGAATTATTCATAATCTGAATCATTTTCAATATCCAGAATCTATCCTATTTGAGAGACTAAAATTGCTTGAAACCATCATTGAGGGCATTAGCTTGAATCTTGGGATGGTCTTGGAAATACTTTGGCAATATTGTCTTATAAATTGCATTACCAATCTTAGTAAAGTAATTCTTCTTGCTATGGTCTGTCTGTTATTTGTAAATAGCTGGATGATCATTTTCTTGTCCCAGTATGCGGGTAGAATCAGAATTCGTGCATATAATATGTGGAGCATAACCATGCATTCCAAATTCTGCCTTAATAATACAATGGGTTTAAAAGGACATGGATTTCTGCACTGAATCCAATATTGAAGAAATTCATTTAGCATTGTCCAACAAACATTGATTAGTTTTTGAAATGAAGCATTGACTCCAAATATTTGAAGCATACTCACAATGTAAAAAAATATGCTTGATGTCCTCAACCTCTTTTTTACATAGGAATGACACATATTTGTGCACTTATAAAGCACGTAATTCAGAGAAAACAGTCGAAGACGAACATTTCATTTGTGAGTAATTCTTCCTCTGACGGACAGCAAGCTCAAAAGAAGAAATTTATTTTAGGAAGTTAGCTCTGGCATCCAAATCACCGCAAGCCTAATTTGAGCAATCGCCAGCCTGAATGTTTTCAAAATCAGGAATTGTATCTGGATTTGACAGTGTATTCCCCAGTCACATGAGAAAATTGGTGGGGTATCTACAGACAAGTTCATGGATTAGACTTAGCAATTTGATCTCAAGGGTCATGTTATGCGGGCAGTTGACAGAACTTGAAATGAGGAGATTATGAGTTTAGCTCATCAGCCTTTCCACCAGTTGACAGATGCTTCCATATTTCTTGCCTATTACAAATTCATGGATCAGATGCAATAGTCTTTGACTTTTGATTCCATACTTTTTCTCTAAGATATCTTTGATCAGAACCAAGGACTTTATCATTATAGAGAATCAGGAAGCTAGTTCTTAGTGTATCGCTCCAATATTCTATGAAGTATCATGTTCCATGGTTCCCACTTGGTGGGATTTAGCAGCCAATTGTTTGACTCCAAATTCTTGTATTTGTATCCAAATTATTCTAGAAAATAGAACCTTGAGGTAGCAATTGGCCATCGGTGAAGGCTCAAGAAGTTACTGTTTACTCGAGCTAGGATATCTCTCATGGCACTTAATTAAATCAATCCAAGGTTGCTCCTATAGTAAGCAATATGTCCAATCCCATTTTTAGCCCAATTAAAGCCCTATTCATTTTTCATAATATCCTTTAGCCTAGCTTCAGACAAGATTCTTTTAGGAGCTATCAATGGAGGGCAAGTTTATCCCAAGCCACCAAGTGACTATCTCGTCAAATCTTTGGATCTATTTCCTACCATAATAAGAGCTTCTGGAATCCTTTCACATTTCATCCCTAGAGATACACATGAATAGCTGTATAGAGACATAATGTAAATACTGTAGATCTTTTTAGAGTGATCTTTGATTAACAAATACGGTTTACATGGCACTGATAAAAGTATTGGCCCCTGGTCCAACCAGCCATCTTTCTTGTATTGTAAATATTTCACGTAAACCATGTCCATGGGTTGTGGTAGAAGCCTTTTTACATTGGTTTCAAGAGGAAGACCCAGGTCAAGTAGTGGATTAAGGAATTGATGGTTGCACCCCATAATTTGAGAAATTCTTCTATTGTACCATTTCCAGGCCTTAGGATGCCTCTTAAAAAATAAGATGCGAAATCTTATCTAAATTTATCTCTTGCCCAGATGTAACTTTCATAAAATTGTACTATGTAAATAGACTTGGTGATAGCCTTTTCAATATTTAAGGATAGAGGCCATCAAATCAGTTAGTCGTTGTATCATCCGCAAATTGTTGAAGTGAAGCTGTCTTGGTTTGTAGAAGTAGGCCTAATTGAACATTTAGAAGCCCTTCATTGGTCCAACTTTAGTAATAGATTTGTATAAGTACTATCCATTCCATTAGTATGAACAAGTAAAAGGGGATATGAAGGATGTTCTACTTTTGAACTTAATTGCGCCCTATCTATCCTATATAAATAAGCCCACCAGCTCCACCATTAATCACCATAGAAAAATATCAGCTCCCTAAATGCAAAGCCTTAATAATTCTAGCTGAATTTATTATGAAAACCAAATTTAGTGATAGCATTGTCAAGAAAAAACTAAGAGATTTGCTATCAAAAGCCTTATTTACTCCATCAAGTGGAGGATCATAACCATGTTAGCTCTTTTAGTTGGTTTATCCATCGAATGAATGATCTCATGCACCTGTGATCCCCCTTCTTGAATTATCCTAACGAAATATGAATCCACTCTAATTGCTTTGAGATCATATCATTAAGAATGGTTTGGAATATTGCAAAGCAATGGATCTTAGTAAATATTTGATAAATAACATTTTATCGAACCAGACTATATTAGAAGGCGTAAATATAATCCTATCAAAATCTTTAACATTGCAAAATTTTTTAGCAAGCGAACTTAAATAATGGGTAAGTTATGCAAGTTCTTTTAAGAGCATTACTAGTTAAAATAGAACTTGCAAGAAAATTGAAAAATTAGTAAGTCATCTGAACATATTTCCCAAAAATTCTATTGGTGTGGATGATGGTGAAAAAAATACCAGAAAATGCCATTAGGACCTTGGTACGCCTTATCCCCTTCAAGATTAAGAAAGGGGATTTCTGGGTTTGTACGTTCCTCAAACAAATTTGACTGAATTTATGAATAGGTTTTTAAATCTTTGGCACATCTATTATGTCATTCGAAATGGCCTCTAACAAAAAATAGGAAGCCTCTTCCTTTTCCGCACTGATTCTCCTTGAGAAAAATTTCGAGCAAGAAATCATGAGCATTGTGTCATCCCTGCATGCTACCTTAGAAGTCTTTGATGATAAACACCATTTCCTTTTGCAATTTCATGTTCAATCAGATATTAGCTAAAGCATCTATGTTTTATGGTGGTCATATTGAAAGAATTGTGTGTTTCTATCTCCCTCTTTCGATCCAAACTTCCCTAGCATTTTCATGGCCTCCAGAAATTTTCTTCCCTACTGATAGACTATACGCATTCACTCTTCCATAAAATATTCTTTTTCCACTATTTGATCCTCCAAGTGACATGCCCTTTGCAGTAATTTGAGAATTCCAAATCCTGGAGTTTTTTATTTATTTCCTAGTTTTCCTGAAAAAAATATTACCAAAATACTTATTTATTCTCACATTATCACTTGGTTGTTTTAAGATTTTTAATTTCTAAAATATAATGGGTACACTAAGCTTGATTCCTTCATTAACATCCCAATGTCAACCATTATTTAATTCTATCAACAGATGACCATCATGTTCCATCCACATATGTCTTAGAGAACTTTAAAAGCAGTCTACTGCATACCGTGTTTAGCAAAAAGTTCTAATATATCTTAAACCAATGTGATGATTATGTGTTGGATCCAATTCTTAGGTAGATTGAGGACAAGAATTGGAAGTCAGAGAATGCATTAAAATCCAATTGAGCAAAGATCCAAAATATATATCTAGTCTAACCTAAATGCATTTCACTACCCATTATCTCCTTGCAATTTCACAAGTGAATTTACTTACCATGAAGTTACCACCATTTCCATGTAGATATTAAGAGTCAGATTGACAAAATAATGAAGCCAAATCCATGAACAAAACAGATATACTGCGAATAATATGAAATCCAAAAGAAAATAGATCTCTTTCTTTGTTATTGCAATAATGAATTCAACAATGTCTTCCTAAATAGGACTTACATATCTACAACTCAAGTTTCCAAGTAAGACTCTAGCTAACTTTGACTAAATCTACTCTAGGTGGCGGATAATCGTACACATTTTTAGCAAGTTTACTAGAATCAATGCTATTCTTAGTAATTTCGTCAATCGACTTATTCCTACGGGCACAGAAGCTTGCTTTGATCCATCATATTCTACATTTTCCCTAAATTAGACGAATTTACAACATGTTATAAGGTCATAATGCAACATAGCATGATACTATCAATTAACTAATGCATGCAAATTTTACCTTCTTTTAAACTGAACTATAGCCTTAAATCCTAATTTTTTTGGCCATGCAAGTCAATGGTGGATCTATCAGGGCCTCTGAAAAAGTGTTGAAAACTTGCCCCAACTAATAGGTCTGGGTTGCATCAATGTGTTCGTCTCTTCGAAACATGTGGTTTCAAAAAAAAAATAGTACTCAAACGGACACCCAGAGCTCAATTTATGACCTTGTCAAGTTTCTACTCATTTTTGGTGCATCATTCTCCTCTACTTGAAAAAAATGTAGCTCCTGCAAGTTGTCTTCTTCAAATTACTTCCATTTATCTACATCCATATTGTTATTCTCCCACTTTGTTACCCATGTGTTGTCCTCTTGTTCTAGTCCTTTCCAATAACCTAAATATTTGTTGTATTTCCCATGTCGTATGTCCACTATTTTCTTGTCTAGAATCTGATCCACTTCTTCTTTCTGCTTCTCTAGAACCTGTTTCCTCCAATCTACTACTTCGTCAATAACATCCCCTTCGCACTGTATCCCCATGAAAAAAATATAAGTCTGAAACATTAAACACTGGAGAAATATCAAAATTCCCTGGAAATTCTACCTCATAAGCATTATCATTTATCTTTTTCATGATTTTACAAGGACCAATTATTCTTGTACTTCAACTTGTTATAGGTTCCTTTTGGAAACCTTTTCTTCCATAGGTATACCATAACCAACTCACGCAACTTTAAATACCTTTCTCCATCTGTGCACATCTACTATTTCCTTATACTTATCATTACTATTCTGCAACTTCTTCTACACTTTCTTCCTGCAATTGTTGTATATGTTCAAAAAATGCTTCTACATCATCACCGACTCTACCATCAACTAGTAGATGTACCAAATCTAACACCCCATTTGGATTAATCCCATACATAATAGAAAATGGAGACTTTCCTGTGGATCTATTTACAGAACTGTTATATGCAAACTCATAGGTTGTGGTAATGCTAAGTCCCATTATTTTGGCTTTTCCCCAAGTATGCACCTTAACAAGTTTCCCAAACTCCTATTTACCACCTCTATTTTCCCATTGGTTTGAGGATGATAGTCACTGCTGAACTACAGTTTAGTTCCCAAATTCTTCCAGAAATTCCTCCAGAAGAGACCTAAGAACCTTGTGTCCCTATCTAAAGTAATGGTTTTTGGAACACTATGCAAAGAAACAACTTCTCTAAAAAAAAATCTACTACTCATGTCACATCACTAGTTTTCTTGTAGGTAATAAAATTAACCATCTTAGAAAACCTATCAACAACCAAAAAATTGAGTCATTACCTTGTCGTGTTTTTGGTAATCCCAAAATGAAATCCATACTCAAATATGTCCAAGACCCTTTAGGAATAAACAACGGACATATACAACCCTTGTATTCTATGTGCATGGCCTTTCGAGACTTGCCAAATTCAACACCTCTCCACATATCTTATCACATCTATTTTCAGTCTTTGGCCAATAGTATTTCTCTGCTACTAAGGCTATTATCTTATCCTTACCAAAATACCCAGCTAATCCTCCACTATGCAACTCTTTCACTATATTCTCTCTCATAGACCCAACTAGAATGCATAGTTGGCATCCCTTGAATAGATATCCATCCTGTAAAAGCTACTCATCCTAGACATCACCTGTATTGTCTGACAGTGGACGACTTAACCTTTCAACAATATTATTAACATCAAGATCAGAAGAATATAAATCCTTTATTGCTTCAAAACCAACCACCTCATTTTCCATAGTTGTAAATAGAGTCACATGCCTTACTCAATGCATCTGCAACTTGATTCTATTTTCCTGATTTATGCTTTTAGAGAAAAAGTATAACCCTGCAAAAATGATACCCACTTTGCATGCCTACTATTCAACTTCTTTTGTGTATTCACATACTTCAGGGCTATGTGGTCTGTAAATAACACAAACTCCTTAGGCACTAAGTAATGCCTCCAATGCCTCAATGCTTGTACAATTGCATAAAATTCCACATCATAAGTAGAGTAGTTATTTCTTACCTCATTCAGTTTCTCACTAAAGAAAGCTATTGGCTTTCCACCTTGACTTAGGACAACACCAATACCCACATGTGAGGCATCACAATCAACCTCAAACACTTTATCAAAATCTGGTAGTGCCAAAATAGGTGCCTCTGTCACCTTCTTCTTCAAGAACTGAAAGCTATCCTCAGTTTCCTTTGTCCACAAAAACTCCCTTCCTTTTGTGTAATTTGTTATAGGTGCTACAATACTACTGAAATTTTTAATAAACTTTCTATAAAATGTTGCTAAACCATGAAATCTTCTTACCTCTGTTATACTCTATGGAGTAGGCCATTCAATAATTTCTTTTATCTTCTTGAATTCCATCTGTACACCATTTGCTGAAATAATAAAACCCAAAAATACCAAACTCTCTTGCATAAACGTGCACTTCTTCATATTTGCATAGAGTTTCTCTTTCCTTAACACTTCAAATATCACCCTCAGATGCCTCAAATGTTCTTCTTTAGTTTTACTGAAAATCAAGATATCATCAAAATAAACCACAACAAACTTACCATTGTACTCCCGCACCATAATGTTCATTAACCTCATAAAAGTGCTAGGTGCATTAGATAACCCAAATGGCATCACCAACCACTCATATAATCCATTCCCTATCTTGAATGTTGTTTTCCACTCATCTCCTTCTCTGATCTGAATCTGATGGTAACCACTTCGAAGATCAATCTTTGTGAAATACCTAGATCCAGCAAGCACATCCATCATATCATCAAGGTGAGGTATTGGGAACCTATACTTGATTGTAATTTTATTGATTTCTCTACTATCCATGCACATTCTCCATGTTCCATCCTTCTTTGGAGTTAATAAATTCAGGGTTGCACACAGACTCATGCTCTCCCTTACTACCCCCTTTCTCACGAGCTCTACCACTTGATTATTCAATTCTGCATGCAATGTCGGGCTCATCCTATAAGCCACTTGATTTGGGAGTGAAGACCCTGGAATCAAATCAATATGGTGTTGAATATCTCTTTTGGGTGGTAATCCATCTGGTAGCTCATCAGGAATAACATCAAAAAATTCTTCTATTAATTTTGCTACTTCTACTGGTATTTGTGCACTTGTAAGTTCATCCTTATTTATGACCAGTGCATAACAAAACCCAGTTGCCTTTGCCTCCTTCACAAATTATTTTGCAGAAAGCATATTTTCAGCCTTCCCCTCTTCCTTAAGAGGTAGAAAAACTATTTTTGTGCCATCCTTCCAGAAAGTATAAGTATTCTTTTCCCCATCATGAATAACTTTTCTATCAAATTGCCATGGTCTTCCTAGCAACATATGACATGCATCCATAGGAATAACATCACACCAAATCTCATCCTTATAAATTTTCCCAATAGAAAAACTTATTAAACATCTCTTATCAACAATAACTTCATTACCCTTCTTAAACCATGCAATATGGTAAGGGTTAGGATTCTTCTCACAATGCAGACCTAATTTCTCAACCATCTCATTTGAAACCATGTTCTCACAACTACCACCATCAATAATAACATTACATACCTTTCCTCCTGAAGTGCATCTTGTTCTGAAAATATTTGTACGTAGCCATGCATCCCCCTTGATATCCTTTCTTGGAGCAATCATCATCCTTTTGATCATCAAATTTTCTCCCAACATCTGGTGGAATTTCTAGGTCCTGTTCATCTTCTTCTTGTTCAACTTCAACAAGATTTACTCTTGGAGATCTACTTCCCTCTTTTCATGTGTATAATAATGTTGGAATTAAAATTCCCTATGCCCCTCTTCACCACATCTGTAACAAACAAATGGTCTTCATGGAGCCTCTCATCCTCTATACTAGCATATCCTCTGCCCCTAGGAAATCCTCTACCTCTTTGTTGATTTGGGGAATCTTGTCTTGTATCTTCTTGCTTTTCCACTCCACGAGGTGGTTCTCCCCTACCTTGAGCTAAAACCATCTCATCCCCTAAAAGGAGGATGAGGCTCCCCTATTCATCCCAGGTGATATCCTAAAACTTTGATGAATTTGTTTTTTCCTCAGTCTTTAAGGCTAATTGATAGGCATCCTCCATGCTCTTAATCCTATGCATGCTTATATCATCTTGAATAGAAAATTTTAATCCATTTACATACCTTGCAACCATTTTTTCCTCAGTTTCTTCATGCTCTACATGAATGGAAAACTTGTAGAACTCATCTGTGTATTCTTGCACGGTTTGTAAGTTTGTCTGAGATTTTGAAACCTCCTAAAAAGGGTTTGTGCATAATCCATAGGGAGAAATTTATCTTTTAGCTTCTTCTCCATCTTACTCCAGGTCCTAATCCTTTCTTTCCCCTTTCTTGACCGCTCTTTTTGTAGGTGATCCCACCATAACATAGCATGACCTTTTAATTTCATGCATGCAAATTTTACCTTCTTTTCTTCTGACATAGCCTTCCACTCAAAACATTTCCCATGCTAGTCAACCAGTCTATCAACTCCTCTGGTTTTAGACTACCTCCATACTCTAAAACATCAACTCTTATCCCATCATTATTTCCTTCTAATGCTTGAAGCATCCTTTCTTCAAAATCTAAGGGTGGCACTTGTGTTTCCTCCTCTTCACAAACTTCTTCTTCATTAGTGTCATCTCCACCTTGATTTCCTCTCTGGGTTATCATTGCAGTAAGTGCAACAACTTACCTCTGTAGATCTTGCATGTTTCTATTCATCTGGGAAAATACCTCCCTCCTCTTCCTCTTCCTCTTCTTCCTGCCATTTTTTTTCCAAGACTTGAACTTACTTCTGATACCAGATAATGTAGCCAAAATATGAACACACTCAATATACTGCAAATAATTTGAACTCCAAAAGAAAATAGATCTCCTTATTCATTATTGAATCATGAATTACAATGTTTGATAAATAGGAAAACAATTCCCAACTCAAGTTTCCAAGAAAACTCTAACTAACTTGACTAAATCTACTCTAGGTGGTAGAAATTACTATTTTTAGCAGTTTACTAAAACCTGCTATTCTTAGTAAGTTCACATGTTTATTCGTACGGGCACAGAAAATTTCCACACATCTTGTACATGCCTAAATTAGAGGAATTTCCAATTTCTAACTCACAATGCATTTAAGAGACTAAAATTAACTAATGCCCTAAAATAGGAAAAAACTGAGTTACAAATTAAATCCTAATTGCTAGAATAAATCATGTCTAAACACCAATTACGTTAAGATATTCCCAGCAAGAATCATATGAGCCAATTTCAACTCAAACTACCCAGATGTTGAAACTCATTTTATCACGTCACACCAAGTTTTGTCTGTGGAAAATTCAAAATTTAAAATATTTATTAAATAAATACCAGCCCTGTTTGAAGTAAATTGTGCTCCAGTTGATCTCTACTGTTGAAGTTTTGCATGCCAGTATTCACTGAAAAATCTCAATAGGGTTTTCACCAATGGAATGACCCCAGAGCTTGGTGTCCCTATGACTTCTGGCAAAATCTTGACTACCCATTTTTTTATTTCTTTTGCATTCTTTCTAAAAATGATTTTCTCTTCATGTTTCTCTGTGAAATTACCCTAGGTCAAGATCCTTTGCTAGTTACGTTTTTTTAATTCCCATCATCTGAAGCATATGAGATCAATTACCGACAAATACCCAGATGTTAAAAACTCGTTTTATCCCTCAAAATGCAAGCTTTTGACCAAAAAATTTCTATTGAATTATTCATGCACAAATAAAGCCTGTTTCCCAGGAAATTGTGCTCTGGTTGAACCCTGGAAGTTTTACATGCCAGTGTTCACACATGTCAATGGGATTTTTAATGAGTGGTAGGCAGCAAATTTCTGGGAACATTTTTCATATTTACCTATTTATCCTTGCGTTTTTTATTTTTCCCATGAATTCAAACTCACTTAAGTCCGTTCTTTGTTCTTGTATAGTTTTTTTTAATTAGAGCTTTAGAAGGAAGGAGAGAATTTATTACCTGCAACACCAGCAAGGAATCAAAAAATCAGACTTCTATTATAAAAAGATGAAGTCATCACTTAAAGCACTCGGTAGGGAATTTTTTACTTGCCTTGAATTTTGGGTAACCGGGGATTTCTTAAACTCCCATTAGAAAGTCAAATCTTACCTGCCTCTTGCAGGGTACCCATCAAGTGGAAGTCACTTAAGCTACAATGGGAATATTAGAGGAGCAGGTGAGAATTTCTTACCTGCCTTGCAGGGTAAAAATTCCCATTATAAAATAAAGAAAAATCACTTAACGCACTAGATGGGAATTTCTTGCTTACCTAGCAGGATAAATTTTTCCCACCTAAAGATTTTTTATTCACCCATGCAATTCCACTTTATCAAGGGTTCCAGTGGGAATTTTGGTAGTGGTGGGTAGACGGGAATTTCTTACCTACCTTATAGGGTAAAAAATTCCCATTATGAAAGTCAAATAGTCTTAAGTGGAAGAAGGGAATTTTG
The DNA here is from genome assembly GCA_019776745.2 of Taxus chinensis. NCBI lineage: Eukaryota > Viridiplantae > Streptophyta > Pinopsida > Cupressales > Taxaceae > Taxus > Taxus chinensis. Next base: position 482,213 of record JAHRHJ020003177.1, read on the forward strand.
GAGTGCAGGGGTGTAAATTCCTATCAAAGTTTGCCAAAAATTGCGACCCACCTTGGGTGAATGACAATGCATTTAATAATATTTATTAATGGTTTATTCACCCAATTTTGGTGCCATAAATAGAAGGAAATTCAATTCAAGTGGAAGAGCTGAAAAGGAGAATTCAAGGATGCATGCTAAAAATAAATAAAATAAATTTATTTAAAAGCAACCAACAACATGCATAATTGGGTGCCCAATTTAGGTGAATAAACAAGATTGTTTATTAATTAAATTGCCAAAAATAGGAAGGGAAATTATTAGAAATAGAATGCTGCTAAAGGTAATATAAGAAGGGGCTGCCATAATAAAGAATCAATTAATTTATTTTTGCAAAGGATTGCAGCCCAGATAGGTTTTGGCGCAAATGGAAGGAGGTTTTTGCATTAAAAGTGTTTTTCATTGCAAGGAAGCTTCAAGGTTTGGCGCCTAGGGTTGGAATAGCTTGATTTTGCTATGATAATTATCTACATGTTGGTATAAGTGCCCAGGGTGAATTAAATAATATTTTTTCTTGCTTTGCATGCAAGCAAAGCCTCAAATTTTAGGGCAGCAAGACTTTATATGCAGATTTTGGTGATAAAAATCAAGTATTCATGCCATGGACTCCATCTTTGTCTGAATAATTACAGGTATATTCATCATAGGTGAAAGAGAACTCAAATCAATGTCAGATACATTGAATATATCTTCTGAATCTGAAGAATTTGTCAGATCTGCACAAATGGATCCAATTGCAAGGGATTCTGACATAATTAAAAGAAAAAGAACTCAGATAAAGATTGTTATAGCCATGTTGCAAAGCATGATTAAAGAGAAAGATCAGCAGAATCATGTGCATAGCTTCCATATTTTCTAAATTCAATGATACAAACATAGGCCCTAAACCTATCACCGATTTAATTGATAGATTTAGATCTCGTTATTGCAAAGGCTTCTGACATAAAATCATCCTCTTGTTTCTAATGCAGCCCGTGTAGAAGTCAATGCATGGAAAATTCCTTCCAGGATCTTGTGCATGTGCTCAAAATCTTCCAATTAAATCCTTCATTGAATTTTCTTGTATTTGCATTCACCCGGAGTGCTTTAATTTAAAATAGCTCATATGCAATTAAAAATAAAAGATGATGAGTTTTGTCTGAATTGTTTACGGCAAACATTGCACTGGTGCACGTACTGGAGAAGAACTACAAAAGTTTCAAGGATAAGAGGGAAGACAAGTCAAAGATAATACCCGCAAACAAATCACATTCAGCTGCTTCCAGATCCAGTTTGGTGAGAATCAAAGGCAAAAGAGTCAACCGCATGCAGAATATGGAAGAAGAACAAGACTAAGAGGGTTGCAGCTTTCATTCTAGATTTCTTTTCTCTTTCTTTTATTTTCTCCGACAAAGTAATTGACCAATCAATTAAATTATAAAACTTAAGTGATTGGTTTAAAATCAAGTTACTTGAAGAAGTCAATTACTTGGAAATAGGTGGCAGACATGCAAAATAGAAGGTTCTATTTTTCAGTTATAAATCATGCATGTCATGCAAAGAGGAATTCCATGAGGAAGATTCCCAGTTGCTTCCCTTTTCATAGCTTCCACATGTGGTAATTCATTTAAAGCTTCCTATTTGTAATTGCCCTCTATACACTATAAATAGAGGAAGAACCTATGGGTTAAAGGATTAGAATTTGTAATCAGCATTCTTGTGTTCCAGACTTTGAGTTGAAACCCTTGATAGCTTTCTGAAAGCTGAGGAATAGAATAGAGGTGGATTTCTAGAGAACTTTGTGTCAACGGTGCATTTGCTTCTTACTTTCTGTGTAGATCTTAGCATAAACTTTGTGTTATCTGTAGATTTAGATTAAAACTTTCCCTTTGCTTTAATTCTGTATTGTGAGATCTATTTGTTTATTTTATCTATGTGTATGAGACCAACTCTGTAAACTATTGGTTGGGTTACACATCTTCCTTTCCCTTCTTTCCCAAATTCCATTATTTCCCCCTTCTAAAAATCCTTTCTTTACAACTGCTTACTTGTTGCAGAATTGCTAAGCTATGGTTCATGAGCTTTGTAATTAAAGTAAAATACCTACAAATAGTTACTAGATTCATACTAATTGACAAAATCTTACACGGGAGCCTCACCGGTAAATGAGGGAGATTTATCTCATGACTGCCTAGGTTTTCAGCTGTGCAGAAAATCTAGCCAACAAGCCCTACACCACTAACCAGATGTCTAGGATGACTATTACCCTTAAAGGAACTTCACCCCAAGCCTAACACGATATCTATTGATGGAAGATAATATTTAAGATATAGAGGTGAGGTTCTAATGTTGGAAAATCATGTGATTTATGCCCACCAACCACTATAACGAAATTGAAGCATTTTATGGTAGACTCCAAATTATGCAAGTAATATTTTCTTGTACAAAAATCCCACATTTTATATAAAAATGCTAGTATTTAGAATTCTACTTATGATGACAATTTATTCGCTAATCATGACAATGCAGCCAAATGTCTTATTTATGAATGATGAATTAATTTCATCACTATGGTGCAAGGATGCAAACCTTCACCCTCTCTAAATCAGGTGCACCTTGATCGATGACACAGTCGGAAGGACTAGAACAAATTTTCTCATTTTGACTTAACCCAGTGTGTCAACTTATGCCATATATATTTTATGAGACACTTTCTTGGTTTCCCTAACATGCTATGATGGAGTTATTCATGTATACGTAGTAATAGAGATACAATATTGGTTTCCATTCTAAAATATCATCCATTTGCAACTTGTAACTCCTTTTCTAATGGTAACACTATGGTTGGATTGCATGCGAATTATTTCTTACAATCATTGTCAGGGGTGATGACAAATTAACCTGCGACTCATGGGGAAGATGTAAGCTTATTCCTCCTGCAACTCATTTTGATGTGGGTCACTTACCTCCTACAGCTTGTTATTGGGTCTACTATTCATCCTAGGTCCCAACTCAATATGGGGACTAGAACATATACTCACTAGATGACATTACCTTGTATTTTTTCAAATGGAAGCTATTTATTGTGCCTTGGTTGACACCTAGGTAAGTTTAAATCTGATGTAATGTATGAAATGGTGCATAATTTTGTAGTCCATGCAGTTTGGAATGGGTCAATTCCATGTTCATTGACAGCTATTTTCATATGCCCTCAAATCGAGTTTATAATTATAGTTCTTGGTTGGTTAATACTGATAAATTGGCTTAAGGTTTGTTTTTAGTATTCACTTATAGAAAATGGCCCATTTCTTAGTGTCTTCATGTATTGTCTATGTTTATTATTGGCCTTCCAAATGACAAATATGAGGTGACATATAATGCATGGCTTTAATCAGGATGATGATGACATCCAAGTTTCATTGTGAAAGTTCCATAGCATATAGTGTTTTCAATATTTGGTTCTCACTATGGCGATTGACATCCAGCACTGGCGTTACAGATCACCTAATTAAACTAGGACAATATCATCTGATAAGAAATTCTAATATACATTAGGGAAAGTCAGTGTCTTAGGAGAATATGCAATTTCTCACCACACTCTTGGCCTTCCTACCCATGAGTTCTGCAAAATAACCGTTTGTGGTGTATAAATATCCTTTCTTTCTCAAGAAATGGTTCAGGTGCACATGTTCCTGTTTTCATTTAAATTATCCATGTTATTGTCTATCTAAGATTCATAAATGTTGATTAAAATATTGTGACATATATTTTAATGGTTCTCTTGACTACTTGATCGTTTTAAAGTTGCAGCTGTATGTCCGTATGATAGAACTTCTTGTAAGAATGTTTGACAACAACATTTTGGCATTCTTTATGACCAATTTTCTAAACATACCTCTGACTAACCATAGGTAGCTACACTTAGAATCAACACTACACATGGTGGTTTCAAGAGAATGGCTAAAAAGATCATGAGCTTAGTCATATAGGGCTTTTTCTTCTTTTACAAAGAAGTTATGTCACCCTCGAAATATTTTTAAATTCCACACTTTGGCTAGATTTTCTGCACAGCTAAAAACCTAGGCAGTCATGAGATAAATCTCCCTCATTTATGGTGAGGCTCGCGTGTAAGATGTTTATCAATTTAGTGGGTATGAATCCTAATAACTATTTATGGGGTTTTACTTTAATCACAAAGCTCATGAACCATAGCTAAGCAATTCTTGTAGCAAGTAAGCAGCTGTTTATGAAGTATTTTCAGAAGGGGGAAATAATGGAATTTGGGAAAGAAGAAAAGAAGATATGTAATTCAACCAATAGTTTACAGAGTTGGTTTCATACACATAGATTAAATAAACAAGTAGATCTCACAATATTCAGAAGTAAAGGAAAAGAAAAGCTTCTAATCTAAATCTCGGATAACACAACATTTATCTAAAGATCCACACAGAAGTAATAAGCAAATTTGTGGACACAAAGTTCTCCGGAAATCTTGTTTTATTCAATTCCTCGGCTTTCACAAAAATGACATCAAGGGCTACAACACAAAGTCTGAAACTCAAAAATGTTGATTAAAAAATTGTGATCTTTTAACCTGTAGGCTCTTCCTCTATTTATAGTGTATAGAGGGAAATTACAAATAGGAAGCTTTCAATGAATTGCCACATGTGGAAGCTATGAAAAGGGGAAGCAGCTGGCAGTATTCTTCCTAGAATTCCTCTTTGCATGACATGCATGATTTATAAATGAAAATAGAACCTTCTATTTTGCATGTCTGCCACCTATTTCCAAGTAATTGACTTCTTCCAGTAACTTGAAGTAACGACTTTTATAGCCAATTACCTAAGTTTTACAATTTTAATTGATTGCTTCAATTGCTTTGTCAGAGAAAATAAGAGAAAGAAGAAGAAAGAGAAAAAATTAGAAGAAATTGCAAACGCTCTCAGTCTTGTTCCATCTTCCATACTCTGCATGTTGATCCAACCTGTATTGCACTTCTTCTTCATTTATTTTAGCAATGAATGATCTGAATGATATCTCTGCCTTGAATCTGAGATGATTTTTTCTCCCATATGTTGTTGAATCCTTTCCTTTGATTCTCACTAAACTGGATCTAGAAGCAACTGACTGAGATTTGTTTGTGGGTGTTACCTCTGACCTATCTTCCCTCTTGAATATTTTATAGTTCTTCTCTAGTATGTGCACCAGTACAATGTTTTCTATAAACAATTCAGACAAAACTCATCACTTTTATTTAATTAATTCATCGTGCCTGAATCAACACTTTGTCTGAGATCTTTTTTTATTTCTGCCATGAAGACCTTGCAAATATACAGAGTTGGATCTATTTGTGCAGAACCTGCAATTTCTCCTTCTGATTCTGAAGATATATTCAATGTATCAAACATTGACTTTTCCTTCTTCTTCACCAATATGAGCACCAATGAAGTATTCTTGCAAATAATTCAGACAAACATGGAATCCATGGCATGAATATTTAATTTCTTCACCTAAAATCTGATTATAAAGTCTGTTGCCCTCTATTTTTAGACTTTGTTTGCATGCCAAGCAAGCTAAAAATATTATTTAATTCCTCTGTGCACTCACATCAACATGCAGATAACCAGAATAATAAAAAGAAAGTCTTTCCAGCCGTAGGCACCAAAACTCGATGCTTCCATCGACAATTAAAAGAAGTCAATGCTTCTAGGCATTTAGCTATGCCAGAATGGGTCGCACTTTTTGGCTAGGAATTGTGTGAAAAATAAGAGGGCAAGGAAGTGGAAATTTTTATCCTTCCAAGCAGCTCCAAAATTCCCATTTGCACTTAAGTGATTTAACTTAACATTGTGGGAAAAAACAACCTTCCAGGAAGCCTCCAAATTCCCACCTTCTAGGAACGCCAAAATTCCCACTTTGCACTTAAATGACTTGACTTCCATGACATGTATACTATCCCAAGAATTTTTCACCTTCATAAGGAATAAAACTTTCCAAATTTTTAACCTTCCAGGTCACTCCAAAATTCCCACTTTGAACAACTTAAATAACTTGACTTCCATCAATGGGAAATTTTCACAAGTAACCTCCAAATTTCCATGAAGAAATCACTTTTCACTTAAATGACTTGACTAGCATGGAAAAACTTCTTTCAACTTGCCATGAATAATTAACACTCTTTGGTGAAATTTTCCACCTTCCAGGCAGCTCCAAAATTCCTCATTTGCACTTTTAAGTGATTTGACTTTAATAATGGGAAAAAACAACCTTCCAAGAAGCCTCCAAATTCCCACCTTCCTCTTAGCCCCAAAATTCTTTTCACTTTTCACTTAATTATGACTTGACTTCCATCATGGGAATTTTCCACCTTCCAGATATCAGACTCCAAAACATTCCCACTTTTCACTTCAATGACTTTAATGTTTTGCAAAAAATTCAAGAGGAACCCATGGATTAAACTTGCCAAAAAATGCAACTTGTATTATGAAATTGCTCTTCCCAAAAAGTGTGACTTAATGACTTCTACTTTTAAAGTTGTGTGAAAACTCATCAGCAGCATTTTATTTCCATTTTTGGATTTTCAGTGAAGATTAGAATAAAAGTTTCCATTTTTGGAAAGGGTCCGGGAAGATGTAGCAGCAGAAAACTTGCAAGTGCCATAACTTTCACTTCCGTGGCTCCATTTTAGGTGCCTCATTTTTTCTAAAAGTGCATATTTTCTTGAGCTCTACACATTGGTGGCATTATTTTTCTTATTTTCATAAAATCCATTATTGCACCTTTTTGGACCAAGCAACCTCTTGCAATCTCCTGAAGGAATCAATGAGCTTTGATATTCTTTAGACAAATTAATTAGCAATTAAAAACATTGGATAGTTTTTCAAAACCCTAGGCCCGGGAAAAGATCTAGCAGGAAGAATGAATAGGCTACGGGGATTGCCGGACGGAAAGCGGAGAAAGACAAAAAGAAATAAAAACAAAACTCAAAAGAAGCTGCGGGCAATTGCTCAAAAAATTTCTCTAATTAGCTTGATCTGCAAAAATTCTTCCTCCCTTGGGTGAATGTTCTATGGTAATAATGATGGGGTGAAGTGCTTTATATAACCTAAATCCTCCAATTTTAGCTCAATCTATTTTTAAAAGAACTTTATTTATTTAATAATAAATAAATAAAACTGCTTGCAGACAAGGTCTGAAGAAGGAATTGAGTGATTTTAGCATGTGGGTATTTAGGAATTTGGCTTTTATGACTCTCTGGGGATACCTTAAGAGCAATGCAAACAACTGCAGGAAAAACAAACACAAAACGACCCGTTACTTTGAAAAGAATGATTTTTTTTTTTTAAAAGGGGTAGTCCCAAGATTTCAAGGTGAAATCTTGGGGACACCCCTATTTAGAAGGTTCTTGAGTGAAGAAATTACTAATTAATCCCCCTTTTGGCCATCTTGTTTTATTTTATTTTGTTAGGTTTTGACATTCTTAATATACATATCAATCAATGTTTCAATATATCTATCATTTTAGTCTCAAAACCAGATGCCCAAGGGTTTTCGTACTAGGCACCCCGGGGTGCCTTTGTCCCACCTGGAAGGCGCCACAAGTCCTTTTTACAACTTTCCATGCCTCTTTTTAGGCCTCTTTCTAGCCATTTTTGAGATCCTTAATCTTTTAGAAGACCTATCGGCCTTTTTGGTGTTTTAATTATGGGAAATTAGATCAAGATGAACCCTATAAATATAAATCTTTTATGAGCCCATAATGAGGGTCCTAACAGTCATCTATCTACTTTCACTGCCATGCTAGAGTTGCATCCATTGGCTATTGCATTGGCATCCAAATATCTCTATCATGCATCAAGGATATGAGATCTGCATCAACACATACTTCATAAGGGGAGGGATTCTATTCTATTCCATTGCACATTGCTTATTACATTTTCTACAGGATTCCTTTATTTCAGATTACTTCACAAAGTGGGAGTGACAGAATCAGCGAACCTAGAGTCATACATGTGCACACACAACTAACACAAACTAGATTTTGGGTTCAAGATGTAGTGATAGGACTTAGTTTATTGAGCCCATTTTTATTATGGAGATGAGAATGAGGAACAGTTGAGAGCTCCTCAATGGATGACTAGGCATTTGAGTTTTCCATACAAAGGAAAAAAGGGTGAACCATTAGGAGGGCATTTTGTCATGCATTTTTTTCCACTTATGCGGGCAGCATGTGATTGGGTAATTCTTTGATGTGATATGAAAGGACCACACTAATGGTGGGAGAACTATCAACGAGAATAGCGAGCTAATGTTAGAGGACCACACTAATGGTGGGAGGATTATTGGGGAAGAGGTAGGTCAACCAAATAGTGGGAGGACTATTGAAGGGAGGCAACTCAAGGGTGAAGACGATAGAGGTGGGTGGTGAATGCGAAGATGGGCCTCATACAAAGGAAAACATGACACTAGGTAGAAACTTTAGATCAAAGTATGCACCTTTTTACTTGGTAGTACTCTAAGGTTTAGCATTTCCATTTTCATAATTGCTTGGGTCATTTTCCACAGTCATTTACTGCATTTATTTACTACATTTACATGTCGTTCTAGATTATATTAACTATCCTTATCTCATATTTTAATTAATCACCTTTTAGCACCAAATATTTTGACATGTAAATTCTCCCCACCCACTCCTAGCACCAAAGATGTTGGTATCCATGAGGAAAAAGGTGTGGTGTGTGAGCATAAGAAACGATAGGCATATTGCCACATAAATGGGTAGGTTAGTACATATCTTGAAAGCAGAGTGCACTCAATAAATATGATTTCTAAACAAGTTACACACATGGGAATATCTCATGGTTAGCTCTCATCAGGTTTTTTTTGGCCATAAGTTATGTTGGGAATAGCTTAAGGGTCATGTCATATCATTTTTGAAGGGAATTTGTTGGTTAAATCTAGTTAGTTTTAGTGTGATTGCACATAGGTTTCCCCTCCCCTTCCCGACTCCTCGATATGAGCCCCAATGCCATATATCCCTCCTCTCCCACACACCCCTAACTCACCTCATCGATCACACTTGTGGCCGACTCATGCATTACCTACACACCCCCATACCCAATCCCTAGATTGGTCACTCTAGTGACTAAGATCACCTGCTCACACTTACCCCCTACGTCCAACTCGCCCTAGCCACCTTGTTGTGCTCACCCATCCAGCTTGTCGATATTTCCCAACCCAACTCACCGAGATCACTCAAACCATCTCTCCCAGGAATCTCTCCTAAGAAAATCTCCAAGCTAGCTCACCCAACAATTCACCTAGCCAACTCGCCCAACCCGCTTACCTAGCTAACTGGTCATACCAACTTGCTTCATATCCCGTCTAGCTCATCCATCTCACCTGGATCACCGTGTAGCTTGGTTTTCTCACCCACTTTCGATCGCTTGTCACATAGCTGGCTACGCTCGTCCAGCTCACAACACATCTCGTTGCTTCACCCTGCTCGCCACAGAGTCTCTTCACTTACCCCTATCATGCCCTCTACACTTGCCTTCATTCTTATGCATTGCCATCATTACATTTTCACATGCACATGATTGAGGAACACTATCCTGGATCTCACTCAACATGCCTTCCCCACGGTCCCTTGCTATCATCTTCAACTACCACTTTTCATCCCATGTTACATTGGGGCAACCTGCAGCTCTGAAAACTGTCATTTGAGGGGGGAATCATGCAAAACCATTATCGTCCAATTTTATGACATCTAATCATCAAATATTAATCAATTTACTCAATAGTCCCCACCTCGCAAAAATCAACCTATCGATACCTTCACAGACTTTGACTAAAGTATCCCATAATCGTATTTCCAAGTTCTTGTCTATCCAGTCAACCTTCTAAGCCCGTGACTGAGGCAATCACCGTCATAGGGTTAGACGAACCCCATCTTGTCTTCATTTTTGTGTTGCATCCTGCCTGTTGTAACATGCAACCCAAAAAGGGGAAAAAAATTTACACTAGAAAATTCACGTTGTATATAAGGTATCCTATTTTAAAATACCAAAAACATTATAAAATACAAAAAAATCCCAAAAAAAAAAATAAAATAACCCCACAAAATGGGGATAAAAGACAACTCACCTCTCATTTACTAACCCTTACCCACTCACATTTAACTTTGTCCATCCCATCTACCCATATGCATGCAAAATTCACTATGGACCCTATCATTGCAACCATATATGTCCCATTCCCCTGTGCACTCCAAATCTATAAAAATCATCCTCTCCCACATCATTTTCATTTCTCTTGGCAACTCTAGAGCTCCCTGACTCCTTATGCACTAAGGCTATATAGTTGAGTTTTATTGCTCTCTTGCTCGCATATCTCGATTTTGAAGGTCTTGAAGAAGTGAAAGAAAAGCACAAAGGATAAATCTTACTGGCTGCAACACTATTTTAGCAAAATTCCAACATAGGTAGGAATCACAACTACAATTGGATTATGATCTCCATGCGATTTTCAACGAATCGTAACTGCAACTGTCCTACGATCTGAGTCAGGTATAATTTTCATTTACGTGCATTATTTTTCATTTTACATTAATAGAATGCCATTTATCTCCTTAAAATGGTTAGGGATATGACCAAGGTAGGTCCCCTAACCACTAAAACCAACTAACATTTTCCAAGTGTGTTTGTGTGCAAGTTTAGATTCAGATGTGGAACATTTTTACCCACTTTGTTCAATGAAAGAAACCAAAATTGTCCCTCTGTTAACAATTCCAACATAAGCCCATTTTGTTTTAATTAGCATTGATTTGGAGATTTCATATCAACTAATCCGTCTTGCAGGTGATCCAAATCTAGGTGTACAAGATATTGTGTAATGAGTATCATTTGCAATCTTAAATATTTAGTGAAATGTATCCATTACAATATTTAGTCCTGGATTAATACTAATCTAACAAAGGTGATAAAAATGAAAAAGAGAAGGGAAAGGGAGGAAGATAAATGAATTTGATATAGCAATAAAGACCTCATTTTGGATGGTCAAGATAGATCTGAGAAACCATACTCACATTGATAGTAGTGTTCACTCGATCAAGACATGAGTAGGTACAAAAGTATAAGGATTTTTTTGCAGAGAAAAGAGGGACACAATGTTGTTACACACATAGGAAGTGAGATTTAACTTAAAGCAATTATTGAAAGACACAACGATTGATAAAAAAAATGGGATATGTTTTAGGCATATGGAAGGCGTGCATACAAACATCAAAACTTATAGCGAAACACAAAGTAGAAACAAGAAAAGTAAGGTAAATTTATTAAAATGTTTAAAAAAACTTATTTCTATAAGGATATAACCATAAATTGGTCTTTCATTTGGGTATTTATAAGAAAACCACAACTTACTTGTGCACAATTACATGTGCTATAATTAATGGCCTTTGCCAGAAACTGTGTAGTGATGGTCTGGTGGACCACATTCTCTAACTATGCATTTATTATTTTTGAACATTATGAGAGTAAGTGGTTATTGACACACTTTGATACACCATATTATTACTATTTTGATTCATTTTGGTTAAGCATTATGATATTTCTTGGGGAAAAAAAAAATATTATCAATGATTGATTAACAATAGGTGATGATTTGATTCAATTATAGTTATGGATTACTATTGTGTATATATACTTCTTATATATTATTTAATATATTTTATTTATATTGAATTTGGATAATACAATGGGTATTCTTTTCCACTTGTGTGCATGTGTTCTCTAGAGTGAAAAAGGGTATTGTCGGGGATAGATTGAAAGATGCAAATGATGGGTACATATAGACAGAAATGCCATGTATTTTTTGGTACATAAGAAGTAGTGTTAAACCGTAAGTTTTGGTCATAGAACCCCTTTTGTATGATTCAATATTATTTTTAATGTGTCTCTTTATGTGACAAGAGTGGTTGGGATGCATTGTGGAAATTTGATATTGTTGTGTGTTCTCGCTACGACGAGAAGTGCAATATCACTTGAAAAATTAATCAAGCGGCATTATCATTATGTGAAAAAAAACACAATTGCAATTACATTTTTGACATATGATGCAAAGCAAAATGAATCTTAATCACTACTATTGTTAGAAATGATGTGAAAATCAAACAATGCCACTTAAGGACTTCAAACTAGATATTTCTTACAATGCACTCTCTCCAAAATCAGGTAATCCCTTGATCATTCACCCAAAAAAAAACACTAAACCAATCATAGAAACATATTCTTAACTCTTAACTAAGAAAAATTCCACCTCTGAGAATGGTTCAAGATCATCAAAATGTTACTTTACCTCTACTAAGCAAAAGCTACCTTTATGTAGGCTTCTTGACAACTTGCCACTGCTTCATCCAAGATTAGAGAAAACTAAAGTAACCCTGAATAACCTAAGCACACTTTCTAATACCATTTTAATTGTTTTAGGTGTGGGGAAAATTCTATGATGTAAGTCCTTAAGCTTCACTCTCAATTTGTAATCTTCAATTCTAGTTATACCACACACACTTACCAGTAATGTCAGAGCAAGTTTTGGGAATATATTTGGGTACCTTCACTTTCTTGACAAAATAAACCTCTTCTAGGATTCCCTTTATGCTCTTCTTGATGGTTATAAACTTTCAAGGTAAATTTAGTTGCAAAACTTCTCTCAAAACCACCCTTACAACTCTCAATTTAGGCCTTTCAAGTAATTTATCAGGTATATTAGTGAAATTTTTATCAAAATTTCCTTAATGTGACTCAAAATTTCATTAGTTCCTTTGAATACCATTCTTCTCTTCACCTAGAATATTTCCCTTGAGTTTCAAGTCTTCATCCTTTCATTATTCCACTCAACTAACAAATTTCTTGTCTTAGCCTCTCAAACTGTCTTGTTACCTACTTTGTTATGCAAAATAGTAAAAATGCACCAAGATAAGGATAAACAATCCCTAAATTCAATGAGGAGGAGGTCTCTAGATGGCTCATTTTAAGTTTTCATAGCCTAACTCAATCTATAAAGCCTCCAAGGTTCTCAAGGCTCTTGCTATGGTTCAAAACATGCACCTATAAGACAATATCATGATTGTCACAAATTTCTACTTAACAAGAATATTTCAGAGCCTTCATTCATTGGATTACCTCAATTTAAGCCTATTTAAAGATTTCCTAAAGGTCTCAGATCTTGTCTTAGTTGTCACTCCTCTCAAATCACTCTTGTATTCAAACCCTAGTAAGGGTTTCTCTCAGTCTCGATAGGGAATATTGCTTTACTAAACGATCAATTCTTTACTTCAAGACCTGAATCTTCATTTATAGATCTAAAAAAATCTCTTCGTTTCACCGGTATAGCTTTACCCATTTTGTAAAGTAGAAAGTGGCCAGTGAGTACGTGGTTATGACCAGCGTGGAATTAGGGTTCAAAGACCCGATGAAATCTAACCCATTGTTTGAAAGCGGTTCTTCATGACAACGGCTTCAAAGGGCAGTGCCGCCAACTTCGGTCTTCCGACAAATGTTGAACAGGCTCACATGGTTCACACCATTTATGACGCATCAGAAAACATAGTGGGGCCAGTAATAATGTGCTCTCAGAATTTTATGGGCCGTTACTGGGGCTAGAAAAATGACCGCCACAAGCCATGATTGGGAAGGCTCCCGCAAATTAGGCTGTGTTCTTTATCAACACATTGAGGAAAAACATGCCATCAATTCCTTTCTTGCAAACGTGTTATCCAATGAACGATCTGGAGATCTTAGTTTGATTGCTCGTCTCTCTTTCGCTGTAAAGATTTTCTGGACACTCACCGTTATCGGAGGAATAGGCAATATCATCATACCATTCATCCGTGGTACTGACAAAAACTACCAAATGGGAAATTCCGTCAAATAGTCTCTTCAGCGTTAAAAATCGTGGTTCATTCTCTGCACTGAGTTGGCAAGATCCTCTCCCTCGAACCAACTTGGAGGCTTGATGTCCCGATCCTATTCTTGACTGGAGACCCAATTACCCTATTTTAGATCCCGGTTCTTGTTGTGTCAACAATTGATTTCACGGCGGTATCCGGGAATAAGACTTTGGTGTGAGGAATTCAACCACGTAACCTACCTGAAGTGTTTTAGGGCTCTGACACCGCGTACGCCTTGTCTCTCCAAGAGGAGGTGTAATTAAGTTCATGTTCTGAATCCCGAACTCATGAATGCGATAGGAGATTCAATCCCCTCTGATGTGCTGAGTCAAAAATGGCAGAGATTGGTGTGGCGAAGCATAACAAAAACTATAAACTCTTCGTAAAATAGGACACACCAATGTAGGAGATTTTGCAATGCACCCTTGATTTGATAAAACGCCTCTCTACCTTTCCTTTGACCATTTGAAAGATATTTTCCTTGTGAATCATATCAGCGAATTTCTTTAGAAACTCGGCGAAAATCTGGCACGAACCTTCTCCAAAAAATTCAACCCTTTCCAAGAAAGGTGGACTCCAGGTTTACTGTAGGCAACGGAAGATTCTTTATAGCTGAACCGTGCAGGATCGATCGTAGATTACCTTCCTTAGAAACAAAAATAGACGAGGAGTTTTACCTTCCGTAAATCCAAACACAGATTTTTTGGATTCAGAGAAATCTTATGAAGTTTACACCTTTGCAAATTTTCTCTAAACTCTTAGTGCCTTCTCGCTTCTTTGAAAAACACATGTCAAGTCATCTAGGTAGATCAACAATGATATTGTCATTATAATCTTGCAAACGCCATTATCCAGGCCCTTTGAAAACGTGCACCAGCCTTGACAACCGACGGCATTAGTATATATGGAACGTACCCCAGGGGGTAGTGAATGCAGTTTTAGTTGATCTTATCTAGCCACCTCAATCTGATTAGAGCCAGAGAAGCCATCTAGCATAGATAGCATTTAGATCCAGTTACTGCTGCAGAATTGGTCCATGACTGGCAGTGAGGTAGTGATCCTTCACAGGACGCCTGATTACGATTGCGGAAATCCACGCAAATCCTAATTCTCCATTTTTATTGCGAACAGGTACAATATAGCTATCCAGGTTGAATGTCGAATAGGAACACTATTCGTTGAATCTAGCATCTTTTGAAATTCATGAAATATTTGTCCCTGCAATTTTGGGATTAGATGTATTTTCTTTTTTCCGGAATGGAACTGCGAAACGGCTTCAAAAAGGGGTATGGGCATGCTCCAGTTAAACTGGGTTTGGAAAGACTTCAAATCTTCGTTGAGATGCCAAACGTCAGAAATATTTGGTAAGGAGATTTATGAATTTCCGCGCTCCTCAGGCGGAGCAACATTTACCAATATGATTCAGGCGAGGTTTATCGTGGTGCCGATATTAATTATGTTTTGCTCATAGTCAGCAAATTTGCAGGTCCTGCCTGCTCTTTAATCTTTAATAAACGTCATGTTTGTCAAAAAAGTTCTTAGAGTGAAACAAACCCTTTGGGGAGGGGAATTCTTTCCTTGTTGATGACGCCATCACCAGGACTTCGTTCTCAAATCCTTCCTGATTGGGTGAGGGAGGATTCGCAAATGACGAATCCTCCTTCAAAGTACAACTGTTCAAAATTTTCCCTCTTTCCAAGAAGGCAAGAATTTGTTGATCATCATTACATTACTTGCCAAATTTTTCTGCATTGTCAGGAAAACATTGGCCTAAAGGACCATTTCAATGGTGTATTTGTCTTGATCAAAATCTCTGAATGAGGAAATCATATGACGCTGAGGACTGCTAGAGAATAGCTTTGTCATTCTTTTTCACGCGAGGGACAGAATTGAATGGCAAAAAAGCGGTCGTTCGAAAATTCTTATGGAATTCCCAACTTTATTTCTGTAGTGTCTCAGACGATCGTCTTTAACTGGAATGTTCTTATTGTTTCACGATCAATTCTGCATCTCCAAGACTTCAGATTTTTGATACCTTTCTCTTCGGCAACTGGAGGCCAAGATTAAGGCCTCGTACTCTTGCAGTGTATTAGTATTTGAAAAAATTCAAGTTTATAGGAAAAAGACAGATTTTACCTTGCGATATGAGCACCAATCCTGCACCAGAGCCGTTGAGCAACAACTTCCATGAACTCAAGAGTCCAAGCTATCATTGGAATCTTGGCAAGGATCTCAGGGGGATAACTCTGTAGTATTCATTATTCATACCCATATTGAGTTGGAAGGATCTGTGCGGAGGATCTTAGTTTTAGGTAATGTGAATGAACTTTGCTTTGAGTTTCCGGCATAAGTTTCTTCATTCTCCTTTATAGATATGCATGAGACAGTCCATTGAATCTCACCACCCAAATCCCTGACAAAATTTCATGATAACAACATTCCATACGAGGCGGGGATATCAGCAACAAAATAGTTACCTACTCGCTTTTGAGGGAATTGGGGCTAAAACCATTTGGGCGTCCTTAATCTGCCCGATCAGGAGGAGGAACTTGCTTGGTTTCCTCGATAACACGATCCGAATGTTTCGCAGTAAAAAGTCCCCACAAACCAGAGCAGGTGCTGACTTTTGCAGGCATCACATTTCAGAGGCTCCAGAGTCTATATGCAATTACTTAACTTGCATCCGTGATAAGAAAGGACACAAAGAAAGGTTTCGATCTTTTCATGGAACAGGTTGTAGTGTGGCCGCAAATATTTTGAGTTTTCCCATCTGGAGGTTTTTAGAATTCATTTAAGAGGATATCTCCCATGAAACAGTAGGAGTCGCCTTTGATAAACTGGACCATTTCTCGAGTGATCGTGTGGACTTCAGTTACTAGCCTGTGAAAGAGAAATTTTGGGTATTGATATTGATCAATGATATAAATTTAGGCAAAAAGTAATTGACTGAAGTATCAGATATGAGTTCTTTCGAACTTGATGAGGCCTACTTTTGACCTGGGTCTCGGGATTGGGGTACGGATTGTGGAAGAAGGAGTTTTCTTCGTAATTGGTTTACCTAAATGATTGACACCTAACAAAGGACTCCTTTATTTAAGATAGTCTTGACCTTTGAAACCTCATAATCTCTGGACTCTTTAGGATCCTCCTTTATCTTGGATCCTTTGATAGTTTCCTGGAAACCTCTCTATCTTTCCCGCCTTGTGGTATCTTGGCCTTTTTCTGAGAGCGTGTGAGACACGAAGGATATTACTATTCATATCTTCTATAATTTCTTCATATTCATCTTCTTCATCAGAACGGTAACTCAAAAAATGATTATTGGCTTTCTTCCTCTTGATCTTCAACGTAGTTCAGAGGCCTCCAGAATCGGCCTCTTCCCCTGGCATCAACCTCGACGACCTCAATCTCATCATCGCTTTCTTCAATGACATCAATTTGGAATTAGTGGTGCGGGAGCTGCTTCAATATCAAGCCCTCGTTGGACACCTGCAATCCTGGCTTTTGTTGGGAACGTATCATTTTCGTGGGATATCTTGTAAGGAGCAGGTTTACTACTTTTGAGCACTGCTTTCTTCAAAGCCTAGCATATCATTAGCCAACTTAGTGAGTATAGTTTCTGAAACGTTGGGAGTTTCTTGACTCTTTTTCCCTTTGAGGGAATTTTTCTTGAATGTTCCTGCCATGATTAAGTCATCATTGATTTCTATGGCCAAAGATTGAGCAAGTTCCAATTAAGGGCCACCCACCCGGCTCTTCGTATCTTATAGCCACTTCTGGTTTTGTTGTGCGTTAATAAAGAAAAGAAACATTTTTTTTTTGTCCATCAAGGTTGGGGAAGAATCCCGGTTAGGAACTTTGTTTACCATCTGTTGAAATTTGGCCGAAATTCTCATGGTTCGTAGGCTCTTCTTTGCCTGAGATAGTGGGCAAGAAGAGCATGTTCACTTCGGCTTTTTGAAGAATCGTTTTCAACTTGTTTTTTCATATCTCCCAACTTTAATACATCCATTGGTAGATGATGAACAATCTGCAGTAAAAAAAAAAAAAAAAAAAAAAAGGCCATATCATTGTCAAATGTCTCGATGAAGAGACGAATATCAAATCATTTGTTTCGTATTCTACTGACAAACAACACAATGCAGCGAAGAGGGCAGAAATATGATCTCTGGTGAAGTCTTCCTCCCATCTCCGTCGTGCAACTGGTAGAATCTTTCTTTCTTGATCCTCGTGGGAGTTCATGTCGAGCAGGTAGCAATGGGCCTATGGGTTTTCCTCCCCATGTTACATTGGCTGCCATTGGAGGAAAGGTGGTATCGTAGTAACAATGTGAGCAGGACAGGCTTGAACTGGTAGTGATTCCTTCCTTTCTTTGCTCTTTCAGGACTGATGCAAGGCTCCAGATCTACGAGGTGTGTTCTTCTTAGGGGAGTAACGTGAAACCAAATTTTCCTTGAAAATCAAAGGTAGGGTCAGATTTTACCTTACTTTAATCTTTTCTCCTCGCGTAAACCTCTTTCCTCCAGCTGGAATATTTAGGTGAAGGATCACTAGCGTGTTCCGACCAGCTCTAACCAGCTCTAGCCTTTTCTCTTGCTCTCTTTCTGAGCTATTTGGCGCCTGAATAACCTCTAACACCTCTCGCAGCTTTCCTCCTTCTTCGTTATCTAGTAATGATGTCGCGGATAAAATGATGGTTACTTGTGCGCTTTCCAAATAGCTTGCCCTCAAATCTGATGATATGTCTTCTTGAGTATCTGCAAAAACAAGAATTTTGGTTGCAAGATGGTGGGTTACCTGTAATGGTCATACAAATATACCTGGGTGGAAGAGGGGGCCGCGCGTCGGGAACAACTATCAATCACGTTCCCAAGAGGTGCTTCGTCCAGAGTGCGGGTGCTCTTCTCTAAGTGTCCTTCGTGTAAGATTTTCTCTGTCATGGCTCTATCAACAGCCCAAATTGCTGCAAGCTTTCAGCGGTTTTCCCAAGCTCTATTCGAAGGTTGGCGCAATACTCCTTGGAATCTTCGTCGGGCAACAAGGTTCGGGTTAAGCACTGAGCTTGTGCAGAGGGGAGGTCATAAAGATTTAACCAAGCACTTGTTAAACGATTTCGGAATCCCCAGCTGAGTTCGCCAAAAACTGTTAAGCATATGATTGCAACGGCATGCAAATGACATGCAACAGTGTGGGAACGAAGTCCCTCCTCAATGAAGGTGAGGCTTGCCTTATTGAAAGCCAAAATGTATTTAACAATCCTGTACATTCAAAATTGTATGTGGGGGGGGTTTTGGAACATCAATGGAAGAAAAGTGAATGAAGGAAATGGAATGAATGAAAGAAAGAGTGGATGGAATGGACTGAAAGAACATTGCAATGTTTAGGTACAAACAGAGTCCAATATTGGCATGAAGAGAAAAGAGAATCACCAACACAATCAAAAACGGGTTTTGAGTTAAGCCAACAATAACATGCAAAAGGGAACACACATTATCCAGTAGATATTCAGAGCTTGATTCATTGTGACTAAGACAACTGATTTACTAATGTTGACATAAGATCAAAGATAAATTTTGCATGCAAGATTTAAAACAACTCTAACTCTAATGACCTAAAACACCAAATTTTTACCAGAGACATGAATATACACAAAGTTCTATTTCCATTAACTCACAAAATGTTTTTCACAAGAACACAAAGTTTTCTCTTCTTCCTTCTGAAACAAGCTTGCACAAAAGTCTCTTCTTTCTCCTCTCTCAAAAGTCACCCTTACAAATGAGCCCCTCACTTCCTTTTATAACCCAAAAGTTGGGGGGTTACACAAAGTAGTTAGGGTGTTAATGCCACATTAATAGGGCACTTAGTGACTTTGACTTTTTTTCAACCAACTTTTAAAAGTGAACTAAAAATAGAAACCTCACTTAAAGTTAAAAGGTCATCTAAGGAAAAATACATAAATAAAAGAAATGGGTACATGTGGACCCCCACTTAAATGACTTGTATGCACACGTAGACATCCCTAGTCAGCAATGTGCCACCTAGATCAAGTACACCTAAGATCAGTGCCCTTATCCATTGGGCAAGAGTCCGCCTATCCCGATCGTACGGGAAATGAACTCATTGACTGTGCTCTGCAATCCTCCAACTGAAAAGAGGTACTGAGTTTGAAACCTGAGCAATTTCATCCACCCCTCTATCTGAGCAATATCCTGGCTGTGAGAAGATTTGTCTTCATTCGTATTCATATTCACAATTCTCACATGCTCAAAGTACCTTTCCATGTTGACTTATTCCATTTTGTCATGAGACCGTAGTCGTACGCCACCGTAGTTTATCAGAATCCCGCTTCTGGTCTTTCGCATTGGGAAGTCTCAATAGCCCAAATTGCGATTCACTGCCTGGAGTTATGGTATCTTTTCTTTGTCACCATCCCAACGTGTTGATCTCCGAGCAGGAATTCGTGAGACTTCAGAGTCTTGGAATCCATCCCTCTTTCTCCCCCTGTGAACGAGTTGGTGTTGAAAAATCATCGAAGTGATTTATGAATTCGTGACCACCACCCTTAGCGTAGTATTTGGTCTTTTTTGGAATGATGGATTCTAACATTTACGCAATCGCTTCCAAGTTTATCACTATTGTCTTTGTTGCCCCTCTTTCAATTCATCAGGTATATCATGTAGCAGGTGGAACATCTCCAAGTACCTCATTGTACATGGTTCTCGTGTTCGTTGGGAATTGATCTCATCACGCTGAAGGGGCTCACCTTTGGGGGTTGCTGAAATGGGATCTTCTTGTGTGAGAAAGATGTTGTCGCCATTTTCTCCATTTGTGATGATTCTTCAAATGCAGGCAGTGAAAGAAAGGATCATCAACTTTTGGTTGAGAAGTTGTGACTACTTCCACAAGTGGGCTGGTTATCTTGGAGGTACCAACAAGAGTTTCGCCCTAGAAATGTTGATCTAGATTTAACAGGTGCTTGCGCATGAAACCAAATGCTTGAAATTATAGTGTTGTGTTGTGATTAGGCCTAAAGAATGAGGGCGGCAATTCATGCAAAGACGAATGATGAGGGAATGAGAAATTTCCGAGATGTGCTCCTCTTCACTTAGGTGTTTAGACGACTAACTCACGAATGAGCCTTCAAGTCAATATCGCTCCTAGCTAGATACGAGCTCATGCATTTTCCAACTTGAATTCGAACTCCCATGGCGATCCATGCCTTGGTCGTTTACCTTCTTTCCAGAACCGAACTCCCTTGAGTCTTCTCTGGCTCAACTCACTTGAAATACCGAGCTTAAAACCTGACATTTTGAAAAGAATGGTTTTACCACATGCTCACGGTCTTCCGATTATATAACATTGTAGTAAGAATGTTTTGGCTTGCCATACGAAGCACATTTGTACCGCCAAAACGATGAGAAAAGCTATTACCAATAAAGACCCTAATGGCTGCCATGATGATGACCAGGTCAAGCCCTCAGCATGCGAATAGACACCTTAAGAATGATTCTTGGCCAAAGATCTACTCGGTTCTTGGCAGTGGATTCTACAATCCCGGGCTCCATCAACAAGTTTTCTGAACCTGGTAAAAGAATAATTTTTTTATATGGTCTGATGGGAGGTACATAAGGGAGGTATAAATATTGCCTATTGCCCATTAGTTTCTCAAGAGACATTACAGGTAACAAAGGCTGGGTACACGAACGGCCAAGCAGGTATTTTCAGAGTTGGCTTTCACATTCAATTATTTCTAGGGAGAAGAATATAAATGAAAGCCTGAACAGTATGAAACTTCATTCTGTTGGCCGTAATAACCTTCTCCGGTCTCCTGTTAACACTCTGTCATTAATTCGATTTTGATAAAAACACCGTGTTTAGGAAAATCCCGAATTTGGATGTAATTCTGGTTAATGAGCAGATAAGCAAAATAGGTTGGTCGATGCTGTGGGAAGGACTTTCCAAAAAAGAAAAGGCGAGTCAACTCAACTAACCTTATCTCGTCTTCTACTATAGCTGACGGTGGTTCATGTTGTCTTGTAGATGGCCTGTAGCTTTCAGGAGCCAGTTCTCTAAGACAGGCGCGCACTGTGAGTGAAAGATGAATAACTTCAACATTCCCCAGACTGTGTGCGTTCATTGACTCTGCGCGTGGGTTTTTATTGCTGGGCGCGCACGTTCAGCACAAGATGAATAACAGTCAAACAGTTCCCCGGACTGTGCGCGGTCCTGTCATGGGCGGTGGGGGGTTTTATGGCTGGCGCGCAATGTTCCGTAGCTTTCCTCAAAAACGTCCATTTAACCACGAATGCTGGCGCGTTTCATCCTTTGCATGCATGAAAGCTTCTGGTGTTCTGGCGCATTCTATTCCTGGCGCGTGGAAAGCTCTGTCCTCTGATGTCATGTTTGCTTACCTGCGCCCGCGCACTGTGCAGTATGTTCCTAAACTTAGCGCCTGTGCCTCGAATGCGTGACTGACGCTCCATCAAATGCGCCCAACAGATGTATAGCAGGAGGTGCGGGGTTCATTGTTCGCATGAGAAGAAGGACTGGCATTTCCTTCTTTATTTAAAGACTGCTTCAATTCCTGAGTTCTTCTCTCTCTTAGAGCTTTGAAATTTCCTTTTTACATTTCAAAGAATTTGCTTCCTTTTCCTTTCAACCAATGCGCATGTATTTCTCTGGCATAAATTGCTTGTGAATGGTGTTGCTGATGATGGTGGCCCAGTCCACAAACTCCTTCTTGGCTAGGATGATACAGATAAACTGGTACATCCATGGGTGGAAACTCCTTGCAGAAGGTAAACCAAAAACTCGACTTAGGAGAGTGATCATGTCTCCAATCTCTTCCACGAACTCAACGCGGTACAGTTCTTTGGGGAGCCTGTCAATCCGAGGTCTCTTGGTTACCAGCCAATTGTTGTTAACCATTTGCTCCATCTTAGGGGTTCTTCGTCCCAGAAACTCTTGCGTTGACTGGCGAGTGATATCTGCATTCTCAGGAAAGTCAGGTATCCCGAGCAACTCCTCAATGTGTTCTGGTGTGATTAAGAGGAAAGGCTCGTGGTTATCTTTATAAATTCCTCGTCTCTCAGGGTCGTAATGCTCCGCGCAAGCAATCACCAATTCTGGACACTGCACTGAGATAGGGAATGTTGCTGCTTGGGGTAGGCCATTATGGTAGAGCCTATATGAGAAAATGGTTTTGCCTTCAGTTTTCACTCGCTCGCAAAACTGTCGCACATTGATGTGACCCAGATTCGTATCAATGATGTTGTCATATGCTGACTTAATGGAGCTGGGAGGGATAATTCCTTGGAATTCATATTTCAGGGCGAATTTGTTAGATTTCTCCATTGGCTTCCTCGATCTCCCCGCAGATTTGGATTTTTCGGCCATTATGAATTTAACAGAAAAGTGACTTAGGCACACCAGACAACGCAAACAGGGCCGGGTCTCAGTCTCTGAAACTCCCGACGATGCAAGAAAAATATTTTCTGTTATATTATTATTATTAGTATTATTATTTTAAAAATAATAATAATAATTGTCTTGAATTACAAATTTTGTTTTTTAATATGTCAATAACAACAAATCGAGACTAAGCCCGAATTTTAACTATGACAATGATAGATTACAAATTCTCCCGATTTTGGTATTTTGCGTGCAAAACTGCCTTTAATCATTCAATGCGTGGATCTGTAATTCTTCCTGGTTTGAGCAATACTTTATTGGATTATCTGATGCAATGTGTTGTATTTAAACAATGCGTGGTCTTTCCCTTTGGCTCTTAAAACCTACGTTTGACGGCTGCCCAAGTAAATGCATTTAACTTGCTTCAACTACTGCGTGGAAAATCTTGGATGGAGTGCGTGGATGAATCTTCTTCTTGTCTTTGGACTATTATCTGGCAGCACGTGCATGGTTTTCCTCATCAATGCATTGGATTCTGTGCTTTTTGATCGTTTGTTGCCTTGCCCGGAAAATACGTTTGGACTCATCTTTAACACTTATGTGTATACTTGGGCTTTACCTTCCCTTTGAGCACACGTGAGCCCTTTTCTCTTTGGCTGCGTGAATGGCTTGCCAATGGATGTGTGGTCTCTCCTCCTTGGCGTGGAAAACCTTATCTTCCTCAGTGCGTGCAAAAACTCAAAACATTTTTGTTTTATTTGCGCCTGATGAAATGCATGTGTGGAAATCCCTTCAAATGGGTGCGTGGAAGTAATGCCTGCTTTAAATTTTTCTAAAACTGTTCTACTCTCTCCTAGGCGTAGACTAGAAATGTCCTGGAGAATGCGTGGGATCTGGGAGAGTATATGTATGATTTTAAAAATCTTTCCCTTTTGCCCAATGCGTGGGCTTTGTGTCAATTTCTGAGCTTTGTTGTGCGTGGAGACTGTGCTAGCTCCACCTCTCAATTCGCTTTGCTAAATGCACATGCTTCCTCTTCTTTTCTTTTTTAACAGATGCGTGGAGTAATTTTGACAGTCTCTGTCCTTTCCTTTCTCTCAATGCGCAGCGGAATTTGATTTGTTTTTATTTCTTGGACTGTTGTTTAAAAAAAACTTTTTCTAAGGCGCCTCACTTTACTGGCTGCGTGGAAAGTTGTGTTGGAAATTGTTGTTTAACTAGTAGTATGGATTTTGGACTGCTATCTTTCCAATGTGTGGAATTACCTCCTGGGCTGGGCGTCCTAGCCTTTAATCTTCTTGAAAACTGTTCTTTCTTCTCACGCGTGGAAAGGAGAATCTTAAATGCCTCCTTTTTGTCTGCTAGGTGTGGGATTTTGAAAACGGTCCCTCCTTCTCCCTTAGGCGCGACTGGTCTTCTGTCTAAAGTGTGGAAAGTTGTATCCTTGGCAAATGCGTTCTAGGAATTTGAAAGACAGTTCTTTTCCCCTTCCTTGGCGCCATTCTTTCCAATGTGCTGAAAAGCAATTTTTTCTTTGTCCTTTTGCTGTCTCCCTCTGCCTGGGATGTGAATGCGTGGAAAGCTTCTTATGCTTAGGGCGTGGGATTAAAACTATTCTTGCTTGGCCTCAAGGCGTGGTCTTTTCTTCCTTGACAATGTGCGAACTGATTATTTCCTTTGGATGCGTGTGTCGTATTGTGGGATATAGACAAAATATTATGTTCTTCCAGAGGAAATAAGAAGCAATTGAAAGCTTTGCACGACTTTTTCCAATGGGTTTGACGGAGGAAGTTATGGGAATTAATCTAACTTCCTCTCTTTCCGAGTAGTGGCTTAAGTGCCAGGGGGGAAATGGGGAAAGCAACGGACAATTGCCAATGGCAATGGCAAAATGGGTTGGCGATCCCCGTTCAATTTCCCCATGTGGGAAATTGGAGAATTTCCTACCCGTTAGCCAATCCATGATTTGGCAATTGGTAGAGAAAATCCCATGTGCGGGAAAATTGAAGGAAATTGCCAGGAAAGGGGAAATCCGGGTTCGGAAAGCCAAATTGGCTTCCTCGCAGTTGGAAGCGTAAGCTTACTTCCCCGGCATTAAAATTTGTCGAATGATTTTTAATTTATATTTATTTAATTAAATATTCCTCAAGTGAATTTATCAAACAAGAAGCAATTAATTAATTAAATATTAATTAATTGTTTTAATGTATTTTAACGTGTTTTAAAGCCTGGCGGGAAGAGTTCTTGCCCGAAAAGGACGAAATGAAGACCGAAACAATCACAAAAATGAGACGATCGCAACGAGGGCAATGAACCACGCAAAGTAACACTTTTCAAAATTTTGCAGAGTCAAAATTGGCTGATAACACTGTCTACTCATATAATCCTGTTCCAAATATAAATTTGAGCGACCATGATCATGTGTATCAAAATCCTTGTCATTCCTTCGAGTTTCATAATTCTTCTGACTACAGTTCTCTTCATGAATTTTCTTTTCAGGAATGTTTCTTTCACACTGGGATTCCTTCTCTTCATATTTTATATTGGTTGATGGAAGATCCTTCTCCCTTGACCCGTCCTGTTGATGTACCAAAGATAGAGAGTCGGGTATGGATTCTCTCTCATTTTCTACAACACCAGAGTTAATAGTCTCGTTGCTTAACACAGAACCTTGCTGATTTTTCTCCGTGTGTTTTCCTGAACCAAGATTTTCTTCAAATAGCAGGGACGGTTTCATATCAGAAACCTCAGCCTCAACTTTTACCGTATGACCCTTAACATGTCTTTGTTTCATTGCTATAGTCCTGTGCTATGTAGTCCAATCAGGTCGGCTCCACAGATAAAGTGGTGGTGCCATTGTATTCCACTGACCTAGTTGATTGTCATCATCATCAACAGAACCTGGCATCTAAAATGACTTTCCTTTCAAAAGATCCATATCCTCCCAAACAAGATCATATCTTTCTCGTTTCTCATCTAGTCTTTTCGTTTCCTTGGGAGCAATAAGTGTGAGTAATTTTGGTCGGAACTCCAACGCCTTGTCTATAAATTTATTTGTAAGGGCAGCGTTGACACCAAATGGAGGATTACCCCATTATCAATCTGGTACCTGTTGCCAATTCATCTTTACGAATGGTCATCCAATCTCGTTTCTCAAACTCAAAATCATCCTTTGGTGAATTATGTCAAAATTCTTATAGAAGCATTTCTTCCCAGCTTGTTCAGGCCTTGCTTTCATCAACCTTGAGAATCATTTGCTCTGCAACAGAAATTGACGATCGTGTCACCGCTCTGCACATACCAATGAAGCCTTTCAACCACCTCTTGCAGTTTATTGACTTTAGTAAAATGCCGACCACAAGAAGTATAATGCATCCCGTGTAGAAATGGTGTCAGATAAACTTTCAATTTGTTCTTCCATTTAAGCATTTGACTAAGTATATCTGGTCCACAAACAGCTTTAGCATCATCAATATTGCCACCTTCCTCAAGCTTTTTCAGAGCCGTACGAACAGCCTCAACAGATCCCTCTACCTTTCCTTGAGTTAGACTTATCCAGGTTCCTGATGTAACTTCTGTGTGTTGAAGGTTCTTGATGCTTTGCACATAGATCATCCAGACTTATCCCAGAAGTTGATCTTTCAACAATATCCATGATTGTAATTTTGATGTCATTTTCCATAAAATCTGGTGCAACAGTGGCAGGTTTCTTTTGATCTTGTTTGGAAGAGGTTAATCCCTTGACAACTATATGCTTATTCAGCTCCAAATCTTTGCATTTACCCTCTTTTGGACCCAGACTCTTTTTTATCTCCAACGAAGAATGTTTATCCTCCTTACTTGCTGAAGAAGGTATCCCTATCTCCTTTGTTACCTTCTTAGGTAATTCAGAAGCACTGTGAACCTTCGGAGGTGCAGTTTCGCGGCCACCAAATGTGCTCTTTTCTTTCTTTACTGACAGTTTTGGAGATGCTTTTTCTAGGCTTTTGAAGCTGGATCCAGCCTCTTTCTTTAACTATGGCACTTACAACAGGCTTTTACTCCTGAAGACTTAGCTTCCAAGCAATAACTTGCTTATACACTTTTTGTAGTCCACCATCGGCGGTTGCCCCTCTAAGAAAACCTGCGTTTTTGAGCCATCCTTAATCTCACTCCCACACGGGCTTAATTTTGGACTATTTATCTTGATTATAGATCTATTCGCAATGACAAAAAGAAATTGGACTATTTCCATGTGTCAATAAAATTTTATGCTGTGCGTGAGGTTTCATCGCTGCCTGTGAGTATTATCCTCTGAATTGAGATCTCGAGCTTCCTCTATGCGCTGGCTTCGCTGTCTTATTATCCATGTTTCTGAGATTTGCTTCGTTGTATATCACACTGCAATAGGTTCATTCCTTTTCTATCATGTGCGTGGTCTTCTTACCAAGAATTGCCTCGACCATGCCTTGATATTTCTTCATGAAGTCGCCACCATCCACACGAGCAAAATAGCCGTTCATTGTGTCAACAACCACTTTATACTTCGTATTCTTCGATATTCATTTGGTATTTTAAATGGGATTCTTCGCTATGTGTAATGTCACTCTCTTCCTTGCCTACCATTCCTTTGAGGCCATTGCTATTTTTGACCGTAGTGGCCGTGTTCGCTGCTGGTATGCCGGGGTCTCTTGTCTCCTTGGATCCCTTGGGATCAACATGGATTGCCTCCCACCTTTTAGGTACTCCATGAATGCTCCTGCTCACCTCCTTCTGAGCACGTAGGACCTGCACAGAATCATCAGAGACGATATATACAAATAGTTCATTTAGATTACTTGGACCAACCCCCAGGATGAGCTACGCCCGAAGATGGCCTTCTGCGCCAAACACTTCCTCGAAATCAACAATGGACTCATCATTCGGCCCACCTATATCTCCCGTCATTGGATGCATGTTCTTCACATATCCTTGGGCCAGTTCAGAGTTGGCTCCCACAGGCTTCGGGTCGAGAGCGATCACCAGTAGGAACGGTCAGAGAGGATCTGCCAACTTTGCTCCCTCTAGGAGATTGAGATAGAGGAACACTTCATTTTTCCGGTGCCCCATCTACTATGAGATCAGAGGGAGGTTTCACTGTCTTTTCCGTGAATGTCCAACATTCACGACCTTCTTCAGGTATCATGATCAGAGGTCTCGCTCTCTATTTATAGGAAGCTCTCAAGCTCCGTGACGGGGTCCTCCATCCTCCTTCTAGGGAGACTACTACTCGACGGATCACATCTTTCTTTGCTGTGCTCTCGGGTGAGAGAGGCACCAAGCAGGGACTTGATCCTAGTGGCGATCCTCAGCTTAGATCTGTTAGGACTAGAGGGGCTTCTTCCCAGACCAGAGGTATCCGGACTCAGACACGGCCAAGGGCCTTCTCCCACAGGCGGCAGACCACTAGGTTCACCCAGAGAGCTCGTTTTTCCACGGATCATAGGCGTCTTAGACATCTCCCAGTTCTTGACACCAGACATTAGCACATCACCAGTTTCTTTCCAGCTGGCCTTGGGCGACAGTCGTGAGAGTTGGTGTCGTGGGTTTTCCCTTCACCTCCTCTACTTCTTTGTTCTCTCATTCTTCTTCTTTTGTTATTGTCGGAGACCCCCTTTGGGTTTTCCCCGTTGCTTCTGCCTTGCTTTGTATGGTGCAGTCCCATTGACCTATTTTTGTGGTCATTTGTTGGACATTTAATGTAATTATCTTATCTTATCTTATCTTCCTAAGAGATCACTCGATTATTAAAATTGGCCTATTACCGCATTCCCGTAGGCTAATGAAGATGGTAAGGGAATGCTTTGCGGAAAATACATGGGTTTAGTCACTTTAGCTCACTTTATGTCTTTTATTATGAAAGTGACTATTAAAATAACTTTATTTTATAAAGTGACTTTATAATATTAATGTGACGTCTAGGGCAGAAGTGTGTGGACAGCAGTGTGTGGGTTTGTCTGAGGGTTTTAAGACAACACGTGCTTTTCTCTAAGAGGGACGACTAGGGCATCAAAGCAAATTTCTGTTTGTAAGGGGCTTCCTCAAATTTCCGGGTATGCCATTGTTCTTTATTTGAGATAATAATATTAAAATTGCGTTGTAATCATTGGCTATCATACACATACCAGCAGCATATCAGTTCTCATTCTTATTGTAAAACCCTCTTATCTGATATTGGAAAAGCATTATTTTGGGTTCCATACTGTGTTATCTATCTACTCTTTCATATATATGCTTTATTGTTGTTATCTAACGTTGTAAGCAAGGATCCAAGCCCCAAATCAATCAGAAAAAATAAGGGCAGCATACGAAGGGATCTTTCAGTGGTATCAGAGCAGTGTATTCTCCTAGCCTGTGAGAGAAGGAAAAAAAAAAAAAAAACCAAAGCAATGATCTTTCCAGCCTGCAGGGTTTCGATTTGATTCTATGCAACCACGAGAGATTGGTCCACACAGATATTACACACGTAGACGAGCACAACAAGAGGCTGGCTTCCCATAGGCTAATGGAGATGGTAAGGGAATGCTTTGCAGAAAATACATGAGTTTAGTCACTTTAGCTCACTTTGTCTTTTATTATGAAAGTGACTTTATTAAAATAACTTTATTTTATAAAGTGACTTAATAAAGTCGAAGTGACTTTATTAAAATAAAGTGCAAATATTAAAAGTGAAATAAAAGACTATTTTTCCCAAAGGGGGGGCGACCCATATTGGAGACCTAAAAGTCCATAAAATGAGATTTAAGAGGAATTTGGAGTCTAGGGTTGGTTAGTTGGAATCTATATATTTTTCTCTTTCATTTCATACGGGTATTATGTCATTTCTTCAAAAAAATAGATTTTACAAATTTGGAGCAGTGCTTCAGATGAAACTGGTTAAGGACGGAAACCCTCTTTCAGTTCAGCCATAGGGGACGGAAACCCTCTATTGGATACTTGTATTTGGGGATGGAAACCTACGGATACGAAGGGCATTCATATTCAGTGATTGCAAGGGTGTGAAAGGTATTCTACAATCAGGTTTTTCAGAGTTTTTTATATCAGTTTTGGGACAGCATTGGAGAACAACTTGTGGATCGAGCAACTTGTGCCTTATCACGAAGCTCATTCATTATTGCTTGTTATGGAGAAGTTAGAACTTATTGTTTGCCCCTAGTGGCACGAGTTTGTGGTGGAGAAACCATCCTTGTCTATGCATTGTTTTGAGCCATCTACATTGATTGAGTGGTATGCATTGTGATGTGTGTATTGCTCAATGATGATTCATATGCATTGTAATTTTTCATTTTGGAGACATACATTGAATTCCTTTTCATATTCATATTTTCTTATGAATTATTTAGCTTCTAAGTTGGCGAAACATTGTTGGGCCATTGGTTCTTGGCGGTTTGTAAAGCATTGGATATTCTTGATGGGCATGCTACGATGATCCGATCTTTGTTTTTATTCACATATCATGTCAATTTCATATTTGTTTGTGGGAATTCATTCTTGGCTCTTGAGCAAATGCTTCTTACGGATCATAATGTGGTGATACAACCATTTTTCTTTTACATTATGATTTGGGTGGTATTCATGCATGTATTGCTCAATGATGATTCATATACATTGTAATTATGAAATATTTCGTATGTTTTGCAGTTATGCAATGATTCGTATGCATTGTAATTTTTCATTTTGGAGAACATACATTGAATTCCTTTTCAGATTTGTAATTTCTTATGGATTATTTAGTTTCTCGTTGGTGAAGCATTGTTGCACCATTGGTTCCTGGTGGCTTGTGTGGAAAACATTGGATATTCTTGATGGGTATGTTACGTTGATCTCATCTTTGTTTATATTCACATTGTATGTCAATTTCATCTTTGTTTGTGAGGTTCATCCTAGGCTCTTGAGAAAACATTTCTTATGGATCTTGATATGGCGATACAACTATTTTTCTTTCACATTCTGATTCCACTTTGGTTGTTTTAGATTGGGCATCTTTTCCTTCTTGTGGAAATTCATCATATAACTTTTCATGTGGTAATTCAACTGTCTCATTTGTATTTGGGCACTGTTTTGGCTATTTGAGATTATCTTCATCTTATCTAGGATCGTTATGGTGACCGGTGAGCATTCTTCGTGGATCATTGATCTTGGTACATGTTGATCTCTTTGGAGTGGTTATATGGCAACTCAGATTGTGAGATTTAGCTTTCAAGACTTGTGCTTTAGGACCTGTTTTGGAGGCATCTTGTTGTGGCCAACTTTTGATCATTTTGTTTTACCATTATGGGAAGGCGTGTTACAAATTCCATGGAAATGCTTTCCCATTTTTACCTAGAGCCTTCAAGGTGTGAGCATGACTGTCGTTCAATTGTATTCTATTTTATTCACCTGGCACATGCCACATGTTGGCTAGATTTTTTAGC
The DNA here is from genome assembly GCA_019776745.2 of Taxus chinensis. Taxonomy (NCBI): domain Eukaryota; kingdom Viridiplantae; phylum Streptophyta; class Pinopsida; order Cupressales; family Taxaceae; genus Taxus; species Taxus chinensis. The sequence goes on from JAHRHJ020003177.1 coordinate 514,025, forward strand.
ATATGGATTTGCACGCATGCAAATGACATGCAACAGTGTGGGAACGAAGTCCCTCCTCAATGAAGGTGAGGCTGCCTTTATTGAAAACCAAAACTGTATTTACATCTGTACATTCAAAATTGTATGTGGGGGGTGTTTTGGAACATCAATGGAAGAAAAGTGAATGAAGGAGATGGAATAGAAAGAAGGAAAGGAGTGGAATGGAATGAACTGAAAGAACATGCAAGAGTTAGGTAAAAACAGAGCCTAATATTGCATGAAGAGGAAAGATGAATAACCAACACAAATAAAACGGAGTTTGAGTTAGCCAAACAAGAACATGCAAAAGGGAACACACATGAGCAAGTAGATAGTCAGAGCTTGATCACTGTGAACTAGAACAACTGATTACTAATGTTGACAATAAGATCAAAGATAATATTTGCATGCAAGATTCAAACACCTAACATCTAATGAACATAAGAACACCAAATGTTACAAGAGACAATGAATGAGACACAAAGTTCTTATTCCATTAACTCCAAAATGTTTTTCACAAAGAACACAAAGTTTCTTCTTGAAACAAAGCTTGCACAAAAGTATTTTCTTCTCCTCTCTCAAAGTCACCTTTACAAATGAGCCCCTGACTTCCTTTTATAACCCAAAAGTTGGTTACAAAGTAGTTAGGGTTTTACATGATCATTAAATAAGGCACTTAAGTGACCTTTGACTTTTTCTAACCAACTTTATTAAAGACAACCCAAAAAAAGAAATTACTTAAAATATCCAATGTTTCCCAAATAACACCTTTTAAAATATACAATAATAACCAGTGCCTTATCCATTGAAACGGGGTCCGCCTATCTCAAACGTATGAGAAATGGACTGTCCCACTTCGCTAGATATCAAGAAAATCAACTCCCTGCACCGCCGGTGAAATTAGGATCCGCTGCTTTTGCCAGTTGAAAGGATCTAAACCTTCCCAAAGTTTCAAACATCTTTTCTTCTTCTGGAGGTTCACTTGGCCGAAGAATAGCCTCACAAAATACCTGCAATTCAAGAATTCTACTTGGCATATCATTTAAATTAACAATTTTAGACTGAGCATTCTCAAACAAGTTCTTCAATTTGATACACCGCTCCATGGAAACTGACGAGAAATTGTTGGCAGGAGTGTACATGTCTTTGAACAATCGTGAAAATTGTTCTTCCACCTGCTCCGATGAACACCTTTGATTATGCTCATTTACTAGGTTGCAGGGAATCTCAGCCATGAATTCCTGGATCAAGGAAAGTGAAGTGAAAACTTCATTGCACATGTTGTCATAATGGATCATAGAATCCACAAGAAGCGTCTTTCTTGATTTGAGATGTAGACACCAAAGAAAACGTGTCCCTCGATGTTCAAATTCGAGAATCCCTTCAATAGCCAACACTGAAGATTCCATACTTGTCATCTCCTGCAGACTGGGCAATATCTCATCCAAATTTGATATAGTAGAAACAAAAGTTTCTTTGAAAGAAAGAATTGGATCCAGATATACACTGATATCTTCATGAAGCTTAACTGCAGTCTTGATCGCTCCCTGGCCCAAAACGAGAATCTCTGAAAGCCAAGTTTTAGTGACATGGCCCAACGTGTTTATTTCCTTTGACAAATTAAGAGTCTCTTCATCTGGGGCAGCCACCGCATCAGGTACTGGGAAGGTGGATGATATGGGATTTATCAAATGCTGAACATACTCCACCAATTGACTCTTTTCAGCCTTGAGCCGAGAATTTTGGGACTTGTATTTCTCCAGTCTTTTTAGCACGATATCAATTGAATCTCGAGCCATCGCCATGTCACTTTCTAACGTAGATCTCCCAAGTCCTAGTCTGGAAACTTCATAGTCGGCTGGCGTCATAGCATTGCGCTCTTTATCCACTTGTGGAATGGCAAGGTCTGCAAACTTGTTTCCATCATTATCCACCATTATTCGAGAAAGTACCTTAGGCTTCTTAGGAATGGCGTCATTCGACAGTTTGAAAAGGGCATCAAAATCAATGTCGATTGGCTTGACAACTCTCTTCCTTTTCTTCACTTCAGAATCAACCCAAGAAGGAGTTTCATTTACTATCTCGGCATATAGAATCCTGGAGCTCGAATCAATATTCTCATTATTCCTGACATCATGAGATCCTTCTTGAATCCTATCAACGGCCTCGATTTGAGGAGACACAACCTCAATGTCCACTTCCTGATCATTCGGGAGATTTTGGGAAATCCCTTCATGAACTACGTGCTCCGAAGTATTTGATATTTGAATTACTTGCACTTGAGTGGGTGTTTGTTCGAAGCATGGCTGAGGATCATTTGCTACCAGCGTCTGAGTGCTATTAATGATGTGAGTGGAAGAATCTCTACTCGAGGTAGAAAATCCAGACACACGCTCCTTTCCTTCTTCAGGGTTTGGATCTTTGGATCTCTCTCCTCGTGACACGTTGCTCGGCGAAGTGGATTTTGGCAACCATTCTTTTCTTGTATGTTGTGTATGATTGGATGGTAACGAAGTTGATCGAGAAGAAACCTTGGTCGAATGGAGACCCCCTGATATAGGCAATTTTTGTGATTCCGAAACGTGATCCGGAATTGATTGAAATTTGGCAAGTTCCCTATCATACCAAGATATGCTTCTTTCGATAATTGGTTGGTTCTTGCCATCGAGAGAAAATTCATCTCTTTTGGTCCAGTCGATTCGAGGCAACGGTGTGAAGGCAATGGCATCATACGAGGGATCGACGACATCCTCATCATCGGTTATGAATGAATCGGGAGGACTCCGGATGTGGAAGGCCTTGATCTGAGCAAGTGTTAGGCGAGAGTACTCCCGTCTCCTTACCTCATGTTCATCCGAGCAAGCAGCCCAGAAATCCTCCATGGTAGGATTATGTTGATACTTCGCTCCCATAATCATTTGCATATAACCATTGATATCGAACTGGGCTCTCTTCACATATGGATGGATGGTTATGAGAGCAAACTCCTTTTCCATTAGTTGTGCACTGAATAAATTTGGGCATTGGTATTCCCCGATTTGGATCGGGAAATGAATTCCTGGACGGTGCTTGTCACTAAGTAGGCAGTGAACTTGGAACAATTGTCGTGCCAGCTCCATTAACGCCCACTTATCACTGACGTACTTGGGAAGTTTCCACGGGGTCCCAGCAAAGCCACTCACGCGAATGTAGGAAAAAGATGAAAATTGTATAAACCAGGTTCCCCATTGGGAAATGACACTCATGGCTTCTTTGGAAAACCTTTCCTCGGTATTTCGATTCAAGTTCCGGATCACGCGGAAGGTGAATGCATCGTTGACTCTTCTAAAATGGTGAGAACTATTTTTGAAGCTGAGCTGAGGGTAATAGTGAAAAACGTTGTTTGATGACCCCAGGATCCCTCTCGTTTCAAGTCCCGAAAATAGCTTTCTTCGTGCTACTGCATAGGTCAGATATGAGGTCATGTAGAAGCATCCAGTCATTTTGACTTCTATCAATTGCTTGTGAATGGTGTTGCTGATGATGGTGGCCCAGTCCACAAACTCCTTCTTGGCTAGGATGATACAGATAAACTGGTACATCCATGGGTGGAAGACCCTTGCAGAAGGTAAACCAAAAACTCGACTTAGGAGAGTGATCATGTCTCCAATCTCTTCCACGAACTCAACGCGGTACAGTTCTTTGGGGAGCCTGTCAATCCGAGGTCTCTTGGTTACCAGCCAATTGTTGTTAACCATTTTGCTCCATCTTAGGGGTTCTTCATCCCAGAACTCTTGCGCTGACTGGCGAGTGATATCTGCATTCTCAGGAAAGTCAGGTATCCCGAGCAACTCCTCAATGTGTTCAGGTGTGATTAAGAGGAAAGGCTCGCGGTTGTCTTTATAAATTCCTCGTCTCTCAGGGTCGTAATGCTCTGCACAAGCAATCACCAATTCCGGACACTGCACCGAGACAGGGAATGCTGCTGCTTGGGGTAGGCCACTGTGGTAAAGCCTATCAGAGAAAATGGTTTTGCCTTCAGTTTTCACTCGCTCGCAAAACTGTTGCACGTTGATGTGACCCAGATTTGTATCGGTGATGTTGTCATATGCCGACTTAATGGAGCTGGGAGGAATAATTCCTTGGAATTCATATTTCAGGGCAGATTTATTAGATTTTTCCACTGGCTTCCTCGATCTCCCTGCAGATTTGGATCTTTCGGCCATTATGAATTTAACAAAAGGTGACTCAGGCATGCCAAACAATGTAAACGGGGCTGGGTTTCAGTCTCCGACACCCCGTTGATGCAGAAAAAATACTTTTCCCTTTATTATTATTATTATTATTATTATTTTAAAAATAATAATAATAAAAACCGAGTAATTTCTACAACTTTTAGTATGTTAATAAAAACAAATTACAAGCTTTTTTGATTTTATTTAGTTATTTTGCGTAAAATAAATAAATTCACCCGTGGGTATTTGATTTGTATTGTCAATACAAACAAATCGAGACTAAGCTCGAATTCTAATTCTGACAATAACAATTGAAATATCCCGATTTTAATATTTGCGTGAATGGAGTTTCCTTTCTTCGGCGTGGATGCTGTTGTTTCAGCTGGCACTTTTCTTTCTCCTGCTTTAGGCAAATAAAACAAATTTATTCTCTTGTTGTCTATTGCTGTCTTCCTTGGCTGGGCGCCTTTTTCTCCAAATGCGTGGAAAATCTTGAAGACAAAAAAGCATGCTTTTCACCTCTGGGCGTGCTGAGTACCATACCTGTGCCTCTTTTTCTTTCTTGTTTAACTTTATTCCTTTAACCTGCAGCGTGTGGACTGCTCTTCTTCCTTATCCCAATGCGTGGGAAAAGAAATCTTCTTTTCTTCTAGCTGGCTGCTGAAACTGTATTTCTTTAATTTTCTTATTGAAAAAAAATTCTTTCCTTTTCTCCTGATTCATGGAAAATTTTGAAGCCTTGAATAGCTGACCCCTTCCTATTTACACGGCGAAAATATTTGTTTCCTGCTGGCTGCCATGGATCTGAGTTCAGAATAAAGAAGAGCCTACAGCTGCATGACGTTTTGCTATTTTCCTTCATTTGTTGCAGCTTTAGCAATTAATCTGTACGCTTTATTCCCAGATTCATCCGTCTTGCATACGCATTTTATGTTCTGAAGGCCGATGAAAATGCAGAATATAACAAGTCACAAAAACAATTCAGTTTTTTCAAACATACTTGCCCATGGTCGGTTCGCGTGTTTTTTTTTTGATTTTTTTTTTTAAAATTGTTCTTGGCAAGCCTTTTTTAATGCTGGAAACAGTATTTGCTTCTTATTGGCTGGTGCGTGATGGAAATGTTCTTCTGACTTTGGCTTTTCTAAACTTGTGCCCAAAATTCCTAGCAATGCTTATCTCTTTAAAACTTCTTTGCTGGCTAACAGCCTTTGCGCTCCTTCAAATGCTCTTCGCAAATGCAATTGTGAAATTTGCTGGCTCCTCTTTGTTTTGGAAAACTGTTCTCTTTTCTTTATTTTTAAAAATGCTCCTGTTCTTTTCTTGTTTTAAAAACTCTCTTTCTTCCCAAATGTTTGGACTGTTATTTCTTTTCTTTGTTTTAAAAATTGTTCCTTTTCTTTGCCAGGCTGGCCTTTTAATTGAAAAACAATTTTGTTTTTTTTTTAAAAACTGCTCTTTCTTCAAGGCGCTCCATGTCTTTGTCCCTCAGCCATGGAAACCCTCCTTGAAATTGCTGTCCTCCTTTCACTCTGTTATTGTTCTTTTTCTTCTTCTTGATGCAAAACGTCCTTTGAAAACAAAACCAAAAACCTTCTTGTATTTCTTCTTCACAATGGCGTTAGTTTCTCTTGCATAATGCTGACAAAATATTATGTCTTCTTGAAGAAAGAAGCAATTGAAGCTTCTGCACGACTTTTTCCAACAGGTTTGATGGAGGAAGTTACGAGGATTAATTCAACTTCCTCTCTTCTCGGGTAGTGGCTTAAGTGCCAGGGGGAAATGGGAAAAGCAACGGGCAATTGCCAACGGGAATGGCAAAATGGGTTGGCAATCCCCGTCCAATTTCCCCATGTGGGAAATTGGGGAATTTTATGCCCGTTTGCCAATCCATGATTTGGCAATTGGCAAAGGAAAACCCACGTGCGGGAAATTTGAAGGAAATTGCCAGGAAAGTGGAAATCCGGGTTCGGGAAGCCAACCCGGCAGTTGGAAACAAAAGCTTACTTCCCCGGCACTAAAACTTGTCGAATGAACTTTAATTTATATTTATTTAATTAAATACTCCTTAAGTGATTTTTTAAAAATTAATTTAATCAAACAAGGAGCAATTAATTAATTAAATATTAATTAATTATTTTAATGTATTTTAACGCGTTTTATAGCCTGGCGGGAAGAGTTCTCGCCTGAAAATCACGAAACGAAGACCGAAACGATCACAAAAATAAGACGATCGCAATGAGTCCAATGAACCACGCAAAGTAACACTTTTCAAAATTTTCTAATTTTTCCTTTTTTTAATTATTTTTTAACAATTTTGCGAAGTCAAAATTGGCTGATTTGCAGAAATCAGGGGTTTTAGCTCGAAGTCTGGAACACAAGAATGCTAATTACAAATTTCGATCCTTTAACCTGTAGGCTTTTCCTCTACTTATAGCACGTAGAGGGGAAATTACAAATGGGAGACTATAACTGAACTAGAACATGAACAAGAAGTAAAGAGAACATTTGGCAATCATCTTCCTTTGATTCCTCTCTTAGTGACATGCATCAAGAGTTCAAGCCAAAATTGTGCACATCTGTCACTTAACTCAAAGAGTCATTCAAAATAACTTAAAATAATGGTTTTTAAACCAATAACTTTTAAGTTTACAATTACATCCGGGGACATAAGAAATAAGAGAAGAAAGAAAAGAAGAAGATCTGCAGTTGTAAGTCCTACACTTTCTTTTTGTTTTGATACTGAATATACTTTTCAAACATATAGTTAAGAAATTTCCCATCCGCTTTAGCCACAACTTCTTTCTCTTACTTGAATTGTAGCAATCCTTAGTTCAAAAGTTGGATGCTCGCTTCCACCTCCTTCACCAAATTGCAGCAATCCTTAGTTCAAAAGTTCGATGCTTGCACCAAATTGGATCGTGGAAGAGTCCTTGGGAACTTTGATGGAGACTTGAGCTTCTTCATATATCTACTATTCATTATGCCCACACAGTCTGCTTTGTGCTTCTCCCATTTGTTGCCAACGTCCATCATGCTAATTGTAGTCACCACCGGTCACGTTGGAATCTTCAGACAATAATTGATAAATTGTGCATCCAGCTTGATTATCGTCTTTCCCGCAGCATCCTGGATTGTTCTGGATAAGAGATGGTATGACCTTGCACACTTCATGACAAATTCAGGCAACTGAGCTGTGACTGGGAATGCTGAAGCTCGAATAATTCCATAGCTCTTTATTGCCCGCATAAGAGACGTCTTTCCAGCCTTGGACTTGTCAATCAATTTGGAGAGGGGTTCGGGGCCTAAATCTGTGTCATTGATATCAACAAATCTGGAAGTAATGCATGATTCCGCTGATCCTTCTCTTTCATCCCTCTTCATCATAGCCGAAGCAATCTTTATCTGAGAAACCTTTGTCTGAACTCTTTTTCTTTTAATCTTGACGGAATTCTTTGTAATTGGTGCAGATCTAGTAATTTCTTCAGATTCGGAAGATATATTCAATGTACATGATGTTGATTTGAACTTCCTTTCACTTATATAAGCACCTGTAATGAATATCTGCAATTAATTCAGACAAAGATGGAATCTAGAGCATGAACACTTGTTTTTTATCACAAAAATCTGCATATAAAGCCCGCTGCCCTAAAATATGAGGCTTTGCTTGCATGCAAAGCAAACATAAATATTTTTAACTTCACCTGGGCACTTATACCAACATGCAGATAATTAACAAGGCTTAAAGCAAACTCCTCCAACCCTAGGCGCCAAACTTTGAAGCTTTCCGGCAATGAAAACCACTTTTTGATGCAAAAATCCTCCTTCTTTGGGTGCCAAAACTGTCCGGGCTGCAATCCTTTGCAAAAAGAATTAATTACATTTTCACTATGGCAGCCTGTTGTCCACTCAAAAAATTTCCCCACACTTAAAAGTGAATTTTCAAAATTTTGAGTATTGAATGTCTTCTCTGTTGTCTTTGAAATGTTAAAAGCCAAGAAGTTGTAACAGATCTGCATTCCTGGGTCATTTTGTGTGTTTCTCGCGTACTTCGCGTATTTTTGTCCCGCATGTCCCAGTTTCAAACGGGCCCCTTTGTTGCATTTTCGCCCGAGATGCCTGAGCCGCGTACTTCGCGCATTTCTGTTCCAAATGTCCCAAACACTTCCGGACCTGTTGTCACGTTTTCGCCCGGATTGATCAAGTCGCGTACTTCGGAACTTTTTGACCCAAATGTCCCAAGTCAAAAAAGTGCGCTCTGTTCCAATTTCGCCCGAAACACCCGAACCGCGTACTTCGCGCTTTCTTGTCCCAAATGTCCCAATTTCAAAAGTGCGCTCTGTTCCATTTTCGCCCGAAATGCCCCAACCGCGTACTTCGCGTGTTTTCGTCCCAAAAGTCCCGAAATGCATTTATGCACCTTCTTCCTGCTTTGCCCGAGCCGCGTGTTTCTCGCATTCGCGTTTCACATGTCCCAGATGAACCGAGGGCTATCCATACTTGTTTTTTTTTCACGAATATGTTGCCTTTAAAATTGGTAGATATGAATTTAATGCGCATTGATTTCCCTCTCTCTCCAAAACGGCTATATAACGCGCAGACCCCCTTTTACATTTTTCACACTGCTTCTTTGCTCGAACCCCTGCAATCTAATTTCCTGCGCACAAACCCGTTCCCTACTGCAATTCCTTCCCGAGTCTAGATTGCATTTCTCTCTCAGATACTATCAGTATGAAGATCAAATTCTAGGGACAAGAGCAAGTTTCACCACTAGAGTCTGCCGTTCTCAACATCGGAGACAGTGAAGCTCAACATCTCGATTTCGGCGATTTTTGGGCGAGGATGGCAGATGCAAACCCTACACCAATGGCACAAATGATTCATGACAGCGGTTTGGCCTTTGCTGGCAGTTTCCCGATCTCGGTACAGTGTGCTGATACCGTGCTTTCATGCGGAGCTCACTTCGACCCCGCCTCGAGTGAATTGACCAATATACACGGGGAACTCATCGCCAAACTAGATGCTGCCGCCATTAGCACTGCTCTGAGGATCCCAGAGATGGATAATGCCATAGTCGTTTCCCGGGATCAAGCACAGGCCCTGTTCAATCAAGACAGTGACAAATACAAAGCACGGGTGGCAAAGTCCTGGCTGAAGAACCCTAAGAAGGGAGCTTCTCGTCTGACCAAAACCCTCTTGCAGGCAGATTTCAATGAAGAATTGTCTAGATTTCATAATTCTGCTGGCTCGGGTTATGGGTTTGCCCACTACCAACGAATTCCATTTCTGGATGTGTCCCCGCTCATCAGTATGGTGTGCGAGGGAACGCAGAACATCAACTGGGCAGAGATCATCAGCATGAATTTGGCGGAGCAACTGTCCAACGTGCAGCAAACGAAGAAGTTCTATATGACTTCGTACCTGATGTACACTCTGGCAGCATCAAGGCAGTGGTTTGGTTTCTCTTACATAGATGAACACAAAGATGATCCAATATATGCCTACTGCCCGCAGTTCACCCTGGAGACCAGCAATCGTAACTTCAGAAGGGTCAACGATGCTTTCACCATGTACGTGGTCAGGCTGCTCGAAGGTGACACTGCCAGGAGGTTTTCTGATGAAGCTATGACTCTGATATCGCACTACGGTGCCTACTTCATCCAGTTCAGAAAGTTCTCTTATATCAGGTTAGCCGGCTATGAGGGCACCCCTCTGAGACTGCCCATGTTCTGTAATGATAAAATGGCCTTGATAGAGATATGCAGGCAACTAGACAAGTTGCATAGAACCTGCAGGGATAAGAGGATCACTGGTTTACACTTTCCCATCTCTTTGGGAAATTATACCTGCAAAAACAGCCCTAGATGCACAGAATGTAGAAAGAGCCCTGGTTCCCATCACGGTTCACTTCTTCAAGCCAAGGACTTGCTTCGACTTGAAGAGGTTCATTGGGCAGAACATCAAAATAGTCTATCATCATAGAGTTGATACAGAAGACTATTGGGCTGATTGTGCTGATGATTTTGAGGCTAGAAGGAGGCACTATGGCAGATTCTCCTTGCAATTAATTGAAGAACTCGGCCTATATCAAGTTCCTGAAGGGCTAAAGGATGACAACTCTGATCTATACTCGTATGAGTATGAAAATGTGGTTATGCACACTCCTTTAGAGGACGTGGATTGGAACAGGAAAGAGAGGGATGACCTGGCTGAGATCCTTGCTCCAGTTTTGGTCAGGACTAGGGTCTGGTTTGACAGGAAAGTTCGAGAGTTCAGGAGGCATTCAGGAGAATCCTCTTCTAAGGACGCTTCAACACCGAGAAGAGAAGCATCTATTCCAAGGTCTGAGACACCAGTGAAGACCCCTCCTGCCTCATCAACTCAGGGACCTGCAGAATCTACTCCTTCCTCATCCACCCAGGTATATAAGAAGAAACTCAAAGAAGTAAAGAAAGAACCTGTGGAAGAAGATCTCCAGGAAAAACAGGCAAATTTGCCTATAGGGCCAGAGAACATCATTGTTCTTAGTGAAAGTGAAGAAAGCGAAATGCCAACCCCTGCAAATGCTCCTGAAGACCCAGCTGATAAAGATAAAGAAGTCCAGAGCACTGAGCTTCCAGGTGCTGTAGATTCTTCTACCACAATTGCCTCCAGTGCCCCGCTCACATCTCAACTCGAGTCAACAGCTGCACAGACCTTGAGCGTCATGAGCTCCCTGTCTCTTGGTCCCCTTGCCCCTCCTGCTGATTCCTCTTCCTCTTTCGCGTGGGTGCAACCTTTGGTCGACAAAAAGAAGAGAAAATTCTCCTCTCAAAGCTCGGGATCAAATTTTGATGCTGTCGCAGCCTTGTTGGGCACCACCCCTTCTCGTGCCAAGAGAGCCAAAGTCACCTCCAGAATAGTGTCTGATGCTCAAGGTCAGCAATTCCTGGAGATTGCCAAGCCTACAACGGATAAATCAGAGCAGGACTTGCAGGCATCTGACTTGGAGCTCTCAAGAATCCCAATGGGAGAGTCTACCCCTGAAGGTGAAATTCACAACCTCCAGGAAACAGTCACAAGAGTCATTGGGAGGGTAGAAAAGGGCCAGCAAACTATTGAACAGTTGGAAGAACAGGCCCAAGTTCTCACAGGTTTCATCAAGTCCCTTTTGTCTAAGGACAAATTTTTGGACCCTACCCGCTTGACTGCTCTCCCACCTCCTGTAATTCTAAGCCAAGATGAAGTGCAGAGTATTAAAGATATGCACAAGTATTCTGTCTATGACAGAGCTATTGAAGCCATGGTGGAAGACATGCTTGTTGTTGGGTTAAACTTCATCGATGAAGCTTTCAAACTCCACGAAAAGGTGAACAATGTGCAACTGAAGCTCTCCTCCACTATCAATACCATGGATAAAGAGCTCAAAATCTGGAGCAGTTGCATAGTAGACCTTCGCCTTATGGGACAGACAGACGAGAACATTTTGCTGGCGAATAAAGTTTTTGATGATGCAAAGGACAATCTATCAAAATCATGGGTCTACAGCGTGGAGTGGAAGATCAGAGTCTTGGAGGAGGCTTTGGGAGAAATGAAAAACAGCTGGCAGAAGGGCGAAGCCTTCAAGACATTGGTTGTCTCGGCTTTCAAAGATATACATTGTCATCTTCAAGATGAAACTTCTGGTGCCCCCCTTTCCTTACAAGAGATCAAAGCTCAGTTCAGAGCTTTTGTAAAAGACAATTTATTCAAGGAAAGCTCCATCTCCAAAGAAAAAATGAAGGAGATCTGCTCTCTTCAATCTGCCATCGAAGAAGCAAATAAAGATTATCATACTCATGTCGAGTTTGATAAAGAGATGGAGAAGTGTCTGGGATTTTGGACTCAGTCTGCAGCCAACACGTCAGTTCCCCGTGGCAGAGACATAGCTGAGGCGTTGAAGAGATTCAGACAGCGGATTCTGAAGTCAGTGGGTCCCTCTCAGTGATCGGACACCTGTCTTCTTCCCCATTCTTTTCTCTTCTTCCCTTTCTTTTTCCGTTTTCTTTGTAATAGGTTGAGGTACTGCGAGTTGGCAGTCCTTAACTATTCTTTAGTTAAAAGAAACGGTTACAAAAAGTAACTGACTTGTAAGCTATATAATGGTATTTTCTACGCCATTCGAAAGGAGGAAGAACTTGGCATATTTTCTGGAAGTGTAAATAGATCAGAGAGAAATCAATACAAAAGGGCTTTCCATTCATTGTCTATCTAATCTTTGTTATCTCTGTGTTTTCATTTAATTTCGTGAAGATCATTTGTTTCTAGTTCGTTAGTCTCACTGATTGCATATTTTCAAATATTGCGAGTATAGTGATCTTGTACAACCAAGAAGGAACTTTGTGTCCTTGATTAATGAATCTGAAGAAGGTTATTTACAGAACTTTGTGTCTGGTAATCTCATCTTGTTCATCCAATGCAAACGATCTTGTTTTAAATTCACTGCAACTTCGCATACATAAAGGATTATTCTGCTATCTATAATTCTGCATGTTGCTCTTCTGCTCACCCTCGTATTCCCTTTCCTCAGTCCTTTTGTAACTGATGATCCTTGTGGAAAACACTTTCGTAATATCCAAGTTCAACCATAAAATCATGTTTTGTATATTTGTAAATAAGTTCGTTTCTGAATAAGGGAACCTCTCCCATTAAAGAGGAGGGACTTCTTGTCCCCTGACTGTTGCTCTTCTTAAAAGTCCTATTTGTTTTGAATCACCCAAGAAAGGATGCCTGGTTGTGCATGCTGCTGAGATCAAGGACATGAGCCATAAATTTAATTGAGTTTATTTTGTGGAATTTTCGCTAACCAGTTCTTATGGTTCTTTGTTAGATCCCTTAGTCTGGTTGGGTATTTTTGCTAGTTTGGGTTTGTATTCATGTATGGTTGTGTTTCAAAATCTAGGTGAGTCAAACCCTTTTTGACTCGATTTGGTTTCCTGTTTTAGATATCATTGTTTAATCACCATATGGGTCGCACTTTTTTGCATGGTTGTGAATTCTATCATTATAAGAAGTCAACTTCTGTATATGGAATTTTCACCCTGCAGCGCTTTTCTAAAAATCCTTATCTATCCAAAAAAGTGATCATGACTTGGGTAATTCATAGGAAATTTTACCATGTACCAGGCATTTTAATAAACGGTCATCCTATACTCGCTGCACACTGCTTTTATGATGTTTCACTTCCTTAAGTATCCCTGTTCAGTGCTCTTAAGTTGTTCTACATCAAAGCTTGCGACTTGCATTAAAATATAGCCCCTTTTCAAGAAGATGCGATTACTTCTCACTTGGCATGAATCTAAAGCCAAGTCTGATCAGGGTCAAACTTTTATACCTAGCTAGATACAGAAGAGTCCCATCAGGTGTTCTATGAGTAGCAAATTGGCTTTCCTTATGCTTCACAAAGTTGTGATCCATTTTTAGGCCTTGGTGCAAGGCATTGGAAATGGTTTCTACACATGCCTGCCATGTTTTTAATATTTTACCCTATACTCTAGAGGATGAAGGATGTTGCTCCACGCCAAGCATATTCTAGGCTGCATGCATTGGTACAATACCTTTCCATGCATTGGTCCATCAAACCTACACATGTGTCCAAAGCCTAGGACAGCAGATCCACCTCAAGGACCATATGAAGCAACTCCATTAGCCATTTAAATAGTCCCAAACATTTAGCCTGTTTGAACTTAGGTTTTCTTGTAGCAATAGTAATCCCTTCATGCTTGGGCATAGCAATACGTAGCTCATTATGGGATAAATCCTCATGCACTGCGGTTTTGAAGTAGTTCCACGTAATTACGAGAAGTGAGATCCATACATGTGCTGGTATTACCCAAAAGCTCAAGCTATTTGGGCTTGTGATCCATGATGTCAGCCAAGATATGGCATCACACACTGGCAAATGAAATTAATGAAGGATTCTATTGATCCCTATCGAAGGTTGCCATGTGATTTCTATCTGTCGAAGTAATCATACTTTCAAAGCTTGATTATCCTTCATTAGCTTGATGATACTGGAAAAACGTAACCTCTGTTGTTTTTGCAATTTTGCCATGTTAAGGTGCTTCTATCACCATTCTGCAGAATGGCTCATGCTTTAGTCTCGATGTTTGGTATGCTTTTTTACGGACCAGGAAATAAAACACAGCTCGTTCTGAATTTCGCTAATGCTTTGCGCTCTATTCAGCTTGTAGAAGGCCTACTTTGAGCCATCTCGCATCCTCAGACCTGAGTGATTGTCGAGAGGAACGGTTTGCTTCTTTATTCTCCCCACCTCTTCATGTACTCCTTTGCCAATTTTCAAATGCACAACACCTCATATGATATTTTTCACGGACCAAATAAAATGCATTTGTTTGATTTCGCTGTGCGCATTGGGTAACTTTTCAGCCTGTCAAGGTGACTCACTTTGAGATTTGATATTTTGAACTCGGATGATCGTCAAGAGAAAATGGATTAGTTCTTTGAATTCTCCCCACCTTTATATGCTCCCTTGCCAAATTGTAGATTCCCATGTGAGGTTTGGTATTTTTCCCAGGCTAAAACCAAACGAGATTTTCACAGTTTCACACCTACATTTTCCTAGCAGTTTCAGAGTCAACCTTGACCTTTAATATTTGCATTGCAAGAATTTTAGTGTTGCGAAAAAACTCTCTGATTTAACAAACTTTTGGTATGCTTAATAGGCACTTAATTAATTAATTTCTCAGAATAGGAAACCATTAATTAATTTTCCCATGTGTGCAATTATCATATGCCAGGCTGCCATATTGAATTCAATTTTCAAAGTCAGAGAATCCAGCCTAGAGGAATCAAGATTTTTGTCACGTCTTAACAATCATAGGATTTTCGCTCAAAGAAGGTGAAATTAATGTATGAAAGTTCCAAGCGCATAGGTATGACCCAACTTGATTTGTGTCAATAGATAATTGAGAACATGATACGATACCAACTTGAA
Source organism: Taxus chinensis (assembly GCA_019776745.2). NCBI lineage: Eukaryota > Viridiplantae > Streptophyta > Pinopsida > Cupressales > Taxaceae > Taxus > Taxus chinensis. The sequence continues at coordinate 529,229 of JAHRHJ020003177.1, forward strand.
TACGTCACGTGAAGTCGGTAAACACTCTCTCAGTTCTGCGATGCAAATCATTTAGCCGAAATGTGAGTCAAAATATTATTCCCAATGCTTGTTTGGATTAATTGCAGAAGTTAGTAGGTGCTCTCAAGCATGATGGCATCACTTAAATCAATGTCCAATACAGATTGAATTCGTCATCCTCTGAATCTGAAGAATTATCCAGATCTGCAACATGAGTAGAATTCAGTACGGCCAATGACTTTGAAGATCAAAGCGTTCTCGAATTGTTCAGATCAGATAGAACTAACACTGGTATATTGCAGCCATGGCACTTCGGGATGTCAAGGGAAGGGTCAACTAGAATTATTCATTAGCAATCTAGATTTGCTGATTGCGCAATAGGTCCCAGATCCATATCCAGATCTCATAATTGGAAAAGCTATCTGGCACAGTTGGCTTCATCGATCTAAGGGTGGCACTATTCCCTTTTACTCGCAGCCCAAGAAGAATAGGTCAGTGCGCTGGAAAATTTCTTCCTTCTAGATCATTGAGCATTGTGCTTCCAATAGACTTCCAGTTGAAGCCTTCATTGAATTTCATTCACCCGGAGTGCTTTCCAGAATTTTTAATTGCTTCATATGCAATTAAAAATAAAATGATGCAGTTATTTATGGCAACACTTGCACTGATGCATGTACTGGAGAAGAACTGCAAATGGCTTCAAGGATAAAAGTTGAAGACTGTTCGACTCATCAGGCAATACTTCTCAATGGAATTCACAATCACTTGATTCTCACAATCCATCTTGCTTCTAGATGGCAGTCTGCTTTCTAGTGAACTTTCAGATCCAGCTCACTTCACAAGATCTAAGTTTGATAATCAGACCCATTAAATGCAGAACATGAAAAAGGACAAGTCATTACAGCTTCCTTCTTCTTTCTCCGACAAAGTCTTCCTCTTATTTCCTCTGACAAATATAATTGAGCGATCAATTAAATTATACAACTTAAGTGATTGGTTTAAAAGCCATTACTTGAAGAAGTCAACTATTTGGACATAGGTGGCTGAGAATAATGCAAAATAGAAGGTTCTATTTTTAGTTGCAAATTATGCATGTTGCAAAGAGGAATTCCAGGAGAGAGATTGCCAGTTGTTTCCTTTCATGGATGCTTCCACATTGCTAGTTCAACTAAAAGCTTCCAAGACTTGTAATTGCCCCTCTACATTCTATAAGTAGAGGAAGAACTTCGGGTTAATGAATCAGATATTTGTAAGCAGCTCCCCTGATCTTCAAGTGTTGAAAGACTTTGTGCTGAAACCTCTTGAGAGACTTGAAGAGGAATTACAAGAGCAATCTTTCCGGAGAACTTTGTGTCACGGTGTCATTGTGTTTCTAGCTTTTGTATCTTAGAATCTTTAAATAAACCTTATGTTATTTTAGATCAAGATCAGAGCTGCCTTTGCATTTTAATTCCCTGTCAACATCTCATATCTATTGATTTCTTCTATGTCACATGCAATCAAGCTCTGCATTATCTACTTGATTGGGATGCACATCTTCCCCATTTCTTCATTCTGTGTTTCCTTACTCGAAACTCCTTTCTTCAAATAAATATTTCGTTTTCTTTAAACATTTGCTTACTTGCTCCAGAACTCTTACAACTGACCTTTAATATTTGAACTGAAGAATTTGATTTGGGAAAAATCATGGTATGAATTAGACTTGTGATGTACATTAATAGACTCCCTTATCCAGTAAGAGCTTCTCAAAACAAGATTTTCTATTTTTTCCAGGGTAGTTTCAGAGGCGATTTGTTCAGTTTTGAAGCCTGGAAGTAATAGCCAAAAATCAAGCTTCTGTCATGTCTTCACAATCTTGTCATCTTCAAACAAGTGCGGTTGTGCGGATCATCAAGCAAGGCCACATCATTCAAGCGTGTCCCTGTCAGCTATCAGTTAGCAGCGGGCATGATATTTCATCGACCAGTCTTAAAGTTGGAGCATTCTCGAATTGGATGATCGTGAGCAAATCAGAATGACAACACTTCGGGATGGTGACAAAGACAAAAGACATAACTCCAAGAAGTGAATTGCAATCTCGACTCTTGGAAGATCTTCTCAATGTCGAAAGATCAGGAGTTGGATTCTGACAAGCCAAGGTGGCGTAACGACTCCTGATCTCGCGACAAATGAAGAATTCACCATGGAAAGTTATTCAGAGCATGTGGAGAATTGTGTGTAATTGTGAATGTGAATGCGAATAAAGACAAAATTGCTCACACCAGGATGTTGCTCAAATGGAGAGGTGGATGAATTGCTCAAGTTTCAAGCTCGACTCTCTTGTCATCTGGAGGATTGTGGAGCACGGTCAATGAGTTCATTCCTGTACGACCGGGATAGGCGGACTCTTGGCCCAATGGATAAGGCACTGATCCTAGGTGTCTTGATCTAGGTGGCACGTTGTTGACTAGGATGTCTATGTGTGTGTCCAAGTCATTTAAGTGGGGTCCACATGTACCCATTGCTGTACTTTTTATTTATAAAGTGGTGTCATTGTTAAACTCACTTTTGACAAATTTTGATAACTTAAGTGGTTTCTATTTTCAAGTTACTTTTTAAAGTTGGTTGAAAAAGTCAAAGTCACTTAAGGTGCCCTATTTAATGTTCATGTAAACCCTAACTACTTTGTAACCAACTTTTGGGTTATAAAAGGAAGTTAGGGGCTCATTTATAAGGGTGACTTTGAGAGAGGAGAAGAAAATACTTTTGTGTGCAAGCTTTGTTTCAAGAAAGAAACTTTGTGTTCTTTTGTGAAGACATTTTGGAGTTAATGAAATATGAACTTTGTGTCCCATTCATTATCTCTTGTAGCATTTGATGTTCTTATGTTCATTAGATGTTAGTGTTTAAATCTTGCATGCAAATATTGTCTTTGATCTTATTGTCAATGCTATTAATATGTTGTTCTTGTTCACAGTGATCAAGCTCTGATATTTACTTGCTCATGTGTGTTCCCTTTTACTTATTCTTGTTTAGCTGATTCAAACTCTGTTTTATTTGAGTTAGTTATTCTTTGTTCTTCTTCTCTATGTAATATTAGGCTCTTTTTTTACCTAACTATTGCATGTTCCTTCCATCCATTCCTTTCCATTTATTTCCTTCATTCCATTCCATCTCCCTCATTCACATTTCTTTCCATTTGATGTCCCAAAACACCCCCCATATACAATTTTGAATGTATAGATGTAAATATAGTTTTGGTTTTCAATAAAGGCAACCTCACCTTCATTGAGGAGGGACTTTGTTCCCTTACTGTTGCATGTCATTTGCATGTGTGCAAATCCATATGCTAACAGTTTTTGGCGACTCTACTGGGGATTCAAGAATCGTTAACCAGTGCTTGGTTAAATCTTTATGACTATCCCCTCTGCACAAGCTCCAGTTCTTCAACCGAATCTTGTGCCCAATGAATATTTTCAAGGAGACATTGTTGCCAACCTTCGGATAGTAGCTTGGGAAAACCGTGAAAGCTTGCAGCAATTTGTGGTTGTTGATAGAGCCATTGACAGAGAAATCTACATTGAAGACCTTAGAAGAAGAGCACCCACACTTGTGGCCAGAAGACCTCCTGGACACGTGTTGATCATTGTTCATCGACGTGGCCCTCTTCCACCAAGGCAATAATTTGTATGACTATTACAGGTAACTCACCTATCTTGCAACCAAATCTTCTTTTTGTAGATACTCAAGAAGACATATCATCAGATTTGAGGCAAGCTATTTGGGAAAAGTGCACGAATGACTATCATTTTCATCTTGCCGCATCAGTATTGGATAATGAAGAAAATCAAGCTGTGAGAGTTGCTAGAGTCATTCAGGTGCAAAGAGATCAAGAAAGAGAGAAAAGAGAAAAGGCTAGAGCTGATCAGAATGTGCCAGTGATCCTTTCACAGTAAAGATTTCAAACTGGCAGGAAAGAGGTTTACACGAGGAGAAAAAGCTAAAGGTCGATCTGATCCCATTTTTTATTTTCAAGGAAAGTTTGGTTTCAAGTTATCTCCTCCAAGGAGGAACACTCCCCGTAAATCTGTAAGCCTTGCATCAAGTCCTGAAAGAGCAAGTAAGGGAGGAATCACTACAAGTCAAGCACTTGTTCTTTCTCATGTTGTTTTACCCTCGCATACAACCTTTCCCAAGATGGCAGTTAACGTACCATGGGGAAATGCCATAGGCCCATTGGCCTTACCAGCTCGACATGACCTCCCATGAGGATCGATGAAGATTCTTCCCAAGTTCAATGGAGATGGGAAGACTTCACCTGATGACCACATTTCCACCTTCTTTGCTGCATGTGCAGTTTTGTCAGTGGAATATGAAGATGTTGTTGTTCGCCTCTTCATTGAAACATTGCAAGACATTTCCATGGATTGGTTTCATCATCTCCCGAATGGATGCATTACAAACTGGAATGATATGAAAACTAAGTTTGAAGACAGGTTCAAAATGGCAGAAGATGAACATGCCCTTCTTGCCCAACTATCTCAAATGAAGAAAGAGCCAACATAACCCATGAGGAATTTTGTGGCTAAGTTCAACAAAATGGTGAACAAAGTTCCTGCCGGAATCTGCCTGAACCCTGACGGACAAAAATGTTTCTTTATTAATGCACAACAACCAGAAGTGTGCTATCAACTGAGAAGGGCTAGAGTGGCTACTTTGGAACTTGCTCAATCCTTGGCAATAGAAATTGAGGATGACTTAATCATGGTGGGAAAATTCAAGAAAACTTCCCTCAAGGGAAAGAGTCAAGAAACCCCCAATGCTTCTGAGACCATACTCACTAAGTTGGCTAATGATGTGCTAGCTTTGAAAAAGCAAGTTGCTCAAAGTAGTAAACCTGCTACTTATAAAGACATCCCAAGAAAAGGCTATGTTCCCAACAAAGCCAGAATCACAGGCGCTCCAACAAGGCTTGCTATTGAAGCAACTCCCGCAACTAACTCAAAGTGTGATTTCATTGAGGAAAGTGATGATTAAGTTGAGATATTTGAGGTTAACGAAGAAGAGCTAGACTCTGGGACATCTGAACCTAAAATTGAAGAACATGAAGGAGAAAGTAATAATCATTTATTTGAGTACGTTCAAAAGAAGAAGATGAATATGAAGAAATTGTAGAAGATATGAATAGTCAATCCTTCGTTGTCTTCACACGCTCTCAGAAAAAGGAGCAGAGTACCACTAAGGTGGAAGATAAAAAGAGCTCCAAGGAAGTTCCTAAAGAATCTAAAACTAAGGAAACTTCCAAAGAATCTAAAACAACTGAGATTCCTAAAGAGTCCAAGGTGACTGAGGTTTCCAAGGTCAAAACTATCTTAAAGAAAGGAGGACCTTTGTCAAGTCAATCAGTTGATAAATCAACTACGAAGAAAGTTTCTTCTTCCACATCAGTATCAACTAAGCCCGAAGCAAAGGTCAAAAGTGAGCCATCATCAAGTTTGAAAGAACTAGTATCTGAGACATCAAGTATGGTCATTTTTCCCAAATTTGATATTATTGATCATATCAATAAAACAAAAATTTCCATGTCACAAGCAGAGTACTTGAAGTCCAATAAGGATCAACTCGAGAAATTGGTCCAGTTTATCAAAGGTGACTCTACTGTTCATTCCTCTAAAGGAATTCTATGAAAACTCCCAAAGATGGGAAGACTCAAAATATTGTGGTGGCCACTACACCTTCAAATGAAAAGGTTGAACCTTTCTTTGTGTCCTTTCTGATCAACGGATGCAAATTAAGTAATTGCATTATAGATTCTGGAGCCTCGGATAATGTGATGCCTGCAAAAGTAGCACATGCTCTTGGGTTGACTTGTATGAGAACATTCAGATCTTGTTACTCCATGGAGACAAGACAAGTTCCTCTGATTGGGTAGATTAAAGATGCTCAAATGGTTTTAGCTCAATTTCCTCAAAAGTGAGTCAAGGTAACCATTCTAGTTGCTGACATTCCTGCTTCATATGGTATGTTGTTAAGCAGGAAATTTTTCAGAGATTTGGGTGGTGAGATTCAAATGGACTGGTGTCATGCTATGATTCCTATCAGTGGAGAAATGAAGAAGCTAATATCTGGAAGACTCAGGAAAAATTCACGGTAACAAAAACCGATGATCCTCGCGCACAGGTCCTGTTTCAAAACTCAAGTATGGGTAATTATATGATGACTACAGAGGTTCATGCACCTGAGGTCACTTGCCAAGATCCCAATGAGATCTGGACTCTTGAGTTCGATGGAAGTTGTTGCTCAACAGGTTCTGGCGCAGGAGTGGTGCTTATATCTCCAAATGGTAAAATATTTCCTTTTTCTTACAAACTCCAATTTTCAAATACTAACAACACTGCAGAATATGAGGCATTAATCCTTGGCCTCCAAGTTGCAGAAGAGAAAGGGATCAAAAATTTGAAAGTCTTTGGAGATGCAGAGTTGATCGTGAAACAAGTAAAAAATCAGTTTCAAGTAAAGAATGATCGTTTGAGACACTACAGAAATAAAGTGTGGGACGCGATAGAAACCTTCGATGCTTTTTCCATATAATCCGCCCCTCGTGAAAAGAATGACAAAGCAGATTCTCTAGTAGTCTCAACTTCATTAATGATTCCTCATTTAGAGTTTGATAAAGACAAATACACCATTGAAATGGTTTTTAGGCCAAGTGTTCCTGACAATGCAGAAAATTGGCAAGTCTTCAATGATGATCAACAAATTATTGCCTTCTTGGAAAAGAGGGATAATTTTGAACAGTTGTACTTTGAAGGAAGTGATTCTGCATTTCGTGAATCGACGACCTCACCCATTCAAAAGGAGTTGAGAGTGAGGATCCTGGTGATGGCATCATTCAACTCAAAGGAAATAAAATTCCAAAAGGATTGGTTTCACTTGAAGAACTTTTTGATAAACATGACAGGTTTATCAAAGAGAAAGAGCAGGCAGGACCTGTGAATTCTGCTGACTATGAGCAAGTTGACATTGGTACCAAAGACAAACCTCACCTAGTCAATATTGGTAAGTGTTTCTCACCTAACGAGCGTAAGAAATTTGTAAGCCTCCTTACCAAATATTCTGATGTCTTGGCTTACTCATATGAAGACTTGAAGTCTTTCCAACCTAGGGAAATGGAGCATGCCATACCTTTGAAACCTGGTGCAACTCCATTCAGGAAGAAGCAAAGACAATATAACCCCAAGATAGTAGGGACAATATTCCATGAGGTTCAAAAGATGTTAGATGCATGAATAGTGTTTCCTATTCGACATTCAACTTGGATAGCTAATATTGTCCCAGTTCACAAGAAAAATGGAGAAATTAGGATTTGTGTGGATTTCCACAATCTTAATCAAGCTTCCTTGAAGGATAACTATCCACTGCCGGTCATGGACCATATTCTGCAGGCAGTAACTGGATCAGAAATGCTATCCATGCTAGATGGTTTCTCTGGTTATAATCAGATTGAAGTGGCTAGAGAAGACCAACATAAAACCACGTTCACCACCCCTGGGGTACGTTTGCGTATAGAAGAATGCCTTTTGGTTTGATCAATACTGATGCAACCTTTCAAAGGGCTATGGACATGGCATTCACAGATTATAAAGACAAGATCATCGTAATATACCTAGATGACTTGACGGTTTTCTCAAAGAAGCGAGAAGATCATCTAAGAGATTTGGAGAAAATATTGCAAAGGTGCAGACTTCATAGAATCTCCCTGAATCCAAAGAAGTCTGTGTTTGGAGTTATGGAAGGGAAACTCCTAGGTCATATTGTTTCTAAAGAAGGAACCAAGATCGATCCTGAATGTGTTCAAGCTATCAAGAATATTTCCTTACCTACAAGTAAGCCTGGAGTCCACTCATTCTTTGGGAAGGTGAACTTTTTGAGAAGGTTCGTGCCAAATTTTCTGAGCTAACCAAAGAAATTGCTGACATGATGAAAGGAAAAGAATCCTTCAAATGGTCAAAGGAAGGTAGGGGAGCATTTGAACAAATCAAGGATGCTATTGCAAAAGCTCCTACATTGGTGTGTCCCGATTTTAAAAAGGATTTCATAGTCTATTGCTATGCTTCCCCGCACATGATCTCTGCCATCCTGACTCAACATAATCAAGAGGGAATTGAATCTCCTATTGCATTCATGAGTTCTGGATTCAAGAAACATGAACTGAATTACACTCCCCTTGAGAGGCATGCGTACGTGGTGGTTAGAGCCTTGAAACATTTCAGATACTATGTATTGAATTCTCACACCAAAGTCTTAGTTCCAGACACCACAGTTAAATCAATGTTGACACAACAGGAACCAGGATCTAAAAGAGGTAATTGGGTCTCCAAGATCCAGGAATATGACTTGGACATCAAGCCTACCAAGTTAGTTCGAGGAAGAGGACTCTGCCAACTCATCACAGAGAATGAGCCACGAGATGACTTTGAGGAAGAACCAGTTGAAGAAAGTTTACCACTGGTAGTTTTCGTCAGTACCACAGATGAATGGTATTCTGATATAGCTTACTTTCTCACATATGGCGAATGTCCTGAGAATCTGACAGCTAAGGAAAAAAGAGCTATCAAATTAAGAGTTGTCAGGTACGTCATTTGGGACAACACCTTGTTCAAGAAAGGTATTGATGGCATGTTCCTCAGATGTGTTGATAAGGAACAACAACCCAGGTTGCTTGAAGCTTTTCACAATCATGCTTGTGGTGGTCATTTCTCTGGACCAGTAACAACTCATAAGATTTTGTGAGCACATTATTACTGGCCCACTATGTTTTTTGATGCTCAAAAATGGGTAGCCAAATGCGAAGCTTGTCAACAATTTGTTGGAAGACCTAAATTGGCAGCTTTTCCTTTAAAGCCAGTTGTCATTGAAGAACCCTTTCAACAATGGGGGTTAGATTTCATTGGGGTCTTGAACCCAAATTCCAGTGCTGGTCATACTCACGTGCTCATGGCAACTGACTACTTTACGAAGTGGGTAGAAGCCATTGGTAAAACAAACATCTACTACAGTAATTTGTGACTTCATCAAAGAGAATATATTGGTTCGTTACGGAATTCCACAAAAGATCGTGACAGACAATGCCACCAATTTCTCTTCTGTAGAGATGATAGGTTTTTGTTATGGGTATGGGATATCTTTATCTCATTCATCAGATTACTATCCTCAGGGAAATGGTCAAGCAAAATCCAGTAACAAAAACATCATTACTATCGTGCGCAAGTTAGTCGAAGAAAATCAAAGAACTTGGCACAAAAAGTTATATGATGCATTGTGGGCTGACCGCATAACTCCCAAAAGAGCAATTGGAATGTCTCCATTCCAACTCTTGTATGGAACTGATGCTCAAATTCCCATTACATTGGAGTTACCGGCATTACGATTGGCTCAAGCAGTTGACGATGAATGCTTCGCCAATGCGTTGGATAAAAGGATCATGTTCCTAAGCAAGCTTGAAGAACAAAGAAGTCAAGTAGCAAACAGGATCGAGGAACACCAATCCAAGGTAAAGAAATTGTTTGACAGAAAAACTAAGGAGAGACAATTTCAAATCAATGACCTAGTTCTTCTATGGGACAAGAGGCGTGAACCAAAAGGAAAGCATGGGAAGTTTGATTCACTGTGGCTAGGCCCTTTCAAAATCAGGCATTTCTGTGGAGATAACACCTATTACTTGGCATATCCTGATGGAACTCATTTTCCTCTACCCTACAGTGAGTAATATCTCAAGCACTAGAAAAATTGAAAATGGGTTTTCCCTCGTATGTACATAGGTAATTAGGGTTTTGTTTGTTTCCATTTCCTATTTTTTGGTTTCCTCTCTTTTGTCATCCCATTTTTGTGCATCATCATTTTTGGGATCATGTTCATTAAATTTTTGGGTCTGGGTCCGTTGTTGTGTCCGTGAAGTCCTTGTCCCCAATAAGAGCCAGTTGTTATCAGCTAATTTTGACTTGCAAAATTAATAGCGTGAAAATTTTAAAAAAAATCAAAAGTGTCCTTTCTCTGTGATTTATCACCTTCATCATGATCATTTTATTTCTGATCGTTTTGGTCTTTGTTTCATCCATTTCGGGTAAGAACTCTTTTTTATGTCGCAAACCATGTTAATAATTAATTAATTAATATTTAATTAATTTCTTACCTTTTATTTAATAAAATTAATTTTATTAAATTTTGGGGTTTTTAATTAATAAATATTAATTTAAATTCATTAAAATTAATCAAAAAAATTGGAAAACTTTTCTTTTTCCTCAAAAAAATTAAAATTCCACCTCCAATTGTCGGGAATGCCAAATTGGCTCTCCGCTTCCTTTTTTCCCTTTCCTGGCAAAAGCTTTCATTTTCCCCCGCTTGTGGGAAATTCCCTTGTTGATTTCCAACCCAATTGGATGTCAAAATGGAAAAATATCTCCCATTTTGGAAAGAAATAAACGGTTATGAGAAAACTTCTTTAATCCTCTTAATTTTTCCTCCGTGAAAGACTGTTGGTAAAATTCATGCGAAGAAGCTTTGAAGCCCGCACAGAGCCCACGCTGCCCAACAAAGAAAAATCAGGAGAATTCAGCGCCAAGAAAGATTAATTATTTTCTAAATTTTCAGGCAAAAGACATTAGTTTCCACGCCAAAGTCTAAGTCTTCACACAGGAGGAGGAGATTGTCCACGCCAAGCAAAAGAGGCCACGCATTGCAGCAATAAAATTCCACGCATTGGGTAGAGTCTACACAGTCCAAAGCAAAACACAAGTCTACAAGGATATTGAAGCAACTCCATTTGCCATTTAAATAGTCCATGCAAAAGCCAAGGGAGGAAAAAGGAAACGCAAAGCAATAGAAAATGCATTCACTAGGCAAAGCAATACGCAGCCAAAGAAGATTCATGAAGAAATAGGATGAGTTTTCAAGATATGGTAAAGCATTATCCGCACTTGGTGATCCAAAGCAATTGGCCACTCCTCAAGCGGAATCCAAGAATTCCCAATCTCCCATAGCTGACTAGCTGGTTTACCATAATGGGCTACCCTGACCCATCCCATATTCTGCATTTGTTCCATAATAGGTTTGAGCTGGGGATATTGATGGATGATAGGGGCCTGCCCATCCCAAGAGTCAGTCCATAATTTGGCACATTACCCATTATTAACAATCCAAAAAAGTTGCTTCTTAATCATATCTTCTCCTCCTTTGATGAACTTCAGGGTAGGAGATCCCTTAATGGGCAGTGTAGATCTAATAATTTTCTCAGGAGAATTATTCTCAGCATACTTGGCTCTGAACATGGCTGCCCATAAATCATTAGGATAAACAAGCATTCTCCAATATAACTTGGCTGCCAGAGCCTTATTTTGCTTAGGCGAAGATCTGAATCCCAAACCTCCTAGCATTTTTGGCCGGCAAAGAACATCCCATCTAACCAATGACCACTTTTTCTTATCTTGAACGCCACTCCACAAGAATTTCTGGCAAATAGTATCCACCTGTTTCAAAATAGCACCAGGGATGTTTAGGACTGAGGCAACATAGATTGGCATAGCTTGAAGGACCGACTTAATCAAAGTCATCCTTCCTCCAGAGGAAAGCCATTTATTAGTCCACTAAATTTGTGTTCAAACTTGCTGATTAACCACTGCCAATCTCTTAACTTCTTGGAAGCTAAAGGAACCCCCAAATATTGACACGGGAGCCTTCCTTTCTGAAACTGGAAAATTCTCAGAATTTGCTCTTCTTGTCTTTCAGAGCAGTGAAAAAAGAAAATGTTATACTTTCCATGATTAATAGTCTGACTTGTAGCAGCTGAAAAATGTATGAAGAACTTTTTGAAACTGCTTAGCTTCCTGTTGGGTAGCCCTCCCCATCATAGTGGAATCGTCAACAAATTGGAGATGAGAAAGCGGATGACTATTTGTGGCCAATTGAATACCATGTATTTTTTTCTCCTGACAGGCTTTACGAGCAAGTCTACCCAAACACTCAGCCATAATTATGAATAGGAAGGGAGATAAGGGATCTCCTTGCCTAATACCTCTAGAAGCGCCAAAGAAACTGGAGGGAGACCCATTCACCAACACAACAAAAGAGACTAAAGAGAAACAAGTCTTCACCTAATCATAATCCATCTCATGGAAAACCCTAATTCTGAAAATCCAAGTCTTTACAAAGGAAGCCCCAATCCACTCTATCATAAGCTTTGGAGAGATCCAATGGCCAATTAATAAACATAGCTGGAGTTTTCTGAACCTCCATAGAATGCAAAATTTCCAATGAGCTAACACAATCTCATCATGGATATGGCGACCAGGAACAAAGCCCCCCTGCTCTAGGAAGAAATGAGATATAATCTTGTAAAGAATGGGTTTAAGTCTTTCCGCTATAACCTTAGTGATGATTTTATACAAAACATTACATAAGGCTATAGGACGGTAACCGGAGACCTCTTCCACCTCATTTTCCTTAGGGATCAGGGCAATGTACGTCTTATTAATGTCCTGAAGCAAATTATTAGTCATTCTAACTTCTTCAACCACCTGTAACAGGTCTCCTTTAATAATGTCCCAAAAAGTCTGAAAGAACTCAATAGGAAAGCCATCCGGACCAGGGGTTTTACCTTTCTTCATATTGAAAACAATTCCGTGAAGTTCTTCCTCCGTAACCGGTTGGGTCAAGTAATCATTATCCTGTTGTGAAACACAATTAGGAAGAACATTTAGAAGTTGTTGCGAGTCCATATCCAAGGATTGAGAAATAAACAGCTTGCTGGAAATACTGTGCAGCCACCTGTTGCATCCCAAGCATGGAGTGGACCTTTGAGCCATCATCTTTAGCAAAGGAGTGTATATAATTGTGGGCCCTTCTAGCTAAAACAGATTTATGGAAAAAGGCAGAATTTTTATCCCCTTCCTTTAGCCACTGAATCCTAGCTTTTTGTTTCCACATTATTTCCTCCCTAGTATCCCATTCCTGTAATTCAGCCTTTAGAAGACATTCTTTCTTAAAAAGCTCTGGAGATAAACCAGATTGTCTATGCACAACATTAATATCTTCCAATTGCAAGAGAATCCTCTTTTTTTGCTCTTTAATGTCACCAAACTCATTCCAATTCCAAGCTTTAAGCTTGAATTTGAGGAAGGTGAGTCTCTTGACAAACCTGTACATAGGATTACCAGATCTGGGATTTCCTTCTATCCACCACTACTGAACATATATAGCAATGTCTTTGTGTCGGAGCCACATCAATTGAAATATGAAAGGGGTCTTGCATGGAGTTGTTCTTCCCATTTCTAGGCACACCAGCCAATGATCAGAATCAGTATTATTAAGAATCCAGGTCTTGGCAGCATGAATGATTGCAAGTAACTTCTAGTCAAATATTTGATAACTGTTTAGAGTCTCCCATCTTATTGCACTATAACCTATTATTCTTGCATTCTAGGTCAGCATATCTATTGACATTATATTGTTAGAGAAAGGTCTTCAGGTCTACAAAGTTCCCCAGGTAGCATAGAAATAACCATTTACAATCATGTCTGAGGAGGAAGATGCATATGCATGTGCAAGCCTTAGTACACTCTGACATGATATTTATGCCCTCCGCTATAGGTAGTAAGTCAACAAACACAGCTATATGCAAGTAGGCCACTTATGCACCATGCAACATGGTTAGTGTCGAAGGAGGCAAATTTGTGGCAGTAGACAATCTAGGGCTACCAGCAGCTAGAGGGCATTACCTATTGACACAAGAAATTACCCTCTTATAACACAATAAATCTCCTCATTTTCATCCTTTCACCTGTCCGAAACAATAACCAGCTTAGGGTCGCCTAGGGTTATCATCATCAATTTATCATGCAATAATTGAATGAATAAACAATCTTAAATTTATGCTGGAAAAGAGAAGTATTCTAGAAAAAAGATGGAATAAAAATAAATTTGTTTCTATTTTCAAAAGTTCAATTGCACAACTGAGAGATAGAGCTGTTAATATTCCTTATAAATTTCATTCTGTTGTGTAGGCTGATTGCAGCAGAAAATGAGTCAAGATTTAAGGATCAAAACAACAACACAAGATTTCCTTCAATTGAGGACACAAATTGACCAACTTCTGGAAGAGTATGAACTTCAAATTTGCTGCAAGGAAAGCAATCCTCAGACTAGTATAAAATCTGGTTGCACTCCAGTACGATGCAGAAAATGGGTACTGGCAACCCTGAAGATTCTTGGATTTCCTCGGGTGACTCATGGTATTTGTTTGGCATGATCTCTGGGCTAGTCTCTATCATCACTAGCAGCATACTATCGTATGCTATGCTTCAAATGAGATTTGCAAGGTCTTGTAGTATTCTCAATGTCACTTTAAATCCTGACACACTTGGAGTGAAGAAAGGGATTAGTCACTTTGTTTTCCTTGCCCATTGAGCAGTCCTTTCTGTAAGCACTCAAAAGTTGATAGACTAACAACACTGTCAGTTTACCTCAGCGTTCTATTTCTCATACAACTGTTTGGTTTATTATTGCATACTGCATTTCTGTACTATGGACATGCCACAATGATGTCTAAACTAGTAGTCATACAAGTTCAAAGGGGCCTGTGTGGATGTGGTCAAGGTCGACTTACCTAGAGGGGTATGTACAGAGGTGGAAGATGTTGACTTGGTCGGAGGGGTCCTGTTATCCAATTTCGTTACCCTGGCAAAATTGGATGACAGGCAGGCTTGCATTGTGACAACCAGTCATAGGGACCCACTTGGTAAGAAATGGCAAATCCAATGCACAACCCCGGGACACCTTCATACATCCCACCCAGCCTTGGCACAGCTGGAGAATCCAAGAAATAACACAAAATGTTCAAAGGAGTGTATAGACTTCAAGAGAGTAGTCTCCGGCCCTGGATGCAACTCAACGAGTTCACAAGCGAGCCACTTCCTAACACTGAGCTCTTTTAAGCATGCATCGAGTTGTGCTAGAAGGAGGAGTTCATCGAGTTGTTTTAAGTCAGAATTGAGCTACCCTATGTACATTGAGCTATTTTTATAAAATGCCGAGCTGATTTGCAGGGAAAAGCCGAGCCATTGTTGAAGAAGGGTCGAACTCTGCTGGTTACCACCGAGCTATTCTCCTTACAAAATGAGCTATATGGTTAATGTAGAGAACCGAGCTATTTAAAAATGGTAACTGAACTATTAAGATGGACCGATCTGTTATACAGAAGAGCCAAGTTCTTTCATACGCGGTCGAGCTTGAACAAACGAGCTCATACCGAGTTGGGGAGGCTTTCACACTAAGGTAGCTCGGTCAAAAGCTCGTCGAGCTCATGACACAATGTGGTGATTGGGATCGGCTTGTGAACTAGGCCAAATTGGAGGTGCGGCTTGGCTCGAAATCAGGAACCTTGAAGCATTGGGGAGCCACGAGGTAGAACTCGAGAGGAATGAATAGCTCACCTGACAAGCCATGCAGAAGGGTGAGTCAATGCATGGAATTCACTGTTGCATTCGAGCCAGCAATACTAAAGGCAGTTAGAAAGCAAGCCCAAGGGCTTGGAACACAGATCAATCACCATTAGGCCCGTAATAAAGAGCAAAAACAATCCAATTTGGATAAGGCCGAGTTATGCCTGCGGGGGCTCGCATTAGCAAAGTTGTCGAGAGAATGAAAATCCAGGGGCTTAGACTCGGTCAAGGAAGGCCAACACTAAATAGGCGGTTGAGTTTTGCTATGGCTCGCTGAGCCATCGAACGAGTTGAAGACTTTCGCGGCAAAGTCGGAAGGGAGAGGGCCGCGCATCCCATGGACATGTGGGCTCCCAAAAGTCGATATCGCCATGGTTATAGTAATATTCGGGTAAAGAGGGTGTAAGCGGCTCGAAGAGCCTGGGACATTCGTGCAAGGGAAAGCCGATGCACCCGACGTAGTAAGTTGCGGCCGAGTTGGAGGATGTGAGCTTGAGGAGCATGGGACATGTGGGACAAAGAAGTTCGACTTCGCTGATAAAGGATAAGATGTGGGCCCGAGTTGGAATGTGGGTAGCGGCTCGATCAATGACCCATGCAGGTCAACGACAAGTTTGAAAACCCCCCTGCGGATGTGAAGGAGTGCGGAAGCCCGAGTTGTGGGTGAGTCGAGAGTTCGGCACACGGGCGACACGGGACGCACGAAGCCGAGTTCTCTGCAGGTATGGATGACCCGAACTACATTGAGCGCGGTCTCCTAGGAAAGGTGCGATGTGGCTTCAAGACTTAGCGAATAGAGGGGTGAGTCAGAGGATACGATGCCGAGCTAGATGGGTCGGCCACAAAATCAAGGTAGGTTAATGCATTGTAAAATGTGGCTTGGCGCTCGATACAAAGGAAGCTGGTGTGTTGGAGTGATAAGGTGGCGGGATCTCCAAGTTAATATGTCGCCACGTGGAGCAACTTGGCTCAATGGGAAAGGGGTGACTTAGCATTCAAAATAGAGGACTCGGGGATGGGGGAAGAAAGCCATCTCGGCCGCGCTGGCAAGATATTTAAACTTTGAAGCATCAACCTTTTCCCCATTTCAAGCAAGGATAAATCAGAAGGTGGAGCCCACCAATATTTAAATGCTTAAAATCATTTTGTAAGGATGTAAAACTATGGAAAGGAGAAGTAATGTATTTCCAACCAATAAATTAATTGCCAATCTCGTGAAGCAAGCCTATGCAACTCAAAATTGGTCTTGTTGGAATCGTGGTTTTGAGCCCGACACACAACAACCCAAAAGTCTAGAAATTGATTAAGATTTGGGGGAGATTTTTTAAGGAATTCAGGTCAAGTTTGGAGTAGTGATTTTATTGGTGGTTGGGAGTGTAATTAATAGGCATGGGAAGACATTTTTCACTACTACAAGTCATGGGACAATATGGGGTGCCTTCTGCAGGTCATGTATCACCATTTGGGCTCAATTATGACAACTTGCAAGTGGTTGAAAAGACAAATCTAGGATTGCAATTCTCTCTCTCCTTCTCAATTCTATAAATTATAATCTTGGGCTCATTTGTAAAGGAGTTGGTCATTTTTCTCTCTTGCCCCCTCTCCCTTTCTCCTCTGCTAGGCTTGAATGTGGAGTTTAGCCTCCTCTCATTACTTTGTAATGGCATTTTCTTGCCTCTTGCCCACTAATGATGTACTGTGTGAATTCATGGAGCAATAAAATTTGTTTTCTGATGCATCTTGTCCATCCTTTGCTTATTTTATTGTCTCTTTTTGCCTCTCACCATTGCAGGGTATACTGTGCATATCTCTTGATGTCTATTGCAGGTTTTGGGAGTTGTGTTTAGTGGGTTTGAAGTGTTGTCATGTGTGAATCTCATCTTTGGTCTGTGATGCATCTTGTTCATCCTCTCCATTGCTCACCTCTCTTCACTTTAGGTAGTTGGGATTGTGATTAACCTCCTTTTTGGTGTATCACCGCTGTTAGTGTAGGCTTTGTTTTCATGCATTCTCTTTCCCTGGTCCCTTGGAAGGTCAGGATAGGATTAGATAGTTGTGCCTACATTGAGAGTAGCTTGTGGCAGGTAGTTTAGGAGAAGGAACCAACCTTCTTTGGAGGGTCATCTCATGTAATATTCCTTGTGGGATACCACTTAAAAATGCACAAAAATATTGAAAATTTGCAGCCAAATAAAATACTGGTTTTTGCAGATTTTTAACAGTTAGGGCAGCGAACTGAAGAAAATTAATATCTCCCAAAATACCCACTCAAATCACTTGAAATTTTAAAGAGAGCTTGCTAATATTATAAGGAACATAAGAAAACTATTTTTGGAATTTTTCAGATAATAGAATGCTGCCAGAAAATTACAGCGTGCCCTAGACAGCTGGAAAACTTCTAAAATTCATAACTCTCTGAATACAAGTGCAAAAATTATGAAACTTTGGAAATAAAATTTACAAATATAGGGGATGATATTCCAACCTTCAGATCTGAATTTGTACCATTGGAAACCCTCCAAATAAAGGCTGCAATATTCCAAACAAGTCACCTAGTTTGGAAATGGTTTGGAAATTGATGAAAAAGCCTTCAAGGTGATGCCAAATGCTGCCCAAATGGCTGCCGTAAATCTGATCTGAAAACCCTCTGATTATCTTCACAAAATGTCTCAAAAACCCTCAAAACTCTTCCTCTGAAACCTCTGAAAATATCTTTGTAAATTAGCCCTGAAAACAACTCCAAAATGACAAGCTAGGGTAGATCTCTCACTACCGAAGAATGCCCTGCTAGCTAGGGATGGATCTCTCACTACCAAAGCTAGGGTTCCTGTGGGATTTCACTCCACAAATTGAAGATTTGCAATAGTAGTTGCACATGAAGGAAAATAATTATGTATGCAAGGATGTCTTCTATCACTCCCCCAAACCTCCTTTTATAACATCTCATTACCCTTTTTTCACGTTGGGAGTTCCATGTGGGACTAAAAATGACTTAAGTGACCCCAACGAAGAAATAGAATAATAAAGTGTTATGAGTTCCCCCCTTAACGACAAAACATAACATCTTATCCCTCCAAATCACTTTATGCCATAGTTACCTGAGACGGGGGGATGGAGTTTCCGGGACGGCAAAAAATTTCTAAATTTTGGGGATGGCGGGGGAACGGCTAATTAAAAAATATATAAATATTTAAAATATAAAGATATAGTGACTAAATTATATAAATAAGCTGAAATAAAACCATTTGAGATTTAAATAAGGTGAAACTTGAACTCATAAACATCAAATACATTCCTTAATACTCATGATTCTTTTAGAAGTTTGCAAGAAGTTGCTTGGTCCAAAAAGGTGCAAAAATTGATTTTACGAAAATAAGAAAATTACTGCCATCAATGCATAGAGCTCAATAAAATATGCACTTTTAGCGAAAACAACACCTGAAACGGAGCCACAAAATGAAAGTTATGGCACATGCAAGTTTTTGCTACTACATCTTCCAGGACCCTTTCCAAAAATGGCAAATTTTTTTCTATCCTTGTGATTTTCTCACCAAAAAGCAAAGAAATGCCAAAAAAGGAAATAAATTCGTGGGGGACGTCTGGACGTCCCCCCCACGTTTCCCACGTCCCCCCACCTCCCCCCCACGTTTCCCCGTCCCCGGGACGTTTCCCAATGTTTTCAGACGTCCCCAGGACGTTTCCTAGAAAAAAAAAAAGGAAACATGGGGGAAACGTTTCCCCCACGTCCCTGCGGCCCCAAGATGTCCGGGACGTGTCAAAACAGGGGGGGACGCGTCCCCGCGTAACACTGCTTTATGCTCATGTCAACGAAAAATTATAACAAATGAGCTAGGTATTCACACCCAATAGCTCCCAGCATCCCTAGCCCCTTGGGTATGACCAAGGCTGGGACTCGAATTGGCCCTTAGGCCTTTGGCGTAGGAAAGGGGACATTACATCTCAAGCCTTGCAAGTCCCACAACTTGAGAGATGATCCAATGTTAAACAAATTACACTGAATGCCCCACTCCACAATCAGGCCATTCGTGGGTGTTGTAATTTCGTGATAACAACTCCATACAGAAGTGGAGGAGGTTGACTTGGTTAGAGGGGTCTGTATGGAGGTGGATGAGGTTGACATGTAAAACTTTTTCATGGCGGTTCGTACTGAGGTGGATGAGGTTGACACAAAAAAAGTTGAAATCGGATTTTTCGAAAAAAATTGTTTAGATGTCAAATATTTATTCACAGTTCTTCCCAAAAATCTGATTTCAAGTATTATGCTCTGTGCTTAAAATCTCTTAACAAAATTTTTTGTTATTGGGGTATCTATAGAAGTGGATGAAGTCGGCACAGAAATCAAGGGAATGTAACACTGGGGTAGACTGACAGTGTTGCCAAGGTGACAGAGACATCTCTCTTTGGGGACATGAAGTCAAATTTTCAAATTTCCAGTCAATTTCATGTTTTAAAGAAATATTTCTGGGAAAATTCTAAATTTTGAAACTGATTTTGGTTTAATTATCTCAAAAAGGAAGAAGTGCGAAAATTCTAGAGTCGGTTGGGGAGGGGGTTGGGAGCATGCATGGTCTAAAATAAGTACATTTATGTTTGTACTAGAGTTTAGTTGGACATTTTTCATTAAGCCCCCATGTTATGTATAGATGCCATATTTCTTTATGTTTCCAGGATGTGGGGGCATATTTCGGGTGCAAAAAAAAATATTGCTGAATTTTGGTGTTGCCGAATAATCTATAAACATACATGTGTATATATAAGTAAAAAATACACTAAAATTCAATTTTTTTTTGAATAGGATTTTGGTCACATAATTAACTATAATAAGAGTGCCCATTCAATGTCAAAATATGATCAAGACTAGGTCATTATCTTGGATTATAATTTCCGAAGGTGTAAATTTACATCCTATCTATCAGCAATGCAAGATTTCAATTTCAAGCAAGCATTGATGGAGACACAAGTGATTCATTGATAATTTAATTTAATCCTATGCAACAACTAACTTTGAAGGTCTAGGAGGCTTTATTTATAAAAGAAAATGTTATCCTTAGTTTCTTCTTGTTTGTCGTGTTCAGAAATTATATATATATATAGTTTCCATCCTCACATCTCCGAATGGTTGGGGAAGTCCATGTGCCTCCCAAGGGCAAGGGACTCTTCCTCATGGAGCACTAGTAAAATGGCTGAGTTATGTGTAAAGGTCATGGGCATACTTCGAAAAATGGCTGGTCGCAGTTGGTATCCATTGGGTGGTGGAGGGTTGTTCCGACACAGCTCTCAAGATGACATTAGTACTTATAGTATGGACTAAGAGTTAGTTAGGAAGTTTGCTTGCGTGTATATTCTCACTGTTATTCTTGTTGTCCATGATTGGTGTACATTGCAGTGTATGAATACAAGTGAAGTGTTCCATCTAGTTCTGCAAATTGTTATTTCTGTATTCTACATTGTTCAGTTTCTTGCACTACAAATGTATGGTTTATTATTATTTGAATAATACATGTTTACACTACATTTTTGACCATTGGAACTCCCCCATGGGAGCCACATTCGATATTTCCTTACTACACACCCTAATTTCTCTGTCTTTATAGATCCTCTTAATTTTTCTCTGCCATGTTTTTTCATTAATAACCCCTTAAATTGACCCTCAAATTTAATTTGGTACCATCTTTATTTATTTAAGCTTAGGCTTATCTCAAAACATAATATGGCAAGTAAAATCTGAAGTAATTTTCGATTTAATAGTACTAAAAATTGGGTTTTAAATATGTTAGCAGTATTCCTATTAGCACCAAAAATAGACTTATCAAAAGTTGAATTAAAGTATGAAAGATGACTAGCCATGAAAACCATTAATGCCATCTCTAGAGATTTTGTTCCATGGTATACGCGCTAGCTTATCACCTAAAAACAGAAAGGATAAGCTAGGTTTGTATATAAGCGAGGTCTAGCAGTTTTGTTTTCTCTGCGTGGACAATTGGTCTTGTAAGGTCTTTTTCAATTATGTAGCCTTCAATAAGACGAATTCATTTTTAGACATCTACATTTTCAGAAACTGCAAGATTGGTATTTCAGATTCTTTCATCACAGGCATCACAAGGCTCTATGAGATGGTTCTTGGACAATTTCAAACTTCACATGGTCTCGTTAACTCTATTAAAATTTAAGCGTACCATGGGATTCAAACAAGGGCGCTTGCTGTCTCCAACCCTTTTTGTTATTTACATAGATGAGCTTGAATAATTTCTTCAACAACATACTCATGTTGATGATGGTTGTATATTACATCACGTCTTGTTTGTTAGATTCTGTTTTGTTGATAATGTGGGCCTCCTTGCTTACTCTCGTGGTCTACAAAGGCAACTTGATGTTTTACTCATTTTTGTATGCATCGCAAGCTTGTAGTCAAGATTAATAAAACTAATGTCAGGGTATTCAATATCTCCAGACACTCTTTCTAGATTATTTTTTCTACATAGCAGAGCCAGTCGCAATCACAATATTTTATAAGGAGTTAAGTTTGATGGACCATTTTCAGGACATCCTTTCGAAGATGTGCCACGGTTCTTTATAGGTCTGAGGTTTGGGGCCCCACTTTCAGATCTATTGATTGGGCTCATATTGAGCAGGTTCACACTTTCATGCTTCAGCTAATGATCTGTTGAAAATGGATGGTCCCTCAATACATTGATCAAGCTGATTTTGCTGACAAACCCTTTTTCCTTGAGAGTACCTTTAGGCTTACTTTCTATATCCATGTACTCATGTCCCCAGGCGATTCTGCCTCAGGCTGTGCAAGGTACCCATACTTGGCATTTTTTTCTTAAGAGAGGACTGGCCTGTTTAGGTCGCATAGGGAATTAACATCCTTGGTACTTTGAGACCAGTTTACATATAAAATCTATTCGCACAGTCCTTGGATACCGCAACCTTCCGTCTTCCCTCGAAGGAGGTTGTTAATAGAGTTGTCATAGAGGATATATATCGACAGTACATTCAAGACTAATCTGCTCAACACCAAGCTGGCTTTCTATGTTGAGCATTACTTATAATTTGGGGACAGCACTGTCATTTGGCATGGCTATTCCCAATATCTATGGTCACAGACTCACACGGTTTGAGGATGTAGACTGACCATTACATTTTGTGTACAGAGAGGATATATGATTATATCATATATCTTTGTTCCCCCCATGAATTAGAGACTGGGGAGCCCTTTATTTTCAGGTGTTTCTTTTCTATAAGGTTCAAGGAAGGTATCATTGTCTGTTTAGCAACTCAGGCAGTTTTTTATCCACCTTCTTCCTGTACCCATGAAAGGGATATGGATTAATCTCCTCTACCTATCACGACACAAATTCAAAGATATATTTAAAGTGCAGTTCACAGTCCTTGCATTGAGATCATGTTTCTAGTTAAGGTCATGATATGGTTTCATAGTTTCATAATTCATTCACCATAGTAACAAACTATAAGTTATGGGATCCTGATAAACTAAAAAAATGGGATTTTACATTAATGCAATTATAACAAACAATCCTCTTGAGTTGTTCCTTGTGTAATTAATGCAGCATGTGATATCTGATGTCATATTGAAGTTGTGTGATTCATGAAAGCATATTCTGGTCCTCATATGTACTTTAGCGCCATCTGTTCAGATTTTTCTCATTGCAACTTTTAGTGTCATCCCCATCGTAATTTTTGTTAACCTAAAAGGACTCTTACAAATGAACCGCAGTGTAACAATCTTTTCAACATTTGAGCATGTGTGTGTGATTTCATTCATCACGGGATGTCCCGATCCCAATTACTTTCTAGGGAAAAGGATTTTATATAGTATGTTCTTATTTTTCAGCTTTACTTCAGCAATGGATCTTTAATTGCACTTATTCAAAAGTATGTGTATGAAGCTGATAAATGCTCTGTTCTCTTTGCTAGGATGATTCTCCCGCGATCATGCAAAATGATATCAGGAAGCTCAAGAAAACTAGGATTGGAGAGGAAGGCGGTGAGGGTGAAGATACAGAGAGGAAGAAAACCCCTGATAATGTGTTGCACATCAAACATAGAGGTGTGGAAACAGGTAATGGACTGAACGCTCAACAGGACACCTTCGTAAATTGGATGGGTCAGGAGGAAATTCAGCTTCCAGATTCTGATAAATTCGATGTTGCTTCTGAGGGATACGATGAGAGTGATGATTCAGATGATGATTCTGATAATGCATATGATGCTGATGAAGGGGATGAGTATGAGCATACAGAAATTAAAGACAGTGCAAGAAATATGATGGTGTGGCAAAGAAAGAACGAGGGAACAGAGATTCAGGAAGTAGAGAGCATGTCTAATGTTCTAGATGATGGGAAGAATTTAGATGTCAAGGTAAAGGAGGAGCAAGATGAAGGTCATCTCCTAGTTGTTACTAACTGTTGTCTGAAAGATGCAGGAGATGCGAAGACAGCCAAAAGACTGAAAAAGAAGATAGAAGGGAAGAAGAAAAGGTGTGAAAAGGCATTTTATGGTGAAAAATATCCCCGTTATGAAATGGGTCCATTGAAAACTCCAGGGGTTGTCCTTTCATATAAGAAGCCACCAAAAACAGCCTTTTGTCCCAGGGAGGTTAGGAGGATTATGGAATCAGGAGTTCTTGCACTTAAAAATGCACAGTCACATACTATGCGTAAAATTATTGTGTTTGCTTCGTTGGGAATAACACATGGATGTGAAGATATGTATGAACTGGATTTCAATAATTTTACCATTCTCAGGAAAGGAGAGCCATATGTATCTCCAAAAGATCCTGGGGTATGTGATACTTTTTATGGCCATGCTATATTGTTTGTGTTTGTAAAGTGCCTTGTTCTTTCCATCTAATATTTGTTCATTCTAGTGATTACTCATCCAAAAATCGAAATGCACATGCTTGTTCATTATGTTACATTGGCCATTTTCATTTTCTGGGGTAATGCGTTTACATTTCATTATATTCTTCACTCCTAACAGTTTTTAAAAGTAATGCAACATGTACGAAAGGTCTGGTTAAAGTGGAAATCTAGCTTGCATCCTCAGTCTTTCTTTATGCATTCTTGTCACCTCTTCTTTTTCTTCTTTTATTAAGATAAACTGAATTTTTGGGAAATGGTTTGAAGGTACAGATTTCAATTCTTATTGATTTCAATATTATGTAGCTTAGAAGACTCCAATATCAACACAATCCTGATTTCTAACCTTAACGCTTATCAAACACACTAACATGCAGTTTTTGAGTGATTATCATTTAAATGAGTGCTGTGATACATTAGGCAAGGCCTCCTTGACAAATATTTGTACTCCATCAAACTAGCTTCTATACAAGTCAATGAATATGCTGAAAAATAGAAGTGGCACGCTGAGCTTCTTTTTTTGTTTTTCGGCCCTGTAAGATGAACAGCAGAAACAAGTACAGATTTTACATGCTGAAGAGGTTGAGTCCTTCCATTCTTATCGAGGCTGTTGAAGAGGTTGGTAAGAAATGATTAGGCAGAGCAAGCCAAACTGCTCTTCGAGAGGGATGAAGTGTTCCTATTGGTATATAACCTATTGAGAATATATTTATTTGAATCTAATCTGAACATGAAGCATGGTCAATGAATATATGACGAAAAGTTACAATATCTGAAATGGGCCAACTTTGTGTCTGTTAGCTTTTTCCCACAAATACATCGCCTCACACCTACCAAGGGAGTTGACACGGACCCATCCAACTTTATCCTTACAAAATGTCATGTCCAAATGTGACATTTATTCAGCTAGTGGAAGTATATTCCAATTCATTGACACTATTTCTGATTGGCGTCACTGTATTTTCTCATCAAGAATGTCCTTGGGAAATAATATTTTGTTTTAACCATAGAAGAAATGCAGTTATATTGGGTAAGCAAAATCCATGATGAGATGGCCAAAAAACCTCATCTGATTTTTTGCACAAATTTTAGGTTTACAATGTACATAAATCCCTTAAATTACATATGTCAGTCTTAATGTCCCAGATTTGTGTGAACCTTGTTTTGCTATAGAGAATAGCAACATTTTTCAATCCTCTCGACAATGTTGGCCAGTTTGACCAAACTCTGGGGATGGTTGACATTAACCGAAGGATTGCTTTCAGAGTTAGAAACTGAACTGATTTCCCTCTTGTTTCTTTTGAAGGGCTATATATTTAAATAACAAGTTATAGTATACAAACAACCAACTCATAAAAGTATCAAGATTATGAGCTAACGACTTTTCCACAGCTCAGAGAATTTGACCAAACATATCAGCTGTTTCTCAGAGATCACATTTTTGAGCAATGGGTATTTGAAAATAAAAATGTTTTGTTTCCCCTTCTTAATAGAACATTTCAATCAAACAATTTTTCTTCATTTGGTCAACGTTGACCATGCTATGAATAGTTCAAGCCTGAATAGACTGGATGGTACTGGTAAAATGCCACAATTGTTTTTGAAACTGATCTCCAATATCTTTGATGCTCAATGTCCTAATTTTTTTGCTCAGCAAATCTTATATTATCTAGTTTTAGCTATGGGTAATATCTAGTTTTTAGTGACTGGATTAAATCTACAGGCAATCTATTAAGTGGATCCTATATGTTATTGTTTTGATTGTTTTTACTCTAGAATTAAAAATACTTTTTGCTCTCATTTTTCACTCTTTTGTTTAGATTCTCTCTCATATGTTGTCCTGACTATCTCTAGCATTGTATTAATTGTGTTTTGAGGAATGATTATACACGGTGGTGATTCCTGTTCTTAGCCTCCTTGGCTTGAAAAGTAGTATGATAAATAACTTGGGGGATACTTCTTGTGTTTTCTAAACAATAATTATCATCCTATGCTGTAGGTATTACATGCATGTCTACTTTTTCTTGTGCGCCTCTAGGTTTGAAACCTTACATGCACTCAGCGATCCTTTGCAATAGACTCTTAGTGGGTCTTCTCATAATCCAGATATCAGTTATAATGCGTCCTGTATCAAGATGTTAGTCTACATATTTGTATTCTATTAGTAGCTTGTCAAATATCAGTTGAAGAAGAGGACGATTGTTGTAACAAACAAGAGGATAACTAATTTAGTTTCGAGGGATAGAATCCTATCAAAGATATAGGTTTGAGAAATTCAACAAGCAGATTGTGTTAATTCTGAAATCGTATAAGTACTGTTAAGGAGAAAGTTTTCATTGCATTGTTTCAAGAACTAATATCTGTATTGGGGCATGTAGCCAGAGATTTTTCGGAACTTGTACAGGAGTATAAAACACTAGCTGCAGATCTAGCAACATTTTTTAAAAGAATTGTTTCAAATATGATGGATGTCAACCTAGATTCATTTGAAAAATGGAGCTACACGACAGACAAATTGTTTATAATTTCTGATATAGAGAATTATAAACAACTAAAGTTCCACCATATAATGAAACAAATGCCATTGTTGTCCATAGGAGACCAAGAAATTGTCAATTGCCTTGAAACCTAAAGAAAATATTCATAAAGCAGGGGAATGAAGGATGCATCTCCAGCCTCCTTGAAGCTTAAAACTCAAATGAAAGTGATATATATATTATATATATATATATATATATATATATATATATATATATTAGTAATCTCATGGTTGGCTTAACTCAATCACACGTGAAAAATAAGAAATGTAATCAAGAATATCGTTGAAAATGAATTGGAAATCGAGTGACAATATCATGATCAATAAGTAAAATGGTCAGTTATGGACACCCTTCTAGAAGTATTGTCACTAATGCTTTGCAGTAAAGGTGGGAATTAAGAAAATTCACAAACAGAGATTGAAGTATTTTCATTTTTTATTTTATGAAAGAAACTCTCAAATGTTGTGATTACAATTCATTGGCTGCAAATTAGAATAGAGGAAACAATTGTTTCTAACATTACATTTTAAATTGATAGAATCCCATGTGTTTTTGTTCATCGATAGAATATATAGTTCTTGTATGCTTATGATAGACTCCTTCCTGACACAATTTTAAGTTTTGTTCCTTATTTTCTTTGAGGGGAACATACGTATACCTAATTCATATTGTTCCCTAGGAGCATGTATTGTATGAGCAGCCTGGTGTTCGGAGGAAGATATTCTACCCTAATAGACAAAATTCAATCCTGTGCCCTGTTACTGTCCTCGAAGAGGAAAGGGTAATGCGCCCGTCGGATCCAAGTTGCCCATCATGCTTGTTTCTTTGCATCAAATACGGTGGGAGGACACGGAATCTTCCTCAAAATGAGTAAGTAATAACTTTGAGAGGTAAATTAATAAATATATTGATATAAGAAACAATTTTATATGAAGACACTTTTGGGCTCTGCCTTGCCTAAGAGCTTTAATTTTATTGAATCACAAATTTGTACAGCTCAATAATTACAATGCAATATTTCTTTATATGATTGTTATAAGACAATTCAAAAAATATGATAATAGTTTGTTGAACATTATTTTATGGCACTTCTCTTGAAAGAAACATTCGGCAGCAGTAAATTTCTCAGCTCAATAAGAGTGGGATAGTTCTTTGATAAAGCTTCTACAACGATTCATATGTATGGAAGCGTTTGTCTTTTCTGTTGGCATTGTTTTAAACAAATGTGTGTGGGCTTTTTTGATTATACTATGAATAAACGAGATATTGTATATTTGTTCCCAAATCAATCTCATTTAGCATTTCTTATGAGCAATTCTTGCAGAGTTAGTGGATCTCTCAGTGATAAAGCATAGAGAGAGCATTTGCAGTTGCCACAAGTAGACTCACATGAGAAAGTATTTAGTCACTTAAGGCAAATGAATGTAATGCCACTTTAGTAATATAAGTGGTGTGAATACATGGAACAGAATGGTCTCGAAAGTTGGCTTCAATGCCTACACAGTACATTGTGATCAGTCCTATGCACAATTACCAATGTGATCATGATTTTAGTTGTGGGTGGGGATACCTTTATAGACTTGGAGGTATCTTAGAGCATACACAATCACAGGGAACAGCTGCTCATTAAGCATTTGACTCGTCAAAATTATATATGCACAATTCACTATTGAATCAATAACCTGCACCTGGCATTAGAGTTTTGCTTTATTCAGAAAAAGTCCACGACACTGGCCTGAACTTTGAGCTAAATTCAGAACAAGTATGAAGTTGAAATCAAAAAAATTGGGCCAACATGTCCACCCTCTAAAGTTGAGCATCTCTCAAAATGCTGCACTGGGGCTTAAACTTGTTGAATTCTTCTTTCCAGGTTAGTACTGGTATTGTAAATTTTTTTGATACTGTAACTAACAATTATGGTATCGTTGATCCATCTAGTGTTGTCTCTACTTTTGGTTAAAATAGTGGTATTGTTGGAGGTGTCTTACAACATACACGATCATGGGGAACAACTGGTCATCAACCATTTGAGTTGTCGTAATTATATATTCTCAATTCATTATATTGCATCAATAACCTGCATATGACCATTGACAATAGAGCTTTGCTTTATCCAGAACATGTCCATGACATTGGCCTGAACTTTGAGCTAAATTCAAAACAAGTACAAAGTTGACATAAAAAAATCTGGGTAACATATTCCCCCCTCTAAATTTGAGCATCTCTCTATATGCTGCATTGTGGATTGAACTTATTGAATTCTTCTTTCTGGGTTAGTACTGGTATTCTAAAAGGTTTTGATGTTGAAGATAACAATAATGGTATCATTCATCCAGCTAAAATATGTATTGATACAGGCATTGAACTGAATCAGTGTGGGTTTTCTACCTAGTCACAAGATCTAGCATAGAGAGGCAATCATCCAAACTGTTTGGTGGAAAGTAAGTCAAATGCTAGAATGCATAGCTTCTCACTGCTATGAGTTTGGAACAATAAATTCCATTAGTATTGTTGCATATTGACATTAAACCAACTAGAAGGTTCTCCATTTTCTTGTCACTTTTGAGCAAGTCTTGAGGGCCAACAAGTCTGCTCGAATTTTCTCACCCCACTCTCTCTGATCCATCCTATAGGTCTTATTGAAACATTCATTTGGATTTTGTATGAAGATTCAACCTGCCCTTTTGCTAGTGTTCCATGTGTCTCAGAGACAACAAAAAAATTCTCGAATTTTGGGGATGGCTACTAAAATAATATATAAAATTTAATATTTAAATCTTTAAAATAAAAATAATTTAAGAAATAATTTTTTAAAAAATAAACCTAAACAAACTACATTTAGCTGAAATTTAAAACAATAAATTACTAAGTAAAACTGTTGACCCCCAACGCAAAATTAGAACATTAGTACCATGTGGCCCCTTCCTAACGACAAAACATAACATCTAGTCCCTCTAAAACACCTTTTGCTTATGTCAATGAAGAATTATAACAAAATGGACTAGATATTCACACCCAATAGCTCCTAGCGTCCATAGCGCCTTGGGTATGACCAAGGCTTGGACTCGAATTGGCCCTTAGGCCTTTGGCGTAGGAAAGGGGACATTACATACATTGTCAAATTCAGAGTTGAGAAGAGTACATAAACATGGTAAGGCCCAAAACAAAAAAAATAATTGGTAGCTCAAAAATTGGTGTTATCATTTGAGGGAAATCTCAAGAACCGCTCCTCTTGGTTGGAATTGTTGGAGTTGTCTACCTTTTGCAAGGAGACCCCGACGAAACTTGGATGCACATCATTGTCTTCGTCAACCTGCCATGGCTCCTCGGGCTCTACAGCCCACTGGAATGCTGGGCTCTCCTTGTACTCACGTGTCTTGTGATCCATTAAATGTAAGGAACTATGTATAACAACAAGCTTTTCCGCTCTCTTAGAAGATAGAGGTAAGTTTGTTTCTCTTAACAAAGTCTTCCAACCATATGTTGAACAATTCCTCTCAGAAAAGAGGAATTGGAAACTTGAGCAATGAGGCAAATGACAAGTGTTTTTAGCAATCTTGGGGGCCCATATAGTCACCGCCAACTTATTGGCTTGTCTTGTGCCAATGTGAGCCTGTCTATCTCAACTGAAGTCTTGTAGCCATCATGTTAAGTAAACTTGAGCCACCTAACTTTGAGTTTTTTTTTAAGCTTCCTTTAGACTGTACATTTTTTCCCTAGGGCCTTCTTGAAGCCCTTCTTCATCTCCATGTCATCCAAGCAGATGACTCTACTCGGTCTTAACGCTCAACATGTTGGATTAATTGCATATGTGGCCATGTGAAACGGGGTGTTTAGTTTTTCCCACCTCCATTGAGTGATGGGATGAACATGTACATTTTAGAACTCTAGGGTGGGGTTCCCTCTCCCGATTAACAACCTTCATCTAGCCAAGCACGCCATCAATGTACTCATCTATCTCCCCAAGGTCGGGGCTGTCAGAATCCTGATTCCACATATTTGATGATGCTGAAATTGGAGATGTAATCGATATGGCGCATCTTACAATCTACTGTAATGTGTCTCTCACCACCATCTCCTTCACCCTCTTTCCTTTCTCTGTCTTGGACTTCTCCCACCAAGTTTTATCTTGTGTTGCGATTATAAATTGTAGGGGCTCTTGCTACTCAAACATTCTCTCCAACAAAATGAACTAGGATTCAAAGTGGGTCTCCATTGGCTCGAGGAATTCCTTACTTGAAAAGGTATGAAAGAGAGCCAATGTGGTGGTTGTAGAGGCACATATGCACCTCTCTGAAATCGACCACTACCTGTATGATCCAATCAATTTTTCTGATGTCCCTCTATGCATTGTTAATAGCATGCATGTAACATGGGGGCCTATGCCTATACATTGCCTTAACTAGCTTACCTATTTCCCTGCACACATAAGCTACATGTGACTACTTGTACCACATTGGAAGGTTTGACCTCCTTAATTGTCTCTCTCGTTATTTGAAATTGGAACTCCACATCCTTGCATTTGTTTGAACAATCAATTGCCTTCATGAAATAAGGTCCGTCTTTATATGTGAAAATAATATTGATTGGTGGGAGGCGTTTGATATGTCATCTCCTCCATCAATAAGCTCACTTGGAATATTATTTGTCCAAAATGTTAGGTCCTTAGTTTCATCTGTCCAGGAGGCGCATAAGATACATCTTCTTTGGTTACCTTAGACATAGTCTCGTTGTAATAAAGAGAGTGAGAAACATCAGATGTGATGCCCATGATAAATAATTTTTTTTCAGTGGCATCGTTAGCCTCCTCCATATCTTGTGCATTAAACATGTCACTAACACGATCGGGTGCCATCGCCTTTTCTTTCGCCCTAGCCTCCACTCCACTCACCTCAAAATTTGGAATTATAGGAGATGTAACACAAGCTATAGCATGAGAAAACAACTCCATGAAGCCTTATAAGAAGGGGCACAAACTACTAGAATGTTGTCTGAGATATCTCCATGAAACACCCTAATAAACTTCCCCTCTAATCAAGTGTAAGAGCTCCACAAACCCCAACCCCTTTTTCTATTGTGTAGGAACTGTGCATTCACCCTAGTGATGTTGCTCCCCCAGTTCTCCCCACAAATATTATACTTCCACTATTAAGTCCCCCCTGAATTGCACATTTTATTACCATCAAGTATTTTAGCGAATTGTCTCAAAGGTGTCATCTTATTGAATGGTCCTTTAGAAAATTTGGTGACTAGTGTCAAGTGACAATCAAATTTTTGGACACTCGCAACTAAAATTTAAGTTTGTGTTGCCTCTTTTTTGTTTCCCTTTGTTCCCCTCACTGTCCATCTCATGAAACATGTGCTAATCGGCTTCATTATCACTTTCATAACTCATCTTGCTATTGTAAAAAAATTAAACAACAATTTTCTTTTTTTTAGCTAAAGATACCTAGTGAGAGGACCCTAGCCCAAGAAAAATTTCGTTGAAAAACTGGTGACCAATAACACAAAGGCTCGTCAGCACCACGAGTTAAAAAGCATATTATCAAGCAAAACTCAGGAGTATACTCAAAGCAAGCCACACAAATAATCCTGAGGACAAAGTGGGAAATAAGGAATTGATCATCTCCACCTTTAGGCTTTAACACAACTGCCATTAATAATGATCTTGCTTCAACTTCTCTTCTTTTTTTGCCCGAAGGATTCCCCTTGCATGCATTATTCTGGCGGACCCCATCTTGTAAGTTTTTCTCCCCACAATTCCTTCCTTCAGAATTGTTCTTATTCACTTTTTGGTCATATTCTTGTTTGGGTATGTTCCACGTGTGTTTTTATTGCACGTGTCCATAGTTTCGCACAGAAGTGTTAACAACAAATACTCTGCCATGGGCTACCTTCTCTCCTTCACACACCACACCTTATGACACTCTCCACAACTATTGCACTATGCAAGAGGCCACCATGTGTCATTATGTCTCACCTTTGCACAACCCACACCTTCACTGCAATGTGCAATTGTCTATCACATTGATTTGCGGACCATTCTTCAGATGCGATATATGTATCTTGATCTCACATCCCCACACAAACCTATTGCACAACTCAACTATCTCACTTGCGGAACCCCATACTGCAATATTGCAATGTCGGGCCATGTGCCATATTCTCACATCACTGCACATTACATTCATCATATATCTGCAACATTCTATCTTACTACACACAATTTTGCAAATTGTTCCCTACTACGATATGTTGCTACGTGTTACCTTATTGCCTTCACACACCGCATCTTATTGCACTCCCCACAACTTCTGCACCATGTGGGAGGCCACCACGTGCCATTATGTTGCATCATTGCACAAACCACACCTTCAACACACTTTTTGATAGTCTATTGCACTGCCTGGACCTGCGACCCATTCTCTGGATGCAATATGGTTCCACACATCTTGATCTCGCTTCCTATTGCACAACTCAACTATCTCACCCGCGGAGCCCCATACTATGATATTGCACTTTCACGCCATGTGTCATGATCTTGCATCATCAGATATCACGTTCATCACACATCTGCAACATTCCATCGTACAACATACAAACTAGCGAACTGCTCCCTGTTGCAATATGTTACCACATAGAATCCACTTGGCAGCCATCTATTACGCCTTAGACAACCCAAGGCCATTCATTCAATGGGAAAAAGCATATGCTTTGAACACTTATAACATAAGTAAAAACATATATGAAGGGTGAAACAAAATTCTGCCTCATGAAGGTGGGGTAAGTGCCTAAGGTTGTTGTTACCCAGTCTTCCATTGTAGACATCCAACATGCCCATGACACCTCCGTTTTAGCTCAAAAGGTTAACTATTTGCCATTAAACCCGTACAACAGCCTTAAGACTCATTTCTGCTCTTCTCTGTATTCCCAATCAAGAGAACCCTTTGAGAATCTTTATGTGCTGCATTCCTTGTGTGAGCTAAAAAACCAAGTCAGGTAAAAATTGAGTATATATATTGGATGCCAGACATATTAGAATACCAAGGATTAGGAGGCGCTCTAGAGAAGAACCTTTCTGCATCCCTAACAATTAACTTCTTTAAGTCACCGGGGAAATTCTGTGCCTCAAATTGATTAGAATTTAGGATAACCTTTAGATGACATCAAATTAACACCAATGTTAGCTAATCTATCCGCTACTTGATTTCCATCTCTTTTAACATTTATAAAGGCGACGTCTTCAAATTTTCAAGCAATCTATTTCACTTCATCTACCAAAGCTTTCAATCTTCAGGGAAAGGTTTTGTCCTCTTTCACGACATTAATCTGAATCTGAGAGTCACCTTTCATCACTAATTTTTTCTATCTTTTGATGTTTGCTATACGGATTCCTCTGAGCATTGCCAATCTTTCTGCCTGGTTGTTTGTGTCCCTTCCCATATTTATGGCAATTAGAAATAGTTGCAGACCAGATGCATCCTTAAAAACATGTCCACCTCCTGCTGGGCCTAGGTTACCTTTTGCTGCTGCATCAAATTTCAGCTTAATATATCCTATAGAAAGGGGAGACCAATTAAAAATCCTTTGTATACAATCACATGTCCCTACCCCATTATGAGGAAAAAGGAAGCTTAGATGACCAAGGAATCAGAGGCCAACCTTTTGACCATCTTTCCTCCTCACTGCCAACTGTCTTCTCACTTCTTGACATCACTTTCCCCAATTCCTTATTGGTTGCTTCAATTCCTCCCCGAGCCTAAGTAGTCGGTGACTTGGTTGAGACACTTTTTAAATTCCTTCTATTTCTTTCAATCCAGACATTCCATATTATGATGGCTGGGGAGATTGCCAAATCATTTTTAACATTGAATTCTTAATTTTTAAATTCCATTGCTTGAGCAACTCTTTTACCATCTTTGGATATACAAAGTTAAAATCCCACTTCTGTATTGCAAAATTCCAAATACTTGAAGGGAAATGGAAATAAATAAAAATGTGGCTGTCACTATCTTCTTCACCACACATGAACCAAATTGAGGGACCGCGGAAGCTTCTTTTGATCTGTTTCTCATACGTTTGAGCTTTTTCTTCCACGGCTAACCACAAAATATTGATGGTCTTTTGGAGGTCTTCACAAATCCTTATTTTGTTGCTAGGAAAATAGGGTATATCATGCCGAGCCTCGGTGAAAATTTCTTTATAGTATTCTTTTACCGTAAATCTGCTACTTTTCATACCATCCCAAATCACTCGAGTTTTGGTTCTCTCCCTCATGAGATGGTACTAGGTGGCAGATTGGTAGGTGATTTAGAGCTTTCCCTTTTTCTTCTTCTCTTGAGGGCCAATTAAAAACCTTCCGTTATTTTCTGCCTCCTCTTTCTACAATGTAATCTCTCACTTGAGCGCCTAGCTGGTCTTTAGCATAATCTATCAATCTTGCCAGGTCTTCCTTGATTTAGAGGTATGTCTTTGAGCTAGGCACCTTGCCAGGAGGCAACTTTACTATCGTCATGAATTTTTCTTCTGATTTTGTTCCTTAGGATACTTCTGAAACTTCTCACAAAATTCCAAATTGCCGATCCTCTGTGCAACTCTTCTTGTGTAAACAACCTAGTGTTTTCCTGACTATCAAGGTATTTTGCTTGAATTATTATACTCCATAACCTATCTCCTTCCTTGTATATTCATTAAAAGAGCTTACAACTTAAAGCTCTGTTCATTTCCTTGCAGTCACGGAATACCATCCCCCCATGCTCTTTGGCAAACGAATTTTCTTCCAAGAAACAAGTTACTTTTATTTCTATTTTCTGTGCCATTCCATAAAAAATTCCTTTGTAGAATTGTCATTGTCATTGTTTTAGTCACCGAGATTGGAATTTTGGATAAGGACATTATATAGGTTGTCATAGCCTGCAAGGATGATTTTACTAACTGATCTCTTCCTGCCAACATTAAGTATCTTCCTTTCAACGGACAGTTTTTTCCGAATTCTTTCAAGCACTAGTTTTCAAACTTCCTGCTTTGAAATCCCATTGACCAAGGACATACCTAAGTATGAACATGGTAATCCTCCAATGCCAAATCTTACCATTCTTTGTATCCTCCTCTGTTTTCTAGTGAAACAATTACAAAGATATCTTTGATTTATTTGCATTGATCTTCTGTCCTGCAATCGCCATAAATTTATCTAAGATATCTATCAACATTTTGCCTCCTCAATCGCCATAAATTTATCTAAGATATCTATCAACATTTTTGCCTCCTCAACCATGGGGGTACCCATTAGTACTGTATCATCTACAAATTATAGATGAGATACTGGAACAAGCCTAGATGATACCTGAAGTCCTGTTAATTTTTCATCCCACTTCAGTTTATTTATAATTCTGCCTAGTGCTTGAGCTAAAATAATAAAGAGATATGGAGAGATGGGATCTCCTTGTCTAAGGCCCTTGGAGACAGGAAAATATCCAACAAGAATGTCATGAATAAGGACAAAGTAATTGTAATGTCCCCTTTTCAGAATTAATTAATTCTGGATACCTGAAGCCTATTTTTATTATTTTTTTGTAGGCTAAAAGGAAATTAAAGAGGGAAATAATTAATTTTAGTGGGTTAAAGGTACTTTATTATTTTAATTGGAAAAAGAACACTTAAATAATATTTTTAATCCAAAAAAGAAGAAATAGAATAAAATGATAATAGAACGATAAACTTCTATTATGGGGTGCTAACGATAGAATAGTAATTAAATAAAGCATTTTATTATGGGGTGCCAAAGATAGAATGGGCTGCATGAGCATCAAGATCCTATTTTTAGGGTGGAGAGAGGATAAAACAATTTTATATTGTTTATTCCTATTTTTACAATGGAGCGCCGACATGGGAGACAGGATAAAACAATTTTATATTGTTTATTCCTATTTTTAGGAGGGGGCACCCACTTTGGAGAAGACCTTGAAGTTATAAAGACAAATTTGAGGTTTATTATGACATTCATCTTGAAAATTTATCAACTACTTAATTGTCTGAAAGTAGATTCTGTTTTTGCATCAACAATTAAGGATGAAAACACTCATTTGCATACAAATTTGAGGATGGAATCCCACATATCTAAGCTTGGCAATTCCATTCAGGGGTTGCAGTGGTCTTTCAGGGTACAAGTGTTCATCCAGTTCAGCTAGGGCATTATATTCATGGTATTTTAGCATCCAAAACAACAAATACAACTAGGATGTCCTCTGAGAACGAATTTTAGTACTGGCGCCACATTTGGAAGCAGTGTTCAGTCAACGCAGTTTGCATGTTTGTATCTTTTGTGAGAAAAATTGTATTCAAACATTCTAGTGTTTTTATTAAAGCTGATTTTAAATAAATAAATAAAGTCTGTTTTTTCTACATATTGCGGTTATTGTTTTTTATTAAAAAAATCAGATTATTGCAGCCACCATAGAAGCTAGTATTTCATACTGCTGCCCTAGGGTTTCGTGCAAATATCCAGATTTATCTAAGATATCTTTCGACATTTGTGCCTCCTCAACCATGGGGGTACCCATTAGTACTGTATCATCTACAAATTATAGATGAGATACTAGATCAAGCCTAGATGATACCTGAAGTCCTTTTAAGTTTTCATCCCACACCAGTTTATTTATCATTCTGCCTAGTGCTTGAGCTAAAATAATAAAGAGATATGGAGAGATGGGATCTCCTTGTCTAAGGCCCATGGAGACAGAAAAATATCCAACAGGGATGTCATGGATAAGGACAAAGTAACTAGGAGTTGATATACAATTCTTAATTGACTTAATCTAATCCTTTGAGAAACCTAACTTCTTCAAAACATATAAAAGGAACACCTAATTAATGTCAAATGCTTCATTCATATCAAGATCTATAATTGTACCTGCTTTTTTCTTATGTGTCAAAGAGTGAAAGGTTTCATGGGTTAAGAGGATCCCTTCTAGAATATACTTCCCCATCACAAATCCACTCTATTCCTTTGAGATCACTTTTTCCAAGCATCTCCGGTCTAGGGACACTATTTTACAAATAGTGTTGCATAGTGCTATAGGTCAAAAAGCATCAAAGAATTCTGCCTCTTCCTTCTTTGGAATCAAGGCCATAAAGGTTGAGTTCCATTCCTTCAAGATTGCCTTTTTCTTCCTACATTTTCCCATTGCTTCCCAAACATCCTTACCCATAAAGGTTGAGTTCCATTCCTTCAAGACTGCCATTTTCTTCCTACATGTTTCCACTGCTTCCCAAACATCCTTACCCACAATATGCCAAAGCTTTTGAAAGAATCTTGCCTAAAACCAAGCTGGGCCAGGTGCTTTATCAGTCGCTAAAGCAAACATGACCAGTCGGTTTTTTCCTTAGATATTAGGTCCATCAAGGTCTTATTATCAACCTTTGAGATGAGCTTTGGAATATTACATAACATTTCGTTTTGAACCCCATTATCTACTCTATCTTCAGCTGTCACTAGTTTTCTGTAGAATGCTACTCCAAGTCCATCCTCTCTTATCTCCTTTTTCACTACTCTGCCTAACGGTAGCACAATCCTCTTGATTCAATTGATATTTTTTTGATCACATATGAAAGAATTTAGTATTCTTGTCACCCTCTTTCAGCTATTTCACCCTTGATTTCTGCTTCTAATTGGTTTATTCCATTCAAAAATACTTGTTGAAACTCCAACTTCAACTTTTTCTCTTCCTCAAGTAACTCCTTTCTCACACTTGTCCCCATTGTGGATTTCTGTACCACTCTTAGTTCTGCTGATAAGAAATCTTTTTCCCCAAAAAATTCCCAAATTTTTCCTTATTCCACTTTCTTGCTTCTTCCTTCACATTTTTTAGTTTCTTCATCAGCAATAATCACTTAAACCCTTTCTCATTAGTTTTCCACCAGCACTTCAAGTTGCTTTCGAAATTCGGATCTTGGAACCACATAAATCCATCTCGAATGGAACCAAGTCTCCTTTTTTATCTTATTTCACCTCCAGCTCTATTGGCCAATAATTTGATATAGAGAATTGTAAAATTTCAGAGCTGAACTGAATGTTTTCCATACCCCACATAACTAAGAAAGAACTTGTATAGCCTATCCGTGATTTCCTGATCTCCTTGGCTTCTACAAGTCCATGTGAAGATCCCTAATTTGGGCTTGACATCTATTAACACACACTTCGTATAAAATTCATTAAAATCAAGTGCATTGGGTGGTAAGACTGAATTGCCTCCCTTTTTTCCTTTGCATTGAAAATGGCATTGAAGTCTCCTCCAAAGACCCATTTGAGCCCTTCATGAGCTCTCCATAGTCTTTCTA
Source organism: Taxus chinensis (assembly GCA_019776745.2). Lineage (NCBI taxonomy): Eukaryota > Viridiplantae > Streptophyta > Pinopsida > Cupressales > Taxaceae > Taxus > Taxus chinensis. The sequence goes on from JAHRHJ020003177.1 coordinate 568,484, forward strand.
GGTTTCTCCAGTAGTCCTTTTTTTTCCTCAAATCCTATTGCACTGCAAACATTGGAGGGGACAAAATTTGTATCTCACCTACATTTTACCATGAAAATATCAATTCTACAAGGAGGTTGAGAAATATTTGTACCTTTGAATGTTTTTGGGTTCCACAAAACAACCGAGCCACCAATAGTACCTCTAGCTTCCTCATCTAACCAATCACAGTGTTTCCAAATTCCTTTCACAATCATTTCAAATTTTAGCTTATCTATATTTGTTCACCCCCTAAATGACCTTCAGATCTGCAGTTCAGAATTGGGTCATTTAGTGTGATTGCACAACATTGAGTTTTCTCCAAGGTGTGGGACCTTGCAAGGTGAGAAAATTCTCCAGAGAAAGCTGGTTCTTACTCCTCTGTTTAGGTGTATGCATGAATTTTGCAGAGGTTTAATACTAAATCCTACTCTAAATTCCAAGGAGACAGAGATAAAGGATGCAAAAGGAAACAAAACTAAGTAAAAATGGTGATACACCAAAGGAGTGATGAACTTCTGTCTTGCAAATAAACACAAATCATAGAGATGTAACACCAAGCATGCACAGATTGCCAGAATGTAATGAAAGACCAGAAAACAATAATATACGCATGAGAGGATTGGAAGGATCATTTACAAAACATGCATTACCATTCCCAAATTTGATACAATGCATTACACTGGCAGAAAGGAAAAAAATGTGTCACAGGTTCCATGGAAGGTCTGAAACTCCTCAAATTCATGTGCCAAGGGGAAGAGGGGAGTCTGCAAGAACAAAACGTCCAACCCTTTACAAATGAGCCAAAACTGGCTTTTAATGGTGAAGCAAAAGAAGGGAAAGCAAAAAATGTGGGAAAATTGATTTATGAGCTCAACTACCAATCAAATCCCTTCAATTTCACCTGCAAGGTGATGGGCTTCATGGAAAACCCATACGCCAAAGTACATTGCTCTGCAGATCCAAAAAATGACCCATACTTCATTAATTTTGGTGGTTGAATGTCAATTCTGTATTTTTTGCATGCCAGAGATGTTTTCTCATTTTTCTCCCACCAAACTCCACCAAAAAACAAAATTGAATAGTCCATTGGGTGGAGAATTTCAACAGCTTTCCAATGATATAAAAATGCAAAAAATCTGAGCTCTGGATCAAAAGATATGGCCCTCTAAAGATTTAGGGAAAAACTAGTAAAATTGGGGCAAAAATGGATTCACGGGCCGAAATTTGAAATTTTTTCCCTTTTTTGAATTTGGAAAAATTTCCCAAAAAATCCTGCTGCCCCACCTCCTGCTGCCATGTGGCACCTTCCCATTGCTGATGAATGCGGGCTCAAACCTCATTTTGCCCCTTTTTTCAATTTGGGAAAATTTTCCAAAATTACTCCGTGCCCCTCCGCCACTCCCGGGACATGTGGCACCATCTGGTTGCTTGGCGGGGATGCGCTCCATTTTTTCCCCCTTTGTGCCTTTACCACTTTGAAAAATTTCCAAATCCTTCCAACGCCACTCCTTGACCGACCCACCGCTGACAGGACACGTGGCATCTTCTCATTGCTCGGCGGGCTTTCGCTTGGATTTTCCCCTTTGACCCCCTTTGACCCTTGCCCAAATTTCTTGAAGTCCTCCACCCCACTTCCTTCTTCTCCTTGTGGGCTTTGCCCAAAATTTTCCCTTTGCACCCTTTGCCAACTTTGGCCAAAATTTCTCCAACTTCCTCCGCCGCTTGACCTTGCTGCCACGTGGCACCTTTTCATTGGCTGCGGGCCTGCCTAGGGAAAATTTTCCCCAAAAAACTCCGCCGAGCCATAACTTGCAAAATACAAGGAGTTAGGAGGAATTATTTACCTTTCTGGAAAGGGGAGAAAATTCTTTATCTGATGAAGCCATCTCCAGAAAATTTTGAGTGCCTGAAATGTGAAAAAATTTGACTGAGGCACAAGGAAGGAAGGAATGAAGGAAAGTTAGCCAAAATAAGCAGGGGGCTTATTTTGGATAACAATTTTGGTGACTCAGAGGGGTCATCTACCTGCTGGATGAAGTGACCAGCTGCCTGAAGCAATCCATTGGGCAATGGAGTCATGAACTTAACTGCTTGTTACTCTCAACTCATTAGAAAATCTCTAGAATGAAGATTGTGAGAGTAGAACATTACTTGATCTGGAACATGATCTGCAAAAGATGCATCCTTAGGGCAACAAAACTTGTGCCAAAGCACTTAGGGAAATGTAAATCTAAGCTACAACAAAACAATGTGCATAAGCACTTGGAGGAATAAAAATCTAAGCTAATATGTACAAGGTGAGAAGTTTCCCTTCTAGTAGCAATGCTTTAGATGGATTCCATTAACTGGAATATGCAGTTCTTCACCATCCAATGTAGACAATTGGAAGGCATTGTTGTTCTTGCATTTTGTGACCATGTAGGGGCCACTCCAAATGGCATCAAATTTTGAATGCCTTCCTGGCTTTGCTCGGTCTGCATCCCATTTCAACACTAAATCTCCAACTTGGAAAGTTCTAGCCTTAGCTTTCCTATCAAAGCTTCTCTTGATCAAAGCTTGGTCCTTCTCCATTGTTTGGGCTGCATGCTCTCTGATTTCTTGGAGTTCCATCAATTCTACATATCTAACCTCCATGGGCTCAAACTCCAACAATTCCAATTGCTTCATGAGTTCCAATGTTGGCAACTCAAGTGACATAGGCAAGATTGCCTCTCTCCCATAAACAAGTCTGAATGGAGAGTTACCTGTGGATCTCTTGGGAGTTATCCTATCAGCCCATAGGGCTGATTTGAGCTTAGTGTGCTAAGTACTCTGATTTTCATCAAGAGTCCTCTTGATGATCCTTAATAGATTCTTGTTTGTAGACTCAGCTTGGCCATTACCTTGAGGGTAATAATTTGATGAAGTGCTCAAATAGATCCCATTTCTAACAGCCCATTCAGTTACCTTTGATCCTATGAATGCCAATGCATTATCTGATATTATAGTGGTAGGTATACCAAATCTGGTTGTTATCCCCTCATAGAAGTCTAGAATGCTAGATTCATTTGCCTCTTTGAGTGCCACACCTCAGTCCATTTGGTGAAGTAGTCTGTTGTTGTTAGAATCCATTTGTGCCCTTGGCTTGAGTTTGGATTAATGACTCCAATGAAGTCCAAACCCCATTGCATGAATGGCTGGTCAACTGAGATTGGGTGCAATGGAAGTGCTGCTAATCTCTCTTTTCCTGTGAAGAATGCACAATTCTTGCACCTCTTGATCCATGCATAACAATCACTAAACACCTTGGGCCAATAATAACCAGCCTTCATGATCTTGAGAGCTGTCACTCTTGGAGAAAAATGACCCCCAGCTGATCCACCATGGAACTCTTCTAACATTCTCTCAATCTGATTTGTCCCAATGCATCTCAGCAACACTCCATTGATATCCTTTTTGAACAAGACACCATCAACAAGTGCATATGGAATAGCCTGCAATCTGAAGTGTCTTCTCTTGGCTTTGTTCATCTCTGGAGGGCATAGGCCTATTTGTAAGAAGTGCATTATGTCTTGGGTCCAGCAAGGAGTGAGCATACCACCATTTTCTTCTTGAACATCTCTTTGTTCTTGGCTGTCTTGCAACACCAAAACAACATTCTTCTCTTTGCTTGCTTCAATTGATTGGCTCAAGGCCAATTGCTCACACAATCCCTTTCCTCAGACCAGCTTGGTGACTTTGATCTCAATGTCATACTCCATGACATGAGTAATCCACCCTGCATGTTTTTCATTTAGATCTTTGTTGAGGAGGAAGTCTTTAACTCCCACATGAGAAACCAACAGTTGAACCTTGTTGTTTGAAACTAGATGCTTAAATTTCTTCAAGCTCCTAATCACTGCAAGAACATGCTTCTCAATGAAGGAATACCTTACTTCATAGTCCTCCAAGCTTTGGCTAAAGAAGGCAATTGGCTGCTCTGCATTTTCTTCATTCTGTTGTACTAAAATTGCAGAAATTGTATCATCACCGCCAAATGCATAAAGGATGAAATCTTTGGAGAAATCTGGGTTAATGAGAGTTGGAGCTTGTGAGATAGCTTCTTTGATTGCCTCAAAACTTTCCTTACCTTCAGCTGTCCATTTGAATGCCATACTTTTCTTCAACATCATAGTTATTGGCTTGACAAGGGCTGCAAAGTTTGGAACAAACCTTCGAACAAAATTGATTCTTCCCAAGAAACTTTGAAGAGCCTTCTTATGTCTTGGCAATGGCAGTGCTCTTATTGCTTCAACCCTCTCTGGATCAATTGCTAATCCCTCTTTGGAAACAATGTGGCCTAGGAGCTTGCCTTCATGAGCTAGAAAAATGCATTTTTTGGGATTCAAGGATACCCCAAATCTTCTACATCTTTGGAACACTTGTCTCAAATGAAAGAGATGATCTGCTGCACTTTTAGAAAATACAGTAATATCATCTAGGCATATCAGCACTATTTTGTTGATCAATCCCTTGAACGCCATATCCATTGCCCTTTGGAAAGTAGCTCCGGCGTTAGACAACCCAAATGGCATTTTTTTATATGCATAGGTTCCCCATTTGGTGGTGAAGGCTGTTTTGAACTGATCATCTTCCTTTACCATGATCTGATTATACCCTGAATAACCATCTAGCAATGAAAACCTCTCAGAGCCAGCAACAACTTGCAAAATCTGCTCCATAGAAGGAAGTGGGTAGTGATCCTTGAGGGATGCTCTATTCAAATCTCTAAAGTCTACACACAACCTGATTTCTCCACTCTTCTTTCTAACTGGAACCAAGTTTGCAACCCAGCTTGAATGCTTGATGGGGAATATGATACTTGCCTCTATTAACTTATTCAATTCCTTCTTCATGAGAGGCTCAATGTGTGGATTGACCGGTCTTTGTTTTTTCCTGATGGGCTTAGCACTTGGATCTAGTTCAATTGTGTGTTGAGCTAGCTTGGGATTGAAACCTCTCAAGTCTTCATAGCTCCAAGAAAATACATCTGGGAACTCTTGGAAAAGTTGCATGAATTCATACCTTTCTTGCTCGGTTGCCACTTTACCAATTTGAAGTGACTTGCCTTCTCCAACTGAGATGGGCTCTGAATCCTCTCCCTTGACTTGGATGTTTTCTTTCTCCTTCCTAAATTGATCATTAGGATTGAAGATAGACTCTAAAGTCACAAGTCCTTTTGGTAGTTTGTTGGTTCTCAGCTGTACCACTTGATCACCATACTGTTGTTCTAACTTTTCCTGATTTTTGGCTGAGAACTCAGCTTCTTCTTGCAAGAAATTGATGATTTGTTGGTCACTTTCAAACACTTGCCAACTTACATTATTGTCTGGCACTTATGGCCTCACAATCACATGGATTTTTGGCTGCATTTTATCTCTTTTGATACTCTCCACAACATCAAAAGTTGCTCCAACTGCTGCAAGCCTATCAGCAGCTTGGTTTTCTTTCCTAGGGATGGAGTTGATGCCAAAGCCCTCAAAATCCTCAATGAGGTCCCACACCCTATTCTTATAACTCTTGAGCAGGTCATTCTTGGCAGCATGTTGTCCTTTAACTTGATTAACAATCAGCTCACTATCACCAAAGACTTGTAAGTTTTTGATGCCTCTTTTCCTTGACCAATGCAATCCATGTATCAAAGCTTCATATTCAGCAGTGTTGTTAGAACATGCAAACTGAAATCTAAAAGCTGAATAATACTTAATGCCTTGAGGTGAAACAAGCATAACTCCTCCTCCTGCACCTTGTCTACTTCTTGATCCATCAAAGAACAACTGCCATACCTCATTGTCATCTTTATGGTCTGGCTTGGTGATGCTAGGAAGAGGCTGATTTTCTTCATGCATGTAATAGACTCCTAGTTCAGATTCCTCTATTTCCTTGTAGGGATCAAAAGCATGTATCTTGCTTGCCCATTCATCAAGAGTCAAATCTAGAATGCTTCCAACTTTGGTGTCAGCTTCATGTGTGCTTGGATAATCCTCTTGATCAAATGCTGAACAGTTGGCATTGATTGGGCTTGGAGTATGAGGCTCAATGTGAAAGTTTGCAATAGGTTCAGACCTGATTGTGGCCTTGGCTCCATACCTTGTCCTAAACAACATGTGTGACCAATCAGCAGATAAGTAGCCTCCAATTTTAGCTGTGAAATCCCTTGACAAACATATGGCAAAGAGTGGTGGCAAATCTATCACTGACACATCTTGCAAAACAGTGACATTGGGGCATGCATGCAAAGTAAGGCTCAAATATTTAATTACCCCAACTGTGGCTACTGTTGTCCCATCTAATTGCACCACCCCCTTGGATATGACTTCATATTGAAGGCCCAGTTGATCAGCTATTTGCTTGGGCATCACGGAACTACTTGCCCCAGAATCAATCATACAATTATGTACTAACTTATCCCCAATGATCAATGAAACATAGAATGGAGGGGGCTTCAAAATTTTACCTTGCTGTCATCCCTAATTCCCTCAAGGATTAGTAGCATTTATGATTACCTTCTCTTGCATATGAGCTTGCTGATTTGAGGTTGACCAATTCTTCATGGCAGCTTGTAGTAGATCCCTTTGGCCTGGGATGGATAGTGACTCCCACATAGATATGTTCACATTTGTCTTCTTCATTTGTTCAATGATGTTAAATGGGGTTGAAACATCCCTTTGCTGCCCTTTAGTCTACACATTCTTTTCTTGTACATGGGCTGCAACAACTGGTATTTGAGCTGGTCTAGAAGGTGGCTTGGGCTGTCCTTGCACATTTGGAACTGCATTTTTCTTGCCAACACCTTGTGGAGTGATGGAAGGTTGTGAATCACTTGGATCTAATGACTTCCCTTCACAAATATTCCTCTTATTTGACCATGTGTGTTAGCTGCTACACTCTGAGAAGGTGTTTGATTCATACCACAAAAATCTTCAGCTTGCCAATTCACAAGTGTAGTCTCATTTGGAGTTGTATCTTGTTGAGATGTCCCTTGTTGTTGGTTTGTTTCTTGACTCACCTCACTCTCTACACCAGTTGTTGTCACCATCAAAGCTTGGTTCAAAGCACCATTGAAGCACATAGATTGGTTGTGAGGTTCATTACATGGGAAACACCAATCATACTCTTGAGCTATATTATTTTGCATTAGCACTAAGGCTTTAGAGGTAGATGCAACATTGGGGTTATAGGGCTGAAATGGTCTATTGGCAGGAGGCCTTACTTGATTTTGATTTGCAGCTGGGTTGGGTGGCCTATTAGGCTGATATGGTTGTCTATTAGGCTGAGTTTGAGGCTGATAAGAAGGCCTAAAACTTTGAGCTTGCTGCCTCTTGAGTGTAACCAGCTCATTGCCCAAATTTTGTAATTGTTTCATAACTTCTTGAAGCTCATTTGAGGCACTAGAGGATGAAGTAGAAGTTTCATTTGAACTCTGATTTCTAGGAGTGGGAATAGGAGCTAAAGTAGGTGCTTGACTAGTACTTGGGCTTTCCAAGTCTGGATATAAGGGCATAGGAGGCCTAGGTGCAAGTTTACCAGCTTGGATCAAACAATTCTCAGCCCTAATGGTGATGTTGTAAGCTGCAGGTATAGTTGCACCTCCCATGGATTGGATCAACATAGAAATGTCAGAATTTAAAGCCTTGAGAAAGTATAAGAAAGCACCTTGAGCTGTTGGCCTCACTGTCAATGGGATTCTATCCCATGTTCTTTGAAATCTGAAATTGAAGTCTGTTAGCTGCTCATTGGGAGCTCTCTTGATAGTTGTCAGTTGCTCCAATAGAGACAAGTTGTCCCCCTTTTCTCCAAACTGGTTGTGGAGAGCTATGCACAACTGGTTCCAATTTTGGATAGAGCCTGCCTCAAGGCTCCTGAACCATTGCAAGGCTTTCCCTTTGAATGAAGATGCCAACAATTTGACAGCAATTTACATCTCAACAATCTCATGGATTGCACAAACATTAGCAATGTCTTTGACATGATCACCAGGAGTGGTCTGATTTTCCCCAGTAAAGTATGGGATGTTCTTCAATGCTGCAATTGGAACTGGGTTTTGTGCATTGAGAGCAAGTGGGCTGCTGCCAGTAAAGTTGACATAAGGATTGGGTTGTGCCATTATGATTGGCCTGAGAACCCTTGTTGATTGGGTGAAAGGTCTACCAGGTGGAGGAGTTGATAGAGTTCTGTTTTGTGGAGATGGAGACATTTGAATCCTTCTTCCCCTCTCTCTTCTTTCTGGGGATAATTGTAGATACTCAGACAATCCCTCTTCTCTGGCCCTTGACCTTGTTTGGATCCTTCTCATGAATCTTCAAGCTTGGACTACTGAAACCAGTTGATTCTATCCTTTTGGAGTCGCCAGATGTGCAAATCAAGGCTCTTTCAAGCAAGAAACTTACAAAAATTGCACATCAACTTTGTTGTAATGAAGATGAAGACCTCTAAGGTCCCACCGGGTGTGCCAAAACTGTTAGTGCAAATCTACAGCACCCCCTAAATGACCTTCAGATCTGCAGTTCAGAATTGGGTCATTTAGTGTGATTGCACAACATTGAGTTTTCTCCAAGGTGTGGGACCTTGCAAGGTGAGAAAATTCTCCAGAGAAAGCTGGTTCTTACTCCTCTGTTTAGGTGTATGCATGAATTTTGCAGAGGTTTAATGCTAAATCCTACTCTAAATTCCAAGGAGACAGAGATAAAGGATGCAAAAAAGAAACAAAACTAAGTAAAAATGGTGATACACCAAAGGAGTGATGAACTTTTGTCTTGCAAATAAACACAAATCATAGAGATGTAACACCAAGCATGCACAGATTTCCAGAATGTAATGAAAGACCAGAAAACAATAATAAACGCATGAGAGGATTGGAAGATCATTCACAAAACATGCATTACCATTCCCAAATTTGATACAATGCATTACACTGGCAGAAAGGAAAAAAAATGTGTCACAGGTTCCATGGAAGGTCTAAAACTCCTCAAATTCATGTGCCAAGGGGAAGAGGGGAGTCTGCAAGAACAAAATGTCCAACCCTTTACAAATGAGCCAAAACTGGCTTTTAATGGCGAAGCAGAAATGAGGGGAAAGCAAAAACGTGGGAAAAATGATTTATGAGCTCAACCACCAATCAAATCCCTTCAATTTCACCTACAAAGTGATGGGCTTCATGGAAAAACCCATACGCCAAAGTACATTGCTCTGCAGATCCAAAAAATGACCCATACTTCATTAATTTTGGTGGTTGAATGTCAATTCTGTATTTTTTGCATGCCAGAGATGTTTTCTCATTTTTCTCCCACCAAACTCCACCAAAAAACAAAATTGAATAGTCCATCATGTGGATAATTTCAACAGCTTTCCAATGATATAAAAAATGCAAAAATCTGAGCTCTGGATCAAAAGATATGGCCCTCTGAAGATTTAGGGCAAAACTGGCAAAATTAGGGCAAAAATGGGTTCGCGGGCCGAAATTTGAAAATTTTCCCCTTTTTTGAATTTGGGAAAAATTCCCAAAAAATCTCCATGCCCCACCCTCCACTGCCACGTGGCACCTTCCCATTTGCTGATGGGTTCAAACGATCATTCTGCCCCTTTTTCCTTTGAAATTGGGAAAATTTTCCAAAATTTCCGCCGCCCCGCTCTCGGGACACGTGTCACCTCTGGTTGCTTGGTGGGGATGCACTCCAATTTTTACCTTTTTGCACTTTTTTACCACTTTGGAAAATTTTCCAAAGTCCTTCGCCGCCCTGACCTCCGCTGCTGACAGGACACGTGGCGTCTCTCATTGCTCGGCGGGCTGTGGGCCTTGGATTTTCCCCTTTGATGCACTTTGACCTTTCACCCCCTAAGTCCTTCTCCCCCGCCACTCTGCTTCCTTCTTCTCCGTGGCACCTTCAATATTTTCCCTTTGCACCCTTTGCCAACTTTGGCCAAAATTTTCAACTTTACTCCTTTGACCTCAAAAGGCCAAGTGGCACCTTCTCATTGGCCGTGGGCATGTCTAGGGAAAATTTCCCCAAAAAACTCCACCGAGCCATAACTTGCAAAATACAAGGAGTTAGGAGGAAAATTTTACCTTTCTGGAAAGGTGAGAAAAATCTCTATTTGAAGAAGCCATTTCCAGAAAATTTTGAGTGCCTAAAATGTGAAAAATTTTGACTGAGGCACAAGGATGGAAGGAATGAAGGACAAGTTAGCCAAAATAAGCAGGGGGCTTATTTTGGATCATTTTAGTCGGAGATCCAAATTGGGGTTTTTTACTCCTTATTTGAATCGACTAAGACCATTTCTTTCCTTTAACACTTCTCTCTCTTTATAGATTAGAGGGTATGTTGCTAGGGCCCAGGATATGGGTACGGGTTCGGTATGCGGATACACTGATTTTCAAAAACCCTCGGGTACGATACGTCTTGGGTACGTCCGTATACACACATAGAGAAACATCATTTTGTTCATGTTGAGTTGTTATTGGCTGCTAAAATGAATTCTTTTGCTGCCCCAAAGGTGCTGCTCGTTGCTGTCCAAACTGCAGATTTCTCCCTTTTGGGACTAAAATTTCTAAGTCCAATGATTTCTTAATGACACCTTGAAGGGATGGAGGGTTAAAGGCTTTGACGAGGCTTTTTAGTGTCTCTCCTAACCCTTCAACAAACAACAATACAAGTCTTCTTTCACTAATATCAAGCACCATTACTGCAAGCTTTTGAAAATAAGAAATATACTTATCTAGTGTTCCTTCTTGCTAGAGTTCCTTCTTGCATATCCAGATCCATTTTGTCAAATCTTTGTCAAACATAGACTGAATTCCTCAAGGGTGGTGATAGAACCATGCCCTTGGGTGATGATTCCATGGTACCACCACTCATGTGCAACTCCTTCCAAATGCAAGGTTGCAAACTTGAGTTCCTCTTCTTCATACATTGGATTCAAAGAAAGATATGTATCTAATTTCTGTACTCAAGCTCTAGCAGAACACTTATCTGAACTCTCGTATGGAGGAAGAGTTACCTTACCCAACCTTTGCTAAATGTCTCTCGTTGGTTGCTCTTGTTGAACTCTTCGATTTCTCCCCAAACCTTTGTTATTCTTCACTTGGTAGTAGTCTTAGAAAGATAACATCTCCCTTACTCTGTAACTAAGGTTTGCATACTCATCTCCCCATGCTTCCACATGATCAACATCATTTTAGGCTTCCTCCTCAACTGGTTCCTCTCTTTGGAGAAAATTAGCTCAGAAAGTTTGATTTGTAGGCTTGGATGAGGTCCTAACTAGTCCCGTAGAGCTTCCTTCTCCATTGTTGCTTGTTCCTTGGTTGGTAGACACATTGTTCCCTTGTAGGATCTTTGTCAGGTCTCTAATGGAACCGGTCAATGCATTACACATTTCTCTTTGTGATTCTCTAATTGACTGTTGCAGCTCTCTCTGATTTCTTGTGATTACTTCGTGCATGTAGGTAAGCTCATCATTGGGAGGAGCTCTTTGATCACGTTCTTCCATTGTCACCTTCTTTGGGGTATTCCTTCTTTGATAGAGTATAGTTTTTTTTTCCTGATTGCATTCAGATCTGATTTCTTCTTTTCCTCACAGGCTGGGAGTATACATTGCTCTGATACCACTGTAATGTCCCCAAATGGACATAGTATAACCCCAAATGGATTTGAAGCAAATGCCACTTCACAAAGATAGAATATAGAAAGTATTCCAAATATTATAAATGCAGATCTGATTTTATTTCAGAAATGGCGACTTGCTTTAGAAGACACAAACCACTCAAAACTGAAAGAAAACAACACTGTTTATCTTCAACATGAAACGTCTGATTTTAGAATGCAATACACAATAAAAATTACCAATTTGAGACTTCAAAGATGGCTGATTTATTTATTAAAAATCTGCAAACCCTTGTCTTTAGACACGGCTGGAAATATAATGTTTTGGAGCCAAAATCTAGTGCAAAAAGGCTTATTTAGATGAGCAAAAATCTGCAATTAAAACAGCAACCCAGATCTGTTTTTTATCCACTTTCAACACCTCCAAACAACCCTCAAGGTAGGTCGCTTCAGCTAGAAAAAGGCTGGAAATAAGGAAGAAACACAACAATTTTCTCCTTCAAACCCTCTTTTAAATCAGCCTTACAAAAGTCTTCAATTCCGCTGGAAAACTACTGGAAATTATAAACAAATCCTTGATCCCCAATGGAAACCCCTATATGGAGAATCCTCTCAGCTAGAAGAAGAGTTTTCGTTCTTCTCCTAGATCTCTTAGAGGGTTTTTCGTCCTCAAGAGATTATCTCTAAGGGTTTTCGTTCTAAGATTTTTGATGCAAGCCCAAAGCTCAACATGCAAATTCAGATTTTATAAAATAACAAATGATGCCTTCTACGAGCAAGTTGACTTGCTTTTATAAATGAACTTGGATAAATAGCCACCCTCAACTTCCAATCAACTTTCACCTCCCTCATTTAATTCTTTTTCCACTTTATTTCATCCACCAAGGGGGTCACATTTTTCTATAGGAGAAATAATAAATATAAAGTGACTTTCCTTTTTTTCTTATTTTCTTTTATATTTTTAATTCAACTTTATCATTAATAAATTAATATAAAGTTTATACTATTATTTTATATTGCACTTTTATAATTAATTCATTATGATAAGTTGCCCTTTCTATCACCCTTTAGCCGTTGGGAAACAAAATTGGGCTAAAGGTCTTCGACTGATTACTTTTAGGAAGTAGGGCATTTCATGCTCTGATATAATACAACTCATTTGTCTAAGCTTTGTATTAATTATTCAGGGATCACTTCGATTTCGATTGATCAGTCTTTCTATTTTTGTACTATAGATCTAATAACCTTAAGCTAGTATAGATAGTGTTTGGTATAGCTAGTATTTAATATGCAGAAAATTTCCATTTTCAAGGTTCAAAATGATAGAAATATGAATGTTTTTAAGCAACTCCAAGAACGTATGGGTACATCATAGATATGTCTGGGTACGTTTGTGACATACTCGATATGTACCCGGGACATATCAGTACCGGGTACATATCAGGGGGGTTCGCAGGGGTGGGGGACGTACCTTGCTTTACACATTAGAGCCGATCTGCTGATTCAAGGTCCTTATCTTGGGTATATTCAATATTTTTAGCCCTATTTTCTTCATCTCCTAGGTGCCATTGAGATGGTGGATGACCTTTTTCCAAACTCCTCCAATCCTAGGGTATGTTCCACGGGGACGCGTCCCCTATGTTTTTTAGCTCGTCCCCATACTGGGGACGTTTCGGAACCTCGGGGACGGGTAGGAAACGTCCCCTTCCCATCCCCAAACTCTGCGAAAAATCGGAAACGTCTCGGGGACGTAAAAAAAAACAGGGGACGACTGGATGTCCCCGGTACGTTTAGGGGACTTCTAGAAGTCCCTCGACCGTACCGGGGACGTCCATCCCTTGCCGTCCCCTGCGCATACAACCTTTAAAAAACGTTTTTTAACACACTTTTAAATAAAAGTAAAGCAATGTGGGGGCCCACAAGGACCCCCACTTGCATTTCTAAGTGCCCTAAACCTAAAACAAACATCAAAACAAAAAAAAGAAGAAACTCATTTGACTCATTTCTCATTTTGTGAAGGAGAAGACAAAGAAAGAAAAGAGCATAGAGAAGAATAGAGAGCAGCAGTGAGAAGAAGGCAAGAGAGCAATATTCTACTCCATTAGAGGTATGTTTATCATCCTTTGTTCATTTTACAAATTTGCACAAACTATTTCTTCATTGTTTGAATTTTTATTTTTTTAATCATAGTTTCAAGCTTCACAAACTTAGGAATTTTATTTGATTTTTTTTGTTTTCACTTGCAGTTGCAGGGTTGTTGCATTTCCAATACAAAACAATGAGCAGCAGTGAGGGTAGTGAGGGTGAAGAGATTCAATTGGCAATGCAATATAGAGGTAGAGCTAGAAATAGGGTTTCTTCAGGGAGTGAGAGTGTTGCACCAACAATGGGTTCAAATAATCCGTTTGATTGCCCTTCACAACTCCTCAAAATCTATGCAAAGGGGCCATTCAATGCTAAAAAGCCTCTTTCACAATTTGTAACAGCCATTGACAAAGAAAAAAAAAGAATTCAGGGGGGAGTAGAGTGTGGTTATGCCATATGTGCAACAAAGAATTTAGGGGCAGCTACACGCGGGTTTATTCACATCTTTTGGGCATAACTGGACAAGGGGTAAAAGGTTGTGAAAGAATATCATTAGCGGAGAAGACCGAGGTGACTAGGTTGCACATGGAGGGTGAGACAACGAAAAAAGGGATGTCATTGGAGACTACACAAGTGCCTACCCAATGTGTGGATGTTGAAAGTCAAAGAGGAGGGGATTATGCCAAGGGAAAGAGAAAGACTTCTACTGTTACGGGTATGTTTAATGTGCAATCAAGGGAAGTAGCTGACTCTTCTATTGCCAAATTCTTCTTTGCCAATGCTATACCATTTCATGTGTCACGTTCCCCTTTCTTCAAACAAATGTTCAAAGATGTAATTGTTGTTGGTTCCTCATATGTCCCTCCTGGAGAACACAAACTACGAACCAGCCTCCTTGATAAAGAATATTCTAAGGTGAGTGTGGTGATGGAGGAGATGAGGCAAACTTGGATACGGGTGGGTTGCTCTATCATCATGGATGGGTGGACCGATATTAAACATCGGCCACTCATCAATATCATTGTCACATGTCCTGTTGGCTCTTATTTTCTTAGAGCTATTGATTGTACAGGGAAGAGGAAGGATGCAACCTTCCAATTTCAAATTTTGAAGGATGCCATAGAGGAGATTGGGCCCTCTAATGTTGTACAAGTAGTGACTGATTCAGCCTGCGTATGTAAGTTAGCTGGCATGATGGTTGAGGGTGCTTACAAGCACATTTTCTGGACTCCATGTTGTGTTCATGCGTTGAACAACGCATTGAAAGACATTGGAAAGATAGATTGGGTGAAGGCAGTGGTGGCAGAGGCTAGACACATACAGATGTTCATTTGCAACCATCACACCTCACTTGCTCTATTCAGGTCTTTTTCGAGGAAGGAATTCCTCAAGCCCGTGGACACTAGATATGCGAGCTATTTCATTTTGTTAGAGAGGATGCTTGAGGTGCAGGAGGCTTTGCAATTAATGATGGTTAATCAGGAGTGGGGTAGATGGCCAGAGGCAAACACTTCTGAAGGAAAAGGTGTGAAACAAAAGATCCTCGACGATGATTGGTGGACCACAGTCAGGTAAGCTATTGCTGATTTTATATATGTAAGTTTAGTTTTTAATTTTTAAATATTTTTATCCATGTTTATAACTTGTAAATTAGTTTAGTTTTTCATTCTTGAATCTTAATGTTTTCTAATTTTTTTGTAAATTGTTTGCAGATATGTTTGCTCCTTCATCTCACCTGTAGTGGGGGTCATAAGATATGCTGATACAGACTCTCCTAGTCTTGGAGAGATTTATGAGACATTTGATAGCATGCTTGGACAGATGAAGCAAGCCATTCATAGCAGGGATCCTACTTTGGGATTTTATGAGGAGCATATTAGGCCCATTGTGACACGGCGGTGGAACACAATGAACACCCCGCTTCATATGGCAGCCTATGCTCTAAATCCCAAATGGTATGCAGCACGACCTGGGAGAGTGCCTCCATCTGATGATGAAGAGGTGAAAGAAGGGCTCATGAAGGCCTTTCGAAAGATGTACACTGATGAGGAGTCCACTTTATTGCGGACCCAATGGCTATCCTTTGTCAATCTCCGTGGACCAACATTTAGCAAGCCAGAGGCGAGGACAGATAGAGCTACATTAGCTCAAGTAGACCCTATTGGATGGTGGACATGGCATGGCAAGGATGCACCAGACTTGAGGATTCTTGCCACTCGCCTCCTTTCACAGGTTGCTAGTTCCTCTGCTGCAGAGAGGAATTGGTCCACATATGGCCTCATCCACACAGTTAAGAGGAACCATCTTACCTCTCGACGAGCAGAGAAGTTAGTAGCCGTGCATAGTGCCTTGAGACTTCAGGATCGACAGACTCCTGAGTATCGTCAGACTCCAGCCACACGTTGGGATGTTGATCCCGAAGATGCTTCACAGATTGATGAGGAGGATGCACAGGTGGGATTGGTTGGGGTTCCATTGGATGAGGCAGCCCCTCATAGTTCCAGTGACTCAGACTCAGAGTCTGATTTTGATGCCACTTTAGCGGAGTTTGATTAGGGGCAGCTATATATTTTCATTTTGATTTTCTATGTTTCAGACATTTTGTTGCCCTTGGGCATTTCATTGTAATTGAAACTTGAATCTTATGTGCAATCTCAATTCAGCTCCAGTTTTATGTATTAAAGTTTTATGATGTGTGTGATGAATGCTTTATTAAGTTTATCAATGTGTTACAGTTATACTTATCATTATTCATATGAATATTTGAAATTTCCAATATTTTTAAGGTTAAATCTTATGTGAAATCTCAATTCAACTCTAATTTTATTTATTAAGGTTCTATAATGTGTGTGATGAATGCTTTAGCAATGTTATCATATGAATATTTGAAATTTCCTATATTTTTTAAATTTTCCCTTATTTTTTAATAGCCGTCCCCTGCCGTCCCCTAAAAAAAGGCCTAAAAAAAAATCCGTCCCGGAAACGCGTCCCCCCGTCCCCTGCCATCCCCGTCCCGGAAACTTGGTGGAACATAGCTGGGGTGTTTGTCCTTTCACACCTGAAATTGAAACATTTCTCCAAAGCCTTGGCGACTAATTGTGCCGTGTATTATTGGCTTAAGCAATTCTGAAAATTTTGGCCTTCAACTCCAGCAATTGAGAATTTTGTTTGCACCCTTGTTGGTTTCCTTGGCACTTAACCTGGATCATGTTAGAACAAAATATTGGATCTAGTTGGCCCCAGTAGAGTGCATCATTGAAGCATGCCTACAATAACTACTACATTCCATCATGCAAATGATAGTCAACAATTAACTTGTAAATGGAAAGAATAGAGAAAGGAAGAGGATAGAAGTTGTTCAAGATTTGGTGGTGTTAAAGACCCCAAAGCAATTGAATAGTTGGTGATGTAATATAAGAAGACACGAGGCCATATATTTGTAGACCTTTTAGTTACATGCACGATTAGCATAATGTTTGACCCATACCTAAGAAGGGTGTAAATGCACCTTAACTGCAGTATAAGGTACAAGTGTCATTTGCCTCCACTAAGGGGTAAGCGTTTTATACCTAGGAATGTGACATTGATGCATAGCAGTAAGCATTTGCCCCTAGATTACTAGGACTGTTCCGAGGTACATGGGATGATGATGTACCTTACCATACATATATTCCTGCATGATAAACATGTCTTCTAAGGGATTTCCAAGAGGGCCCTTAGACAATACACCTGATTACATAAGCAAATAGCATTTTTGATCCAACCACCACTTAATATTGACTTGTAGCGGCGTATAGTGCCACGAAATATCATTGCCTCACCGAATTGTCACTTCTTGTCACTGTAGATAACTTCTTTGCTTGCGGAAGAATGTGGTGAATTGGTAGGCATCGCTCAATCTGAAATGTATAAATGTAGACTGTCACCCCGATCTAGAAATCTGATATAGGATCCTAGGAGCTTTTGCTCAATCTCAAAATATGATAATGGGTGTCACTGTCACCTAATCTGAAAATTGGTACAAGGGCTGTTGCCTGATATGAAACCCAAGCGAGGGTTGTTACTCAATATGAAATCTGAATAGAAGCTTATTGCTTGTCCTCGAGACTAATAAATGTTTGTTGCCTGATCTAAATCTAAATATGAGCTTTCTCTCAGCCTCAAACCTAAACAATGATTGTCATCCAATTTGAAATTGAATATGAGCTCTGGCTCAACCTAAAAACCTGAATAAGTACTGTCACCCATTTTGAAATTGAACACAGGCTCTCACCTGAATTGAAAATATAAGGGTCGTCACTGAATCTGACTCAATGTGAGATCTCGCTTGACCTAAAAACCTGAATAAGGGTGTTGTCCAGTTTAAAAAATGAAAAATGAACTCTTGCTCTTCCTGAAGCCTGAATAAAGATAGAGCTCTTGCTCAACTTGATGGTAAGACTGCATCCCAGTCCTTGGTCCTCTCAATGGTGGAGCAAGGGTGTCACTCAATCATACCAATGCTAAAACAATGTTCACAAGGCTGTCATTCAATCATACTAATGTTGAAAGACTTGAAACAATGTTGTAGGTAGTCACAGGAATCATTCAATGCTGAAACAATACTCTCAAAACTGAGTACCGTACCTTTATTTCAAGTAACCATCGTCAAGACAAGAAAAGGGAGAATTATCCCAACTCAATCCCCCATCAAGCCATGCTTTCCTTAGAGAATACCGAAGAAGCATATGAATTAGGTCCATCAGGTACACACAAGCTGTAAGATGTAGAGGAAAATGAACCAAGGGGTCTTGAAGCCTCTCAACATTTAGAAATCATTGAAGAACCATTGTCGTCTCTATTCCACTGAATCTGAAATGATGAAAATGAACACTTGGTTGCTGTGAATCATAAATATTGTACTAGCAACTCAATATCATCTAATAATGAGTAAAATACAAGCAAATGAACAATCAGAAATAAGAATCAAGCCTTTAGGCTATGGAAACACCGATTTTATAAGAACAATCCCAATACTTGGACCAGTACAACTATCCATAAAAAGACACTTCCACATTAACATATTTAGCAACACAACATCATTACTTGTGGACAAATGGATCCATAAGATGTCCTAGTCAAAGAACAAGACTTCCCCCCCCTAGAACATGAGAGCATAAAAATATGTACTGCGACAGACTTCTTTTGAAGATATCATCTACAAGGATAAGCTCTTCCCAATAGAATAGGTGTGACTATCCTTAATAAATGAGATGATAGATCAATGCAATTTATATGTGCACCTTTATAAACAATTAATATTTCCAATCATTAATTCATATCAGACCATTTGCCAAAACGCATTTAAATGTTCCAATCTTTGTTCATATCAAGCATTTCCAACACAATTAATCTTCCCAATCCCTGTTCTTATGAAAATCATTTTTCCTAGCAATTGATTAGTCCAATCAATGTTCCTTCCAAATCATCACTAGTGATTATTCCAATCAATAAAGAAGTATTACTCATAGAGTCATTCATTAGCAGGTTCACAAATTCATCAATAACAGATAGATGACAAACCAAGTGCAAGAGACAGAATAGCTTTCAGTAGTGAAATTGTTTTCGATAGAATCTCCACCTTATCAACTGACAGCCCCAAACGTATGTATTACTAGGTGTAGGATAGCCATGCTCCATGATAATGATTACCCATGCAATAAGAATACTAGGAGGCACCAAAATCTCCCCATTCCTCATAATGCAAAAAGGACACTAGTTGGCACCAAAATTTCCCCATTCCTCGTCATGCTAAAAAGGACACTAGTAGGCACCAAAATTTCCCCATTCCTTGTCAAACAATGATTAAAAAGGACACTAGTAGGCACCAAAATCTCCCCATTCCTAGTCACGAAAAAAGGACACTAGTAGGCACCAAAATCTCCCCATTACTCATCTTCTGGCATATTCTTATTGAAAGAACTGTATGATTTGGAGGAATGACAAGAAAAATGACTTGCTAAAGAATTGCTCTTGAGTTCCTGTCTTCATTTTGATTTATGGAAGGCTCATTTGATTCCTTGGCCTGATTGCATTTTGTCTTACTTGAGTACACAATACATTGATATCCAATCCTTCTTTCAAGTCTCATTGATCATGTGCTCTACTAATGTGATACCTTTCCTCCACAAAATCTTGATGGTGATATCATGCCTTTCATATTGGCATTTCAAATTCATAACTCTCCTTTCATGATCACTTGTCCCATTGAAGCATGTCTCCCATTTGTGCTCTATTTTGCCACAATTTAAACAATTTCTGGCTTATTTGGTTGATGCAAGTAAACATATTACCTTGTCCCAAGCTCGAGAAGCGTTTACAATGTTTTGTACGTGATACCTTTTCTCTTCATCCATGTGAATATATAAAGCGTCAACCACCATATCATTTATGTTGTTGAACTTCTGTAGCTTGGTTCCTTTGATTGGAACCTTTACCAACCTTTGTGCAATCAACTAGAGGTGCTTGCTCTTCAATAAAACAATCATCTCTTGTTTGCTCTTATCATAATTTTGTCCAATGCTCTCAAGAAGAGAGATCCTTGTTTCTGGTTTCATATTTTTCATTCAGATAGCCACAATGATAACTGGTACAAAATCTTCTCAAACCTATCCTACCACCTAGAGATCTTTCCAAGCTTTTTGGTGATATAATTTATTATAAAAACTGACATCAATGCCCAAGTTATGGCTGTTGGAAGATTGCTTTATAAATCCTGATAATTGCAAAAATGAACCTGAAATTATTATGTCTGATCTGATTGCAACAATTGACGCATATTAATTCTCTGCTTTGAATTTTCTGATTTGATGTTGATTTACCTCCTTTTATACCAATTTTTAAATTTTATTTTTTATTTTTCAGCCAATCCTAACTAGCCACTTGCGTGCTTGATTTTTGAATTATTTTTTATTGTTTTCAAAATTTCTGTATAGTCCATATGACCCAGTGAGAAGCTGGTACATGTCACTGTTTAATTGAGTATAAAGAGGCCCCCCCAAAGAGTCACCCCTTTAACCTCCCAAGAGCTCATGACTTTGGTAGGGGACCCCAGCTTGCTTCATTGTTACCCAATGGGGCAGGCATCCTTTTACTGAAGGGCCATCAAACCTTTTAAAAATCGAGTTCGCAGTTCGACAGATCATAAAATCCTCGGTGGTAGGTTAGCCCGCCATGCGGGCTACCAACATAGACCCCTGTGGGGTCCATCAGCCTATGAAGTGCCATAAACGTGACAAAAGGGTGTTACATGGTGCCTTTCTGTTTCGTGACTCCTTAACCAAATGTAGTGACTTTCTCTGCAGGTTTGCAACTCTGCACCATGGTGCCATGTAATGTCCCCAAATGGACATTTTTCACCCCAAATGGATTATCCTGCAAAATCTCAAAACAAAATTTCAAGTACTAGAAATTATACAAAAATAATTAAGTGTGGATCTAGTTTTTACTTGAAATAGCTATGTTGCATGGAGAAACATGGAAATAGAAACGGGTACGAAACGCGGAAAACGACAATTTTCAAAAAACCTTGGATACGAAATCTGTTACCGGAAATGTCTGTACCATATATATATATATATAAATACATTATTATATATATGCATACTACTCATTTATAATTGTAGACCATAAGAGATAATTGATAAAGCACTCAAAATATTTGTATTTATTGAAATTTGAACTTCTAAAGAGTGGCTGATTTCATTCAACATGGTTACAATTTCAATGATTCACATATACATGATAATAATCTAGATTCTATTAGCTTCAATATATCATCCAAATTTTCCTCATAATCATCTCCATGAACACTGCACTGACAGCTCCACTCCCACTAGCTCCACTCTCCATCCCTTGTGATATGCAAAATTTATCCCAAATTCTTCTTCATCAATACCAAGTAGTGAAAGTTGGCTAAGAGTAACCCCAGAAGCATCAAAGTCACTACTCTCAGGATCAATATCCCAAAGTTTGTTGGGACCTCTAATATAGCCTTCAATCTTGTGTGAGAGGAAATGCAAATTGGAATGTACATACACTAAACTCTCAGCCTTCTTGATCCTAACTTGTTCCGTTTGGCTGAGTGGATGAAGCTTATATGTACTCCAATTCCTAATTTTGCTGAAGAATTGCTAGCCACCTGTTACAAAAAAGAAGTTAGAAATTTTCAATTAGTAATAAAAAAATTTAAAGTAAGAACATCCATTTTCTAATTTCTAATTAATAAACAAACTTTTGATTTCATTTTAATATTTTATACCTGTTAGAGGACTTTAATGGCAACAGTGATTCGTATAAAGTACTTGGCATCATGGCCATGTACATACCACTACATGAATGGCTTCAGGTTGTACTCGTCACTTAATGCATCTAATTCACCCATGCTACCATTAGATGAAGAGACAAAGCATGCCATTTCATAGCGAACTGCAGTAGCTATAGCTGGATCAGGAAAAAGCCTCCGGAATGCATGTACTTAGTTCTAGTTGCAACTTCATGGTCATTGTATGGTGCTACTCCTACCAAGTAGCCTAAGTATTTCACTGCTATAATATTTGGGGTTCAGGGCATAGGCAAGGAGATGCAATGGGTGGTCGTTTTATTCCACCTTCTAATGATCATAGTCTTAACTTCAATGTAGAAGTTCTCTTCAGGATCCTGCTTTTTTTTTGTATGATGTCTCTAATTTTTTCAAGCATAGACTCAATGCCATCATAGATCTCCCCTATGCAAGCATCATTTGTGTCTGCATATCTAATCATAGATAAAATAGGCTCAGTAAAACCTAGCAAGTATGCAACCTTTTCCCACCAATCATCATCAAGTATCAATGATTTTATTTTGCATGGCTCGTTCTGTGTTTGCTTGCCTCCACATTGGACCAAACATCATCAATCACCATAAGCCTTAAGGCTTGTCTTACCTTCACAAGTTGTCTCAAGACGATTGTGTGAGAGGCAAATTGAATTGTTTCTACAACTTATTAAAATAAATTAATAAAATATAAAATTAAATTTAAAAGAAATTCAAATGATAATTTGATATTCATAGAAAGTTAGCAAATAAAAATTAGAAATCTAGTCAAATTTTTTCGTTACCTTCAGCAAGTCCAACTTTGAAAACCTCTATAAAGATAGCATGGGACATGATGATTTGTGACAAACATTTGAATCTCATTTGCCTCTGTATACACTTCCTCTATCCATGGTAGAGCCAATCTTCTGCAACATCAAATTCAAGGAGTGTACTACACAAGGTGTCCAAAAAATGTGCTCATATTTCCCCTCAACAATTTGTGCCGCTCTACAATTTTTGGCATTGTCCGTGATGACATGGACAACATGTTGAGGGCCCACTGACTCAATAGCCTCAATCAAAATATTAACTATAAATTGAGCATCTTTCACTTCACCCTCACAATCAACAACCCTTAAAAACATTGCCCCTTTAGGGCACTCTACAACAATGTTGATTAGGGGTTTATTTCAGGCATCTTTCCATCCATCTGAAATGATAGATACCCTTGATTCCTTCCATGAATCCCTAATTGGCTGAAGAAGTATGTACATGGGCCACTTCTTTCGCCAACAATGATGTTCATCACCTTCTCATAACTAGGGCTTTTATACCCTGGTGGTGCATCATTAATTCCTCTCACCATTTGTTGTCAATATGGTGACCGCAACACATCGAAAGGCAAGGTGTTTGCATAAACACATCGAGCAACCAACTCATCACTATTTCTCTCTTCTCATTTGCAAATGCTTGCTATTAATGAAGACCTTTGGAGGTTCTCTTTTGTGCCAAGCTCTCTTCCTCTATGGGAGTTTCAACTTCAATTTGAATAAAAGGATGGTTTGATGGGATGGGTGGTTTTCATGAACCCCTATTTTGCAAATGATCCGGTTTTAAATCTAGCTTTTGAAGCTTGGAAATCACCTCCTCTTGCTCTTTCACATATGCCAAAATATGTTTCCAAGCCAACCTTGACACATTTTCTAATCCCCGTTCTGATTGCCCCATTAAATGAGCTTTGAGCATGTGGTATAGCTACGCCCTTAACCTATTGCTTGTATTAGGATATGAGTAGCCGACTTGTGGCTTACCATATCATTTTATTATATCATTTATACTTTCTCATGCTTAATAGGTCGGCCTTGGTGATGGCCATAGCATATGAATAGTATATATAGGGGATTATAGGTAGTATTTCATTATCATTTGAGCATTTGAGTCTTATTATATGGTTTGGAGGTTGCCCCCTCGAAGTGGCGAAGCTATTCTAATTGCATATTGAGATCATTATTCTGAAATATTGTGTTATTTGGTGTTCTATTGTTGCTCTTAATCTGAATTATACAAGTAATTTCATTACAAGTGGTATCAGAGCTGCGATCTGGGCCGAAATTAGGGCAAAAACCCTAATTTTTTGTTTCCACCACATATTGCGAACCAGAGTGAATTGGTGGGAGATATTTTTACCAGAGTTGCAAAGCATTTCAAGTAAGGTTCCCTGAAAATTTCAGACTTTTTTGATTTATTTTGCAAAAGTTATTACAAATTTAGGGTTTTTCATAAAATCGCTCCCTAGGGTGCAAATTGTGGAAAATTTTCAAGTTCTTTACATTTTCGGAAAGCTCTCAAAAAAATAGTATTAGTATCTTCTCTGTGTTTTTTCCTGTTCGGCCGAAATTGTATCGAAACCCTAAACCCTAAGGTTTGACATCATGGCGGGGCCTTCCACAAGAGCAAAAAAGAATCCGGTTACTCCGGGTAAAACCCCAGATAAAGATGGGGTAGTGATTGAAGAGATGGAGTCAGAAGGGGTAAATACAGATTCCTCAGCACTAGGGTTTACCTCAGTTGATCATAAGGTGAGCCAACTTGAGTATGAGTTGCGAAATGTACAATCTGAGATGGCCTCTAAAGGAGACATAGCCCAAATCAATCATCGGTTGGATGATATCATGCAACATGTAAAGGGTAACCAGTATGGCCCAAATCCAGCCCATATCAACCAAGGAGGACCTTCAGTTCAAAATCATGGACAAACTAACCATATTGGATCACTTTTCCAGTCCCATCAGAATCAAACTTATTCGCAACCACGGAACATGATGCCGAAAGTGGATATGCGCAAATTTGATGGTAAGGATCCCCTGAATTGGATAAATCAAATGGAGAACTTCTTTGAGTTACATCAAACACCATCAGGACAAAAGGTGACATTGGCATCCCTATATCTTGAACCCTGACCAATTTGTTTGGTATCGTTGGTTATGTGCTCAGAGGCAGAAGAATGGTCTAGGTGTCACTTGGACAGTTTTTACCGAGGAGTTGCAATTGCACTATAGTTCCAGTGTTTCAGAGAACTACTTTAGTCAATTAGCAAAGTTACGGCAAACAGGATCAGTCAAAGATTATGTGCATCAATTCCAAAACCTATCCTTAAGGGTGGAGAATATTCCAGAAGAGAATCTGAATGACCTGTTTCTTGGGGGTCTTAAGGACCACATCGAGCATGAGGTACGTATGTTTAATCCAATCAAGCTTTCTGATTCTATTATCATGGCACGTCGTGCAGAGGAAAAAGTTCTTTGTAGTAGGAGGCCACCTTTCATTAACACCAGAGACCGTAGTATCTCTTCCCCTTCATTTGCTAGGCCAATTAGACTGACTCCTCAACAAATGGAAGAAAAGAGAGCAAAAGGATTATGTTTTAACTGTGATAGCAAATATGGACCGGGACATAAATGTGCTGAGAAGAAGTTGTTCTATATTGACGGAGGTAATGAGGATGATGAGGAAGCTGAAATTATAGGAGAGGCTGAGGAACCAGTAGAAGATGAAGTAGAGGATCACCAACCTACAATTTCTTGCCATGCATTGTCAGGTATTAGTACTCCTCAAACACTCAAGGTTATTGGCTATCTCAAAAAATAGAAGGTGACGGTGTTGATTGACTCGGGGAGTACTCATAACTTCATAAATAGTAAGTTAGCTGCCCGCCTCAATTGTTTTATTTACCCAGCTCCAGAAATGCAAGTTATGATTGCGGATGGTGGGACAGTCAAGTGCACAGGAAAGTGCCATAGTATCAAGCTTTCCATGGGAGACTACATGTTAGACTCACCTATGTTTGCTATTTCTATGGGAGGGGCAGATATTGTTTTGGGGGTCCAATGGCTCACAACCTTAGGTACTATAGAGATGAATTTCCAAGAATTGTTCATGCGATTTCATTCAGATGGAAGGACAATACAATTGAATGGGATGGTAGCTAAGTCTCCACAGATTATTAGCTCTCATCAGATGCAGAAGGTTCTCAGAAAAGGAGTGGATGGCTTTATAGCAAAGCTATTTTCCATAGAAGTACAAAATACAGAGTCTTCAATGCCACCCGATCTTCAGAAGATTGTGGATGCTCACTCATCTATTTTTGATGCAATTCCAAAGGGACTACCACCAGTTAGGGATCATGATCATGCCATTCAGTTGATTCCAGGGAGCCAAACACCTAACATCAGACCATACAGATACCCATATTCCCAGAAAAGTGAGATCGAGAAAATGGTGGAGGAAATGTTGAAGGCAGGTATCATCAGGCATAGCCAGAGTGCATATTCTTCACCAGTGGTCATGGTACGTAAGAAGGATGAAACATGGAGGATGTGTCCAGATTACCGAGAACTCAACAAGTACACCATCAAAGATAAGTTTCCTATTCCAGTAATTGATGATTTACTTGATGAATTGCATGGTGCTGTTTATTTCACAAAATTAGATCTTCGTTCGGGGTACCATCAAATTAGGATAAAAGAGGAAGATGTTCATAAAATGGCTTTCAGGACTCATGAGGGCCATTATGAGTTTTTGGTAATGCCTTTTGGTCTTACAAATGCGCCCTCAACCTTTCAAAGCTTGATGAACACTATTTTTAGGCCATTTTTAAGGAAATTTGTATTAGTTTTCTTTGATGACATATTGATTTACAGTAAGACATGGGAAGAACACTTACAACATGTAAATAAAGTGTTGGAAGTTTTGGAGAAACATACTCTGTATGCAAAGCCATCCAAATGTTCTTTTGGTGTACAAGAGGTAGAGTACTTGGGTCATATTGTATCCCATGAAGGCGTCAAAGTTGATCCTCAGAAGATCAAAGCTATGGTGGAATGGCCAAGGCCCAAAAATCTCAAAAATCTTCGTGGGTTCCTAGGACTAACAGGGTACTACAGAAGATTTGTGCGGGGATATGGTAGAATAGCAACCCCACTCACTGCATTGCTAAAGAAGGATGCCTTCCATTGGACAGACGTAGCCACTAAATCCTTTGAGCAGCTGAAGGAAGCCATGTGCAGCACCCCAGTTTTGGCTACTCCCAACTTCTCAAAAACCTTCATTGTTGAATGTGACGCTTCAGGATCAGGATTGGGAGCAGTTCTAATGCAGGAAGGAAGACCAATTGCATTTGAGAGTCACCAATTCAAAGGAAAAGATCTGCTCAAACCTGTCTATGAGAAAGAAATGATGGCTATTCTTCATGCGGTCAAGCAATGGAGGCCCTATCTCATGGGTAGACACTTCAAGGTAAAAACTGATCATGATAGTCTCAAATACTTTTTGGAGCAAAGGTTATCATCTGAGGAACAACAAAAGTGGGTAACAAAAATGTTGGGTTATGATTTTGAAATCATATACAAAAAGGGTAAAGAAAATGTAGTAGCTGATGCGTTGTCCAGAAGGGATACATCCGCAGATGCCTTACTATGTGGAATGTCCATGTTGACGGCCGATTGGGTGGATGAAGCAAGATTGGAATGGAATCAAGATAAGGATACACAATCTCTAATACAGAATATCAAGCAAGGATCTATGACATCTAACAAATTTGAGTGGAAAGGTAATGCCCTATGGTACAAGGATAGGTTATACTTGAGTAAAGATTCTGAGTTGAAGCATAAGATTCTTGCAGAGCTACATGCCTCACCTGTTGGAGGACACTCTGGGTTTTTGAAGACATATCATAGAATAAAAAGAGAATTCTTTTGGGAAGGACTCAAGGGGGATGTACAAAAGTTTGTATCAGAGTGTTTAGTGTGCCAACAGAACAAAGGGGAAACAATTAAGACACCAGGTCTGTTGCAACCCTTACCAATTCCTAGCCAGAGATGGGAGGAGGTCTCCATGGATTTCATCACCGGATTGCCTTGTTCAGAGGGTAAGAATGTTATTTTCGTGATTGTGGATAGGCTCACAAAATATGCCCATTTTTGTGCCCTATCACATCCATTTGCAGCCAGTACAGTCGCAGCTATTTTTTTGGAGACAGTTCAAAGGCTACATGGAACCCCAAAGATAATTGTAAGTGATCGTGATCCTATTTTCACAAGTAATTTTTGGACGGAATTATTTTCATGTTTGGGTACTCAGCTAGCTCACAGTTCATCTTATCATCCTCAAACTGATGGGCAAACAGAAGTGGTCAACAAATGCTTAGAGGGGTATTTACGTTGTTTTGTATCAGATAAGCAGGAAAGGTGGATTAAATGGCTACCACTGGCAGAATGGTGGTATAACACATCTTTTCATACCTCTTCTCAAATGACCCCATTTTTAGCATTATATGGTTACCATCCACCTTCTATCACTTCCTCCTTGAGGGTGCAAACTAAGGTCAGAGATGTTGAGGAACACATTCAACATCAACAACAGGTTTTGGCTAGTTTGAAGGAGAATTTAGCATTAGCACAAAACAGGATGAAACAACAAGCAGATCAACACCGTAGTGAAAGACATTTTGAAATTGGTGACTGGGTTTTTGTACGTCTCCAGCCTTACAAACAGATGTCCCTAAAGCAACAGAAAAAGGAAAACAAACTTGCTCCTAAATATTATGGCCCTTATCAGGTTCTACAGAAAATTGGTAGTGTTGCTTATAAACTAGAGTTGCCTCCATCTTCACACATACACCCAGTATTCCATGTTTCATGCCTGAAGAAGGTTATTGGACAGAAATTTGAAGCCCAGACAGAGTTACCAGAACTTGACGAGGAAGGAAGAATCATTTTGGAGCCAGAGAAGATTCTGCAAACACGTACTAAGAGGCTGAGAACTAGAGACATTAAGGAATATCTGATCAAGTGGAAGAATCTGAGCATAGAAGATGCCACCTGGGAGGATGAAGGTTTTCTGCAGCAACATCCAGGATTATTCAACGTTGAGGACAACGTTGGTTTGAAGGGGAAGGGCATGCTACGCCCTTAACCTATTGCTTGTATTAGGATATGAGTAGCCGACTTGTGGCTTACCATATCATTTTATTATATCATTTATACTTTCTCATGCTTAATAGGTCGGCCTTGGTGATGGCCATAGCATATGAATAGTATATATAGGGGATTATAGGTAGTATTTCATTATCATTTGAGCATTTGAGTCTTATTATATGGTTTGGAGGTTGCCCCCTCGAAGTGGCGAAGCTATTCTAATTGCATATTGAGATCATTATTCTGAAATATTGTGTTATTTGGTGTTCTATTGTTGCTCTTAATCTGAATTATACAAGTAATTTCATTACCCTACACATCCTATTTTTTTTTTGATCACCAAGTTCATCATATAGGTGCAAGGTGAGAGCATACACAAAGTTTGGATGATATTTATAATTTTAAAAAAGAACATATGTTTGCATTTTTAGTATAGAGTTTAAAAATTTCTAAATTAAAACTACATATTGATATCATGATCAATGATCATGAATGATGTGTGCATTATGCACACATCATTCGTGATCATTGATCACATTAACATTTTCTTTACAAAAATAAAAAAACTTGAAAATACTTGGTTTTTCCTCCTTGAAGTTGTTCCCTCCTTCCAAATTTGCTTTGAAATTCCTCCTTGATGCTCTTAGCTCTTAACATCACCTCCTAAACTCTTCCTTCAAGCTGCTCCTTGATGTCTCTTTCCTCTTCACAATGCTAAATGTTAGTTTAGTGAAAACTAAATTTAGCAAGAGAAAAATGAGAGTGATTTAGAATGGACACAAGATGTCATTATATAGCTTTTAGGAAGTGTCTTTAGCAAGTCTAGGTTGGTAGATTAGGTTTAGGTTCATTAAGTGAAGCTATTTTTTATTTTAAAAAAAGTTATATGATTTAAAATCAAAAAATCTGGCGGAAATGTGCCAGACGTTTCCGGAAATGTCTGACACATTTTGGTGGCGTTCCCCGATTCGTTTCCGTTTCTGAAATGTTTCTAGGGTGAAACGTCACCCCCCTAGCCATTTCCTGGCTTCCTAGGTAAATAGTGACTTGCATGAAGGAAGAAAACCACTCAAAACGGAAGTAATTCAACTAAATTTCTTTCCCAAACTAATCAATAATTTTTATAAGGGCAAGAACATTAGAAAAATACTAGATTGGATCAAAATAGAAGGCTTAATTATTTATTATAAATCTCCAGATGATAGTCCTCAGGCACAACTGAAAATACAATTTTCTTGGCCCAAAAATTATGCATATCAGTAGATTTTGGCTTCTAAAATTATGGCAAAGCTATTGGTGATGAGATTTGGGACAACTGAGCCCTAGAATGTACCAAATTCTATCAACCAGGGTGTAGATAACCCTAAATATGACTGTAAACGGAGGTAAAAATCTGCAACAAGCTTCCACCTTCAAACCATCGGTGGAAGTAATACAAATTTGCAAATCTAGCCTTCATACACTAGAAAAATCAGCTAACTCCTTTATGCACAATGTAAACCCTTGTGTAGAGAATCCTCTCAACTAGGAGAAGGGTTTTCGTCCTTCTACTAGATCTCTTAGACGGTTTTTGTCCTCAAGAGATTATTTCTATAGGTTTTATTCCTTAGAAATATTTTTGTTAAGCCCAAAGGCTCAGACAAAATTCAGATTTTTTTGTAAAATAGAAAAGCATGCCTTCAACAAGCGAGTAAACTTGCTTCTATAGATGTAATAGGCCAAATAGCCTTCCCAACTTCCAATCAGATTTCACCCCTCGCATTTAATGTTTTTTTCCCCCTTTTCATCCTCTAAAGGGGTCACATTTTTTCATAGGGGAGAATAATAAACATAAAGTGATATTTCCCTTTTTCTTATTTTACTTTATCACTTTATATTTTTCTTTTCTATTTTTAATTTGACTTTATCATTAATAAATCAATATAAAGTGCTTATAATATTATTTTATTTTGCACTTTTATAATTAATTTATTATGATAAGTTTCCCTTCTAACACCCTTTAACTGCTGGGAAACATAATTGAGCTAAAGGTCTTCGACCGAGAAAGGGGATATTACATGCGATCACTGGTTCATTACCATTAATTGCTTTGGGAGATATTCTTGGAATATGCCACTAATTTGAATTTCAAAACCTTGAAAATTGACAAATCTTCGATAAAAAAACAAGGGGTAAAACAAAAAAATGGAGAAAAGTGCAAGACTATTGCCCTTGAAGGATTTTCAAAAGAACCTGGATCTAGACTTAAGACTTAGTTTTTTTTCTTGTAGCTTTTGAAATTAGGGTTATTTGAGAAACTATATTTCTAGAATTACTCTTCAAGCATGACAAATTTTTTCCACACCATCTGACCCCTCTAAGATAACCTCCTTGAAAAAGTTAAATAGAACCCTTGCTAGGTACCCAAGTGCCCCTTCAATCACTATCGACCTCCCAAAAATGCTTCAAAATCCCCCGGGCTTAATGCAAAAAGCTTTAGTATCAT